>VXCM01000966.1:21770-145675 GCA_014773175.1 Lucifuga dentata
GTTTTTTTTTTTTTTTTTTTGGCATTTTCCCATATCGCTACACAGTAATTTATGTACAGAGCAATAATTGAATAGTACAGAATATGAAATGCGTTATCATTCAACAGATTTTTGGCTTTATATGGAATTGCTATTGATTTTGACACTTTAGATCCCACGAGTTATGTGCGATTTCCAGCACAATTTATCATCGATTATAACCCCTAAAAATTTAGTTTCCTTTACTCTTTCAATTTCTATATTTCCTATTTTTATTTGAGCGTTTATGCTGATCGTTCGATTACTAAATATCATAAATTTAGTTTATTCAAGTTAATTTATTAATATCAAACCAGTTTTTTACTTTATCCATTTCTCTGTCAACTGTGTGTAACATACTGTCTAAATGTTTTCCTGAATAAAATAAGTTAGTATCATCAGCAAATAAGATATATTTGAACAAATCCGACGTCATACTTAAATCATTCATATATAAAATAAACAACTTAGGGCCTAACACTGAGCCCTGCGGTACTCCGCAGTTTACCTGTAGTAGTAGTTCTGAAACGGTGTCATCTATTTTAACATACTGATATCTGTTCTTTAAATAGCTTGATAACCATGAATGTGCAACTCCTCTAATACCATATCTTCCTAACTTCTTCAATAATAGTTCATGATCTATTGTATCAAAAGCTTTCTTAAGGTCAACAAAGATTCCTATCATATATTCTTTTTTGTCTACTGCAGTTGATATTTCCTCTACTAGCTCTTTTAGTGTCATTGCAGTTGAATGTTTAGCACAAAATCCATACTGATTATCATTTAAAATATTATGTTTCTCTATAAACTTATCTAACCTAGTTACAAACAATTTTTCTGATATTTTTGCTGTTTTCATATGATCAGGAAATACCCCAGATGTAAAAGATAAATTACAGATATAAGTAAATGGTTCAATCACACACTCAATAATATTCTTAAGTAATAACATGTCGAATTCATCACAGTCCGTTGACCTTTTTCCCTTACAGTTCTTAACTAAATTCAAAACTTCTGCTTCTTCCACACCGACAAGAAACATGGTGTTGATGTTGTTAACATAGGAATTCCCAGTATAATCATCCACCGTTATCTCACAGGTATCTCTATAGCCAAATTTGGCACTACATTCACAAAAAAATTATTGAATTCATTAGCACTTATTTTCATAACATATTCATATTCTACATGGAAAAGCAGGTGTTTGTCTCCACAATAGATGGGATTTTGTGGCACCGATGTGCTAAAAGCTGTGTTTTACCAATATGTTTTACTACATATTCATTGGATTCCTTATGATGAAAGTTAAATACTAATAAATAAATACCCATTTAAGTCGGCACAATCATGGTTTCTGTTGTTGAGTGTTAGAACATGGCAATGCCTCCATCCACAGGGCACAAGTGGTAACTGCATATTTTAATGAGAATCTTAATGAGAAATGTAAAGCAATGTCCTGTAGGTGCAGACACTAGGAAAATCCAAGAACTGAGGATGTTCAAAACATTTTATCTTTGTGTTTCCTAGATTTTTAGTTACCTGTACCTTAAATCAGGCTTATAGACTACACTATAATGCAGTCATCCTCAAAGTCTGGACTCCGGTCCGGATCCAGATTGAACCATAGCTGTCTCTGGACTCTGAGCAAATTATACTTTTCACATGTATGATATGTATTATTGGTGACACATCGCTGCGACAGGAGTCAAAATTCTCTGAAACTGAATGTCCAACTGTTCCACTGTCTGTGTGTGAGAATGTCCACTCTGCATTGGTTTTGGTCCAATCACATTCAGCGTTCTGTCATTTCCATGACAACAATGGGTTGACACGGCATTGGGCTCATTGAGAGTTGACAGGGTAGCACCCTCCTGCTCAACACCTTAAATTCCTGGTAAAAAAATGAGGATCTAATCCATCCCTGGCTTGACTGACTTTAATAAATGGACCTTTGTCTTATTGAAAATTTCATGTTTTCTTAAATACCTTTATGATTTGTATTTGAGTACCCCTACTATAATGAATGCATGTATCAGTGGTGTGTGCTGCTTTGAGGTCACATGATCAGGTTGTTCATGCAGCATTTCATTATAGAGAATCAGTCACTAAAAGCTAATTAATATTAACACATAATCAGTGTCAGTATGCATTTCCAATTAATGTGGAACAGTGTTATGTTATTAGTGGCTGAAGTTTTTTAATTAAAAATTACAAAATGCATTAATCAAATGACAAATTTTCACAAGGTTTCACTGATTTATTGTTTTGTTAATATTTGTGCAAGGATAAGAGTTACAAAATCTACAGACTAGAGATGATAATATATCCTGTTTCTATCATACATTGTTATTTATACAAGTATTTTTAACAGTATGTATATATATTCAAATGTACCTATTACACTTTATAGATATATTTATAATCCTTAAAGACAAACAAGAAACACGAAGAGAAAACATTTCCATCTAAACACACAGCCTGAACTGACCATGTGCAATCTAGTCATTATGTAAGTTTCAGTGATACTGATGTGCTATATTGTTCTTAGTACAACTTAATGAAAATAAAAACACAGAGCCTACAAATGCAACACAATTCCCTGTACTGTTTATAAGTGCATTAGTCATTTGAATTGCAGGAGACACAGTTTGTTTCTTGAGGTAAAACATACATTTTCCCCATGCAAATGGAACACTTCTCTGATTATTAATTTTATTTCCATGTATTACTTATGGAATGACAAGTCTATAATGTGTGCAATTATGACTCATGTTATCTGTATAACTGTTGTTGTAGACTGGTGTAAATGCCTAGTTTACTTCCACATCCACCGGCATATACTAGCAAAAAAGTGATACTCCATCCAAAATCTGAGTATCAAACACACACCGTCTGTTGACTTGAAACTGGCTCTAAGAATTTTGTAGTTTCCTCATTCACAAAGCAGCTGTAGTCAGCCTGGATTCATGTTGGATACAATGGATTCCAGCAGTGAAGAGTTCCAATCAGGAAAAAAAAAATAAAAATTATATATATATATATATATATATATCAGACATTCATAGAAACTTCTTCTGCAGTATAATCCATTTCCCCTGTTTGCTCAGCAGCCAATATGTTTGAGCCTAATATATTCAATTTTCAAACATGTTACTGACAACCATTTTCCAAAGGATAAAACTGTATTTCAGCTTTCTTGATATTTTGCAAAATCTCTTGATCTTTCAAAATAAAATATTCAAACGATACACCCACCTTAAAAATCTATGTTTCTCCTGCTAATAGTTACACACAGCCTTATGAAGTCACAGTCGTTTAAATTTTTTCATAAACACAAGTCTTCTTTTGGGATTATATTTCCTGGTGGAGACATACATTCACTCCATGCTTTTTATTGCGCTTAAACACAATAAATTACGTAACTTAAACGTTTAAATTATGAAAAAAAAAAAAAAACCTGAATATACGTCACGGTAATGGATTATGTATCCCAAGAACGTTTCAAGTATCAACAAGTTGATTTTAATAGCATACCAGAATGAACTGAAACCAATGGTGGTCTGGAAGGTAGGAAAAAAAAATTTCACTGTTTCCAGTAGTATGCTTTGGGAAATGATTGTCAATAATGTTACATGTATGAAAATTGAATATATTAGGCTCAAACATGCAAAATGGCCGGTATGGCCCTTTAATGGCTGAATCCTCATGAACAAGTTGTTCATTTTTCACCTTATTTTGGTGAAAACAATCTCCACATGTATGTTGAGTATGTTCCAAACAAACTTCCAAAATACCAAAATTTCACTAAATACACAGCTTCTGTGTCACACTCTTGCAGCACTGTATTAATGCTCATGCATGAGGTTGTTGCAAGGATTCATACATTAAGAATTTGGAGCTAGAATTTGGAACTATTGAGTGTGGCTCATGCTGCAGGAGTGAGAAGCAGGATTGAGAAGTCTCCATGGATGTTTTAATGCTTTTTTGAGCTGAAAGCTGGCCACTTTCAGAATCCATTGAAACTGTCAAGAGGTGTTTAAGACATGCATTAAAAAGAGGCAAGAGGCTCAGACTGCCACTCATTGTGCTGCTGTGTGGCTAATGGTTAGCCATGCTGGTAGAGGTGGAACTGCTAGTCGGGAAGATAAATAGGAGACAAGATCCAATAGACTGTTGGCAATCAGTCCAGGCTGGTGACTAGCCAGCTAAATTTGCCACAAACTGGCCTGGCTTCAGCATCACTGCTAGCCTGACAGCCAGAGCAAGGAGCCAACTGTTAGAATTTGTGCTTCAGTTGCCCACCAGCGCCAACCAAAACCAAATATGCTGCCTTGATTTTCACAAGTTTTTTTAGGCTCTGCTGCTGGTGCCAGTGGAGAGGCAGTGTATGTAACAACAGGGGGCTTGAAACTTTTTTTCAAAGATAAACCAAACTCAAAGAAACAACTAATGTCCACAGGAACAAGACAGCAGCTGATTATGTATGCACAAGTTTCTGTAACCTAACACTTTATGTAGAAATGCAATTTATTATTTGCTGTTATCATGTGGAGCTGCAAGCTAAGCAGAGCTACCACAGGCATGCTCATTTTTTTTTTCCGCACTTTTCTAACCACACCAAGCTGTTTGGTTATTGTGTATTTTAATGGAGCGTACAATGTCTCTGCAGATTTTTTTAGGCAAGCAGACATGCTAGCTTTCAGTAAGCAGGCATGATTAAGAGCTAACAGGTAAACATGCTTACTCTCCAAGATGAGCTGCTTTAAGGGTTGGCCACTTAAAATTGCAGAAAAAAACCAAAACAAAACAAAACAAAAAAAAAAACATGGATGCTACATCTGTAACATCACCTATAGGGTTTGTGGTGTGATGTTCTGAAGTCTGGATTTGGGTTTAGAGCTCCCTGCCATGTTTACCTGTTACCGGAGCCAGACAATCCAAATGTAGGCAAAGAGGAGGAGGTCTAGTTGGAGCTTTGTAGCAACCACCATAGCTGAGTTTGACAGGCTAAAACACCTGTCAATCAAGCAAACACGCCGCAAAACATACTTGTATTTCAGCCCTAACCCGACCTCCTTAATGAAAAATAATTATCTATTGATGACCACCAAGATATACATAAAAAATAAAAACCCTAATTTCTAATCAAGGGAAAATGTACTGAATATTTCAAGCAAGAAACTGGAGGATTTTTCAATTGATTTCAATACAGTAGGAGTTCTCATCTAGTGGCCAGTCAAGGCATTGCAGCTTAAGGCACTTCCACAAAAACTTCACCAATCATCCATGGTGGTTGCCAGTAAAATCCTTGCTTAGCACCTTACACACATGTAGTCGTGTAGCTTAGCATGATGGGCCAGGCTGTGCAGGGAAAGATTACAGATTACTCTGTGAATATGAATGACACTAAAGTGGTTTTACTTTTAATGGACTGCTTCTGCCACCAGCATAGAGTGAAATTCAGTATCATTAGTGGCTTAAAAAAAAATCCCTTAAATGTTCCCTCATACAGAACAGGAAACTAGTCATAGCATCTTTATAACCAAACCAGCCAAACCAGCTTTTAATGAGATGTTTCATTATGAGATTTCAGTAAACAAAAATATTTTCCAGTGCATCCCTTTTTTTTCCAGCATGGTTTTTACCTTTTGTGAGTAGTATTCATATATATCATAGGTCCTATATCTATGTATAACATCACTATAATGCAGTACATTGTCTTGTGTTGTCCAATGACAAGTCAATATGAAGGCAGACACTTGCCAGAAACCAGCAGTAGCCATCCCACAATGGGAATAATGGGAAAACACAATGGGAAATGGGAATAATGGGAATACCAAGATTAGTGGTAAATAACCACCACATGGAGTCTCATTGTTTGCTGGCAAGAAGACAAGGAATGTGACATGACGTAATCACAATCAACATCCAGTGTTCACTGTCCTCTTCACCTGTGACTGAATGGAGCTACATGTTACCTTGTTTGTCCGAGGACGAGGAAGAAGTTGATGGTGATGGGGAAGGTGCTTTGGGGAAAACCCTGTCAGTTGGGGTGATGCCTGGACTGCCCGGACCAGAAGAGCTAGAGCTGCTGGAGCGATGTGGTCCCTGCCCCTGTCCAAGGACGGGAGCAGGCCGGACAGGTCTGACAGGCGGTGGTCTTAGAGGTGCACTTGGTCTGCGTGCTGACAGAACTGGTTTAAAAGTNAGGTCTGACAGGCGGTGGTCTTAGAGGTGCACTTGGTCTGCGTGCTGACAGAACTGGTTTAAAAGTGGTCATGGTCTCAGAGGAAGAACTGCTGCTACTGCGTCGCTGGACCGCATCTGGATCCCTGATCACCATGGTGTGGAGAGGACTGCCAGGTGGGTCCTGGGCTCCACCTGGGTGCTTGAGTGGTTCCAGTGTGTCCAGAACAACATCAGGTGCCTGCTTAGCTACATTCTGTCGCTCCAGCTCACGCAACTCATGGAGAGCTGTATTCATTGTTTTCTCGATATCCTGACAAACATAAGCAGAAAGAAAAATTATGCTGGCTGTGGCTGAGAGATGTTTCATAATAACTTGTTATTCAGCATTATGTGGCAGAACCCATTGATGTGAAGGACATCATGATGTGAGACTGCCCTCTGATGGAATTTCAAAGGAATACACCTGGATTGTATCAACGTCCAATCCACATATTCTGAAAAATTATGTCCTCAAATTTTTTAAATGAGTTGAATTAACATTGGTAAATTTAATTTTAATGATTTCACTCACCTCAGCGAGTGCCTCAGCCTCCAGGGCTTTGTGGTCTCCTAAACTTGCATGCCGAGTTGTGCTGGGAGATGGTCGTTGCAAGTGGCTGTCAAAGAAGGCCTTCCTGTCGGGGTGGTTGGCGCCTATGCTGCCAGCACTGCCACTGCCAAATGTGGTGAGACGCCGTTTCTCCGGGCTGTCTGTTGGGCCTCTGACAGCAGCCATTTTGTGTGGGCTGCAGGGCCGAGGCATAACTCTAGGGGGCTGGTCAGCAGCTCTGGTGGGGCTGTGGTGATCAGCACCATTCCTACTGTGTGTTGTTGCAGCTCCATCTGATCGCACTCTCATCCTGAGAAATAGTTATCAGAATATGATACTTTGTCATTAGCTTTTTTTTTTTTTACCCTGAATACATACATAGTCATTTAAACCTGTTTTGATATTAACGTTGCATGAAATGACTGTATAATGTGAAAGCTTTGCAAAGTTAACAAATGTAGTGAAGTAAGCGAAGCATCAAAAAGCTAAAGACCAGCTATTTTCTCAGGAGTTGGTGCACACCAAAACAAAGAATTAGACGTATGTTGACATAAACACAAATCCAGTGGGGTGCTAATGTTGCTTTGAGTCTGTTCAGTGAGAGTAAATGTTTGCTAACATGTTAGCCTTAACAACTTGTGCTGACAAGCCCATGTCGGCTTAATTTCTGAGGCCCTAAGTATCCAAATATGGATTGATTCTGCTTTAAAATGTAAATATGTAATTTATTGTGCATAGAAACCTAAGATTCTATTAATCATGCATAAAATATGTATACACACTTCATATATGTAAACATGCCTTCTTGTTAACTATGGCATAAATCTCATAGTGTTGACCAGTGCCTACCTTCCCACTGCTGCTCCAAAGCGATGCTCAGGTGTATGCTCACAAGGAGACTGGTCATTTCTGGATGGGGTTCGGTCATCCTGGTGTGGCCCAGTACTGGCCTCACTGTCTGGCCTCTGACTGATGCTGTCTGAAAATGCATCATCCCTGATGCAGGAAGACAGCACAGATTGATCTTTGAAGTATCTGTCCATAGCAAAGCCTCATATGAGATTTTAGTTCAAAGTCTGATTTCTCAAGGTACACAAAGGAACTCATAACAGTCAGTGTATTCACAAACAATACATAAATTCATCAGTGCAGTTAGCTTCATGATTTTTACACACCAAAAGAAAAAAAATAACTTCTCAGTTGCAGGAAGCCATTGCTGTCAGTGAATAGGGAGAAAACATCACTGCTATCTCTCAGTATAACTAGACTTACTGTGATCAAGTCAGATTGGATATCAGACAAGAGGCTGCATCAGAAATGAATGGCTGTGTTAGGAAGAGACCTAAGCGCTCCTTCTGTCTAAGAAATTTGTCCTTTTTTAAAGCTGTACAGCTAACTGCTGATTTGGGACCATTTATTTGCTTTTGAGACAACTGTGATAAGAAAACAACTAAACAAGCAAGAAAAAATGGGATCATTTTATTCAGATGATTGTAGGGAAGGCACAAATGTTTTACTGTATGTGACAGAGAATAGGGTAAGAATAGAAACATACATTTTGGAAAAATAGAGGAATATAATAATCAGCAAGCTCAGCCTGTTTGGTACAGCAGAAAAACGACAGTACTGATTCTTGACTGGATCGCTGTTTTGATACCGTTTTAGAAGGATATCTGGATGAGAAGCAGTAACAAAAGCCTTCTTACTTGTGGTACTTCTTTCATACCAGGGCTTTACATAAATAAATGTATCTGACTTACATGTCCTGTACCACAATGTACTGGTGTGGGATCAGCCCATCCACACCATTATGCCGTCCCTCCCACCAATCCTGAGAGGCACGCAGATAGAGCAAGAGAGAGGCTCCCTTCTTGAAGGAAAGCTCTCTGGCACTTCTGCCCATGTAGTCAAACTTGGCTATGGCCTCTATCTGCTCCAGCTCTATTAAAAATAAATAAATAAAAGGAATGAAGGAATGTGACACAGTCCAATATGAGACAACTGATGCTTTCCTCTGGCAGTTCATACTGTCCCTGCCAAACTACGAGCTCTGACTCCGACTGTGTTCAATGACTCACCTTCATCACTCGTGTTAGGCCCAGTACCATTGTCTACCTCATCAAGGGCGCCTGGCTCACTGTGGGGACTTTCACTGAAAGTACAAAGTGTCAGACAGAAACAGAATGAAGAGGAAATGTGTTTTCCTCAATCTTTCAACAACAAAAAAAAAAGCTGAGTCCAATCCCTCAAATATTACAGTGAATATGACATGTTAGGAAAGAATAGTTTAATGAAGAAAAAAAAATCTATGCTCGAAACACTGACAAGCCCTCTCAGAACTGGATTTTGCATTTCATAATACACATAAACACATCTTTGTAACATATCTATGTGCTCAAAACTACTACACCTTTTATTATTATCAGATTTAACAGACTGTATTATTGGTCTATTTAATCATGTAATAAATATATCCACATGAGGGAGCTCAGCTTATAGTTGTGTTGTAATCAGGAAGTGATCTTTTGGATGTTTTGTTGCGGTTGCGAGGGACTGGCTGATCACAATTGATAAGTTGGGCACCAGACAATAGAAGTAACTCTAGAAAATAGGATTATAAATAAAAATCTGCATTCTGTCTAGGTTTTCTTTCTGACAAAATCCACTGGCAAGCAATATTTATAGTGAGTCTGTCTTTTGCTCTGAAATAGATCAGAGGGTATAACACATGTTGTTCTTACCAGTACTCTTCTCCTCCAGCCATGCATTTTTCATAAACAGGTCCATCTAACTCTCGATGGGTTGGGAAAATGGCCTCATGGTGAATGATTATGGTCTTGATGACCTCATTAACATGCGCCTGGCAGACCACAGGGTCCTGGTCATCCGGTATGGGCATCAGTGTGGGGCCAAAGCAAATAGCCAGGTTGTAGGGGTCCATCATGTTTTCATCACTGTACTGGGAAAGACTGGAAAGACAGAGATAATCAATATTACCAGTATGTTTTACAGTGGTATATAATAACCCTAAATTGCTGTTACGGAACTTACTGATTTAAAAATGCAAACAAGTATCTCATGACAACAATCACGGGCCGCTGAAGGGTCACAATTATCTGATGAAGATGATGAGCTCTTTCTGCACCAGAGTCAAGCTCTGAAAGAAAGAAAGAAAGAAAGAAAGAAAGAAAGAAAGAAAGAAAGAAAGAAAGAAAGAAAGAGTCACACAGAGGGATTGATCAATTAAAAAAAAAACAAAAATTTGAAAAAAACCTGCATGATGTTGAAATGGTCCCCTTTAATGTAACTCACTGGTGGTGGAAATGATGTCGAGGAAACGCTCTTTCGGGAACAGGGCATTTTCCAGCCCCCTGAAGTAGAGCTTAAGAACACCTGCTACAGAGTTGATGTCATGATCACTCTGATCATCCACTAGTGGGTCCTCTCCTGTAAACAAAGCATGCATTTAATCCATTGGTCAGCCCTTCACTTCCGTCGCTATTAATACATTCAACAGGACACTGATGCATATTTCAAGTGACAGGTATTTTACATGGAGACTGCCATGAGTTTACACAGATTTTATTACTCCAAGAATGCAATCCCATGCATTATACATGTAAAATGGTTTACACATCCACTACAGGGTTACTACATATGACACATGAACTCACTATTTGCACTTTAGGGACCCATGGGAGAGTCTGTGGCTTTTGAGGTGGACAAAACACAATTTAAAAACAATCAAGAGGAGACTGCCTGTCACACTGGGACTAACCTCTTTCAAATGCATTTTTAATATCATTGACTTCGACCTGGGATCCTGGAACTCGAAATATACCTTGCTGCTGAAGACCTGTGGAAAGATGCAGCCACGTTAAAGTAAAATGGAAATAAAAGAAATTATCACACAAATGCACCATTGGTCCTGTCAGTATATTGCTTTACACATCAGTGGAAGAAACAAAATTTAAAGATTTCAAAATTTGTCACATCACAATTAAAATATCTCATCACAATTAAGTAGTTATAGCATTTCAAACCAAAAGGTTAATCATTAAGTGTTTTACAAAGTAATAGTCTCACCTCTGTTATCACAACAAACAAAATATGCTTTTGTCTTTAGGAATCTATAAATTTAATAATAAGTTTTTACTAATCACTGTAGTTACAAAGATCTGTTTGCAGGACTGCATTAACTGCAGAGGCAAAATAAAACTGAAGAAACATATTTTGTCAGTTAAGTCTATTTACAGCACTATGGAATGTTGTTGAAAGAATGGTTGAGACGGAGAAATCCACAAACTCCAAAGCACTGAGAACAATTCCCTGATAAAACTGTTCATACCCGCAATTTTCATAATTAAGAACTAATTAATGCTTGCATGTAATAATATTGGGGAAAGGCCGTACAATACAACATATCAACACTGAAGGACCTACCATATAGATTGATGTATCGAATACAACTCTCCACCACCACTGGTATAGCCTGCCCTGAGTCCTACCAGACAGAGTCACATGACATTATCCAAAAATCAATAATTACCTGAAATTTTGCACCAATAAACAAATAGTCACACCAGAAAGGCTTAAGCTCATCACACAATAAATCAAAATCACAGACAAAAGTGTTAATCTTTTACCAATTTTTTGAAGTGTACAAAAAAAAAAAGAAAAAAAGAAAAAAGTNTTTTTTTGTACACTTCAAAAAATAAAAGAAAAAAAGAAAAAAGTGTGTTAGTGTGTTAGTCTTTGCATCTTTGTGCATTATTACTACAGCATTTTAACCCATCAGGAATACCAAGAGGAAAGAGGCACAGAGATGCTGTTAGCATGCTGATCATCCTGCCTCGCTACAAGTACCTGACTCCTGGCACGGACATTCCTTCTTCCCCTGGACAGAGAGCAGTAAGGCGCATAGACAGAGGAAGAGAGGCAACAACCACAACAGGTTAGAGAGACAGAAAGAGGCAGAGGCAGATCTATCAGAGAGAGGAAGCTTGGCCTGAAAGAATAGCCGAAGCATCAGTGCCTTGTGGGGTGTGTGACATGAGGACATTGCTGGGGGAGTGGGTGTGATGCTGCAGAAGTTGCTCGATCTAGAGGAAAAATTTTAATCTGAATCAAGTCTGATTTTTTATATGGAGTCTTTCTTCCTCCTACCCATTTGATCAAACAATACAGTGGATGTGGCCACGGGTTTATTTACTTAGCCTTACATGTTTGGCCAACTAACAAGGTGCCAAATTGGCTCAATGTCTGCACACTGACGTTAACAGTAGTAAGAATGTAAGCAAATATGTACTGGTGTGATGCTTTTAAAAATCTCCAGAACAGGTTTGACAGCATTTTACCTTACCCTGATCTTCCTAAACATTAAGTTGACTAACTACTAAGACAAGCAATGAGGAAGAAGAAAGTCAGTGGTTTGGGTACAAAAAGTGCACAAAGCAAGAGAGCCCGGAAGCACGGCTAGAGAGACAACTGAGCTCACAAAGAGACACAGAGCAGATAAGCTGATACCTGAATGAAGGCCTCCATATTGCCGTTAAACAGCTTATGGTTAAAAATGGAGCGAGGTCTAGACTTCCGCATTCTCAGGGGTTTAGGGGGAAGAGTGGGGGNGGTGTTCAGTTGGTACATTGTAATTACAAATAATAATATCATAGGTATAGCTAGAAATCAGAATACCGAGATATGTGATTGTCATATTTTTGGAGTCTTTCCCACAGCCAAAAATAACTTGACACTTCTTACACGATAAATACTGCTGCAGTAAGCAAATCCTAACAAAGCCAGCAATGATGACTTTATGGAATTATTATCCACAGCTGTTCAATAAAATAATTAAACAATGAATTATTCTATACACCCAAAAGATACAAGCCAAAGCCCTGTAATCATTTATCCAGGAATCTGCCTTGTATATGTATGAATATAAATCATTTTGTGGCCCTCAGAAATATTTATAGATACCTGGGAGGGTATATTATACATTGAAAATTAAAAATCTCAATAAAATTATCAATAATCATCAATATTTTTCACTACTTTTATTATGTGGAACACATTTTTAGTCACATTATGCAGTTTACCTTTCTGCCACCAGAGGGAGCCAACGACAACAACTATCATGGTGTTAAGCTAATGTTGCAAACATTTCCTGTTGCTGCTTCACATTAAAAGCTTTCCACCTTGAACCACTGAAGATTTTTATTGCGAAAGAGCTACAGGACTACTGACCTTTAAGTTAGTAACCAATCTCTAAGTCCTTGTTGATAAAATGGACCAGGCTACATCAACATAGGGTCATTTTTCAGTGCTTTTTTTTGTTAGCAGATCAATTTTAAATATTGAGAATTGAATGGCAAACTAAAAATGTAATCAGTTTTGCAGCTAGACCTAGACATTATCCATCTCAATAGCATTTCTTTTCCTAGCATGTTTTCTTGTCAAAGCATCAATATTAGCGTCACCTTCTCTCATTGGAAATCCAATCTACTGTTCAGCAAGTAGGACAAATCTTGTGACTAAACTGTTGTTCACACACTCATGTCATTCAACCACATCCAGGGACAAGAGCAGGATTTTACACACTGTCACCTACTTTATTCAACCTCTTCTCACCGGACATCTTACCTTGTTGTTCCATATTCAGCCCTTTCACCTAAAACGAAAAACAGAGAGGAATTACACAAAATTAGTATACCCTAGTATCACAATGAGAGAAGTTAGTGGTACGGTTGATTGCCGGCTGACTACAGAAGGCTGGCAGATTGGGATGGAAAGGGGTGTTATGAGAAAAACGGGCATCTATTCAGAGAGACTCAGATGGGTGAGCACCATGCCTGCCTTTGACTCACCGCCAGGCAGCGGTCATTCAGTGGTCGCCCTAGAAACAGCACAAGAGCCCCAGAAGGGGACGGCCTGTCTGCTCTCTGCAACGTGAAAATGTATCCAGGGGCAACAAGAGAGGGAGGATGTGGGGGCTGATTTGTACAGTAGAATGATTTCACGATAAGTAACACTGTGCACCATGCTCACACACACATACACACACACACGCATTTCACTCTACTTAAACTAATTACTGCTACACTGTGATCAGTCAATCAGAAATGTTTGTTCATGGATCACGTCATGTGTAAAGCAGCTTCCAGCACAATCCCACTTTATGTCAACCACAAACTCCAGCCAAAAAGCTGCTGGCATGATTTCAATGTAGCAACACACCAACACGAAAAGGTATAAATCCTTATTCACCCTGTAGGCTCAACTTAATATGCATTCAATGTAAGGAACACGTGAACAAACTTAAATACACTCAGAGCCACGTACCACTGCCAAGGCTGCTCAGACCCCTTAATTTGTTATTTTAGTAATCCAACATACCTGTATTTAGAAAGGTTTACATTGTCTATCACATCTGCATCCAGAATTGATAGACAATGTTCTGATTGGCTGATGGTAGCCATGGGAGGACCAAAGACCTCTCTCTGAATATTAGTACTTGAATTATGCATATTTTCCAAGCCAGTCAGACTCATGGCCAGTTTATGATGTTTATTATGTATTTATTTATTATGTTGATGTTGCACCACCTCTTGGTAAAATGCCATCAAACGTTGCATGATCAGATCTGGTAAGTGTGTGTCAAGTAAATTTATTTTCCCTCCGGGTACTCCGGCTTCCTCCCACCTCCAAAGAGATGCATGTCAGGTGAACTGGGAACTCTAAATTACCTGTAGGTGTGAATGAGAGCGTGAATGTGTTTGTCTGTCTCTGTGTACCCCGCCTCTCGCATTATGACCGCTGGAATAGGCTCCAGCCCCCCCGTGACCCTCAACAGGACAAACGGGTTTAGAAAATGGATGGATGGATGGATGGATGAATGAACTTAACGTTTTTGGGCTTATCTAAATATGTACAGCAATAGATCCATTATGAACTAGTGAATCAAGGAAAATGAATTTTGCTTTACATCACAAAAATGTTGTTACTTGGCCCATGGCTGAACTTTTACCACATTTGACTGAAATCTGTTTAGTAATTTTTGGAACTTAAATATAAACTCTCCTTAACAGAAGTAAACAAATTATTAATTATATCATAACATAGCTTTCAACTGCAGAACCTTTCATGAAATTTTGGTCTTAGTTGTTTGTGGCCCATGACCCAATTTAAGGTCAAACCTGTAATGCAACATTATGTTATGTGTGTATATGCAGTAATGTATATATATACACACATACATATATATATATATATATACATATACACATACATATATATATATATATATATACATATAGATAGATAGATAGATAGATAGATAGATAGATAGATAGATAGATAGATAGATATACCGTATATCCTCACCTTCTCCAAGAGTCTGCTTCAGAAGATCATGCTTGGCTTGCAGTTTGATAATAAGATTGCTGCCATTCAGGTATTCCTTGTATTTCTGCAGGAGGGTCAGAGACAGAAAAGAAAACAAAGAATCAGAGCATTATGAAGTTATTTTTGTCTCTATACTGCAACATCTTTGCACTCTCATTTGTCTGAGCTCTCACAGTGAAGTAGAAGCCTTCAGTTTCGTGCTGGTTGGCTCGTCTTTTAACAACGTTGGCCTTGCTCATGTAGGAATCAGAGGACGCTGATTTGACCGACTCTGTGGACTGGCTGTGCTGGAAGGCTTCTGAGACATCAAAGTCCTCCACTGTAAGCATGTCCTGAAGAGTCTGCATGGTGGCGTCAAGAGTTTTCCTTACCTGCCACACACATAGCAGAATAATAATATTAAAACACATAATATTAATATGAATATTGACATTTACAACATATTTGTAGCACCCTAAATCTGTATATTTGTTCTATATGTTCTATATGTACATAAAACAAGCAACTCTGCCAAACAATGAATATTCATTATCACACTTAGTAGTGATACTGCATGTCCAAACACATGCTCTTACTTTGCATGGTGTAAACATGCAGTCTACAGAAGAGTCCAGGGTTATGTCGGCCATTTTCACAGCACTTTGAGTGACACACCTAATGACTAATTAGCTTCTGAGCACGAAGCATCGTGACATGAAAGCTTAATGATGTTCCTTCCATGTGAGGCAGACAGGAAGGAAATGTGTGTTTCCATATTCATAGCAGACAGGTGCAGAGACATTTACACACACTTGTGACCTTTAAAGAAGTCTGTGTGAGTCACAGCATCCTGGATGACTCCAGTCCAGCAGGCTATTGAGCCTAGGTGGCCCCCCGTCATGCCAGGAGACCAGATAAAAGATAAATGATGACCCCACAGGTCAATGTCAGACTAAAGTTGAATACAAATGCAGGCTGATAATTGTGAATACTGGGAGTTAGCTGCTGTTATTTACACGCAAAACACATTTGTGTGACACAAGTTGAATTATGGATTTTAATTTTGATGTGTTGTTACCAAACAATGCATCAAAAAGCCTCAGGTGCTATAATATGTAAAACCATTTCCATGCCTTTTTATGAGTAATAACTGTAAATAAACACATTTGATGATTATTTACAGATGTCCCTATGAGAGAAGCAGCTTTTTATGTGCATTCCGTCTGCTTGATGTCTTTACATTGAAGAAGCTATAAAACTTGAAATCTCAAAAAGTTTCTGAAAGGGCACAAAATGCAATAACCTTACTAAACTATACATGTTTGTGCAGAGAGCTTTTGATAAACATCACCAAGTCAACTTCCTCTATTGCTATATCTTGTGGTATTTGATTGAACACATAACACATTCATTGCCTTTTATCTTGCAATAATCTCCTGATGCATTTTTACATTTTAGTCAGCAACTTACTGGATGTCAGAGTTGATGAGTCAGTTACATAGTACCATCTATCATGCCTTTTAGAGTTCATCCAAAGGGCTTTAAAGGTTTTATATCCATAATAGCAGGATGTAATTTTCTTGCTCAACAGAGGAATGTGTAATTTATTCCTTCAATTTTAACAAATAAAATCACCAAATCTGGAGTCACAGTATTTCCACTTGAGAACAGCAATCTTCAATTCTGCAGTTGACACATGTATCCATCTATAGCCATACACTGTCCTGAAGCAGCAGAAGGGAACATTAGCAACTTTAAGCAAGCTTGCAGCACACATGCACAGAACACTCACCTCTTCATTTTCTATCTTCAGCGTGGCCAGTCGAGACTGCAGCTGGTGGTAGCGCATTAACAGCTCCGTCTGGACAGGCTGCTGTGCACTCACCTGACACACCTGGCATGAAGGAAAGAAGAACAGCAAACACAGTGAGATGCCCTTTAGCAAAACATCTGACTGAAGACCAGTCAACAAATCACTCTTGTGGCTCTGTCGTTTTCCACTGACTTACTTCATCCCCCATGTGTGGCTGATAGTCGAAGCGTGTTGGTGGACAGAATGTCTGGCTGTGCGTGTCCATAAACTTCAGCTTGTCTCCTCTGATATCCATGGCATCTACTGCTCCTTCCAGCAAGTCTAGACCCTCATGGCGAGACGTCTCCAGACTATACTCTGCAGATAGGCAGGTTCTCAAAGTACGCGCCAGGCTTGCGTGGTAACCTAAGTCACAGCACTGGGGATAAAAAAGGAAAACATACTCTAATTCATAAAACACAGTGCCAAACGTATGTCAGTTGTAACATTTTTAACATTTGCCTTGAAAGAGGTGCTACTGCAGCATTTCCTTATTTACATGTCAGGGAAGCGATTCATAAAGCACACCGTCATGCAAAAATGAAGACCTGTCTGGTGGTAAATTACAGTAGTATGAAATCTGGGTGAAATTGAACTCTATTCGCCTCACATGTGTTAGTGATCAATAAATTTAGTATTTAAGCCCACTCGATCAATCAGTTTATTTAAATGACGAGTTCTGATCTGATCTCACACATTCTTGTGGCACTGCACCTCTTCGTCAAGCCTCATCAAGAGAGCCACATCTCTTTTATATTAGTGTCTTAAAATGTAGAGCTCTAAAGCAGAGAATTTAGGTTTCCTTTGCCAATCTAACATGTCAGTTTTGCTCTGATACCAGGGGACGCGGGATAAAGTGTGGCTCTTAAATGTGAAGCAGGTCATTAACACGTCAATCTTTATTGGCTTTTACTTGAGACATATGTTGATAATAGGACAATAATGCACCAATTAATGTAGAGGAAGCTTTACAAATGAGCTTAAATTATCACACTGCTTATTTAGTGTGACACTGTTTGGTAACTGTGATATTTTATAGATTCCACCCACTGTCGTTATGTAGGCCAGCAGTGTAAGACGTGAGCTAAGTAAGAGTGACATTCCCAGTTTAATTCCAGCCAGGGAGTTTTCCAAATATCACACTCTTTCTACCCATGTTTCATTTCACTCTCTACTGTAAACTATTTAATAAAAGAAAACCACCAGACAAAATATCTTCATAAAAACATATTGTCAACACAACCCAACAAAATGCTTTCTAAGGAAACTGCAGAAGAAATCAGATAAGCTCTGAGACTAAAAGGCAACTCTTTGCCAATATTTCTGTTTTTCTGGATGTAACTTACATCTATCATATCTGAGACATCATGGATGTAGTATTTGGCCACTAGGGCATTGGTGGCTGCCAGATTGAGAAGATAGTCGTTCCGGGCCTTTGTGCATTTCAGCTTGTTTTCAGAGTACTTGGCTTGTCTCTAGGGAGAAAGAGGAAGACAGACTTTTATCAATGCAGGATCTTTAAATGGATTCTTAGTGTACTCTAAGAATGCATTACTCTGTCAATCTAATCTAATAACGCAACCAATACACATAATACATTGTACACCACAGCGATGGGTTTCTGCTCTTATTGTAGTTCTCTTTTGTACACACATCAAGTGGTGAAATTCTTGAGAATTATTACTCACACCTTTACAATTTAATCATTTCGGCTTGTGGATATATACAGTTTAATATATTATACAGACATGCCAATCAAATCAGACCTTCTCTTTCATTTTCTCCATCTTCTTGACAGAGCTCCGTCGTTGTGGTCGGTCATCATGGCCATAACGCAGCAGGCCAACATCATTGGCCTTGCCAATGTGCTTCTCTTCCTGTTTCTCTGCTTCCTTCAACTTGCTCTCAGCACTGAGACTCTCACTATGGTACATATGATACGTCTTCATCACCTGTGAGAACACACATCTGTCATCAAACTCCACTCAGAATCCACAGCATCACAGACTATGAAGGATATTTTACGGATGCAATATTGATAAGGAACCAAAAAATCTCAAACACCTAATAAAGTGGAGTTACTTTTTAAATTATTTTGTAAATCTTCACATATAACAGAAAGGATCATAGTTGATACCTGCAGTATATAAAAATTAATGCTTTTTTGGCAAAATGATTTCAAATGTACACTAAGTATGATGAAGGAATCTGTTTTACTTAAACCAGGTTTAATCACTACCTGTTTCCCTCAGTTGCTGCTATGAAGTATATTTAGGAAGTACACTCCTACTTCAGAGGAATTTATCGCCTATTGAGATGAGATTCCTGTTCCATGATATTATTTAAAAAAAAAAAAAATCCTGTGTACATGTTTGACTGTTTACACTAAATAAACAGCCAAACTAAACAATCTCTGCTCCTCCTTCACGGACCCTCCAGTTCTGGTTTCCTAGCAACCCTGATAGAAAGTGATGTGAAAAGGAAGAGTGAGACCAATCAGCAGGAGAGGGAGGAGGCTACAAAGTGACAGTGAGCAACCTTTTTTCCTGATTGTGAAACAAGAAGCTACTTCACATCCACGAAAAAAAAAAAGTCAGCAGCAGATCAATAATAGACAGCAGGCTAAAAAANAAAAAAAAAAAAAAAAGGCACATACCTAATTTCACATACAGCACAGTAACAGCCTGTACATACAAGTTTTCTTTAGTTAAGCTATTCAACTTTATCTATTTGACTTTTTACCAAACTACTGCTTACTGCATATGTTTTATGCTTATAATGGTTACTGTGTGTGCAGGAACTGTAGACAGCCATTTAATGACTGAAAAATAGGAAAAATCAATATCAGTAAAGTGCCGTATAAGGTTACATGGTAGAATATTTCTCATCTGGTTTATATCAGGCAAGTATAAACCACATGAGCCACTTCAAATCTATTTGTAATTCAATTATGAAGCACCAAACATGCTTTTACAATGAATGTGAGGAGTCATTGCTGATCACTGTAAATGCACTGAAAAAAAAACAATGTAATTTTGCTTTGATATTGTTTACTTTAATGCTTAAATTCTTGTATCATCTGAGGCCCTGATACGATTTAAGATAATTTAGAATGACTTGCTTGCCCACTGAAATTTGACATCTTGTAATCATTAACTACTTTGAGCAGCAAAGACATCAACTCATGTTTAAATTTATTAACAAAATGGACATTATTGCAGATTTGCTTATGTGCTTTGTCTTATAGTAACTATTTTTGCAAATTAGCTTTTGAATAATAATCAGGGATCATGACATTACACCTACCACTGAATGATATGATTCCACAGGAAACAGACAGTTTGGTGCTTTCATTATGTTGACTCCCACATATAGCAGACACTTACTGCATCAGTTCAGTTCAAGCCAAATGAAGAGGCAGCAGCTGCTGACCACCACATGACCAATTTCTGTAGAAATTGTGGTTTGTGCTTTTATGGGGTGCATAGATATGTGTGTGTCCCAATCAAATATCAGCAATGGAATGAGGAACGAATGTTACAATAACGCAAACAGATGTGTTTGATTATATGTAATATTAGCTAAAGATATTACATCATCATGTTTTCTGTGAGCAGTGCACCTCTGCAGCACAGATGCTGCCTCAAGCACAGCAAGGGCAGTAACAGTTCAGAAAGAAATATGCTAATTTTCTCCTTTCACGTCCTCAGGAACAGAAGAAATAACCTGTTTGAGGCTGCACTGCTGATAAAGTAGTGTATATCTGCCCTGCCAGCTGCTCTACAGGTAACGGGTTCAGGCCTGAGGACATAGAAAGGCTGGGCTCCAGGCTTCCAAGCTACAGGCTGCTAACACAGGGAGGGAGATGAAAAGAGGACAAGTAGGTACACACAGTGAAATATGAGACAATAAGGTAAAACGACATTTGTTTAACTCACTGTGTAGAGCTCATTAGTGACTTTCACCAACTCTTCATGCATCTGAACCCCAATGTCTTTGCTCTGTAAAGGAGAAAAACTGACAATTTCAAAATAATACCACATTTAGAGGACAATTGAAGGTAGATATTTAAACATCTTAGAGTAGGCACTGTATAATCTATTAAAAGTTTATTCATACAAGTAAAAAACTTGCAGTTTGAGAGCCAATTATTATTTTTTTGTATATGAGGGATGTCAGCAGGCACTGAAATACTGTCATTCCTCTGCACCAGGAAATATCTAACACAATGCCTGAAGTGTACGTGCAGATAAAAATAGAATTATGCAGTAAGTGCAGAACATTTTCCAAGGAGTTGTGTCATGGTTTCAGCTCAAGTCCTGTGACAGGCTTATAACCCACACAGAGTAGTCAAGCCAGTAGATGATGTCTTTGGTAATCCTGTTGAGGGGATACTAGGGAAAACTAGCTCAANTAGTCAAGCCAGTAGATGATGTCTTTGGTAATCCTGTTGAGGGGATACTAGGGAAAACTAGCTCAATCAGTCCCATGTTTACCACCTCTCAGGGACCACATAAAAAAATTTTTTTTTACATACATTATATATCTATATCTATATCTATATATAGATATAGATATAGATATAGATATATATAGATATAGATATAGATATAGATATATAGATATATATACATATATATATATCTATATATATATAGATATATATATATACATATATATCTATATCTATATATATATATATATATAGATATATATATATATATAGATATATATCTATATATATATAAAAGTATATATATATGTACATATATTCACATGTGAGTACAATAAAATTCCAGCTTTAACAACATCTACATTTTTGTGTTAATTCCGTTCTCACATGTGCAAGTTGTTAGCACTATATTGGTACTATATCCAGTAATATTACAGGGTTATTCACAACTCAAGCTAACTTATTGCAGAGGGAGACAGTTTTTCTGCAGGCAGTTAATAGTCCTCTAGGTGCTGGCCGTGAGACATTGCATTCTCATCACGGTTGCCATCATGACAGTGCAGAGCTCCCTAGAGGGCATAAATAAGAGGAGACTCCAGCTGCTGTCAAGCAATACTGATCTAAGATCCCCACAGCAGATTGCTCAGCTCAGACCCCGAAACACTGGCATGCTGCATTCACACATTCTGCACATTAATGAGGTGAGAGTTTGCACAAGAATAACAAAACAAAAACAAAAAAAAACATCAACATATTTCTACACAAATGTATTCTATGTTGAAAGCAGGTCCCTAGTTAATGAATTTGGTGTGAAAAGCAATGAGAGTTAAGACAATTCCCTGCTATATGTGAGACCAACACAGATGAGGTTGGTGATGTAATTATGAGCAGGATAATGAATAATACAAATTTTAAAAAAACCAAAAAAAAACCAAACAAACAGCTGAGCTAATAATGAGAAGGGAGGTAAAAGAAAACTCTTCCCAACCAAGTTAGGTTCTCTCAGTAGTAACTGGGGCTTATTTCAGCAGGTAAAACCTCAGGGAGGGGTTGGATTTCCTGACATTGAGCAATTTGCCTGCTATGAATAAAGTAGGATTTTAAACCAACATATACACCAGCAGGTGGAACCCTGCATGCAAAAGCTTAAAGTAACTGTAGTACTCCTTTACACAAGCATGAGTGGTCACATCAAGAGATCATGATACAGTAAACTTATGTCAGTAGCCAAATTGTGTCAGATTACACTGTATGAGCACCACAGTCACACTCTGAACGTCCTGTATAATACTCAGCCTGACCTATAAGGCCAGATGATAAATGTTCATTCATATTTTTGTTGGCATGGGAGCTGGTTTCCAGCTGTGGGCATCAGTCATGGCATTTAAGCAGATAGATTTTGTAGTCATGTGCGTTATCAGGGTTTCATGCTGGCATCCATTTCATTCCAGTTCTGACCTTTTTGAAAAGCCTGATGACATCCTCGCCCACGTGTGCCAGACGGACAATGAAGTTGTTGTTGTAGATGTCGCTGAGAGTGGCATGGTCTCTGCTCTCCCGCCTGGTCTGATCCAAAACCAAATACCAGCAGTTTACTGTGGACAGGAGATTCTGGTCCTTTCTGAAATAACCAGGGTAAGACTTTGTTAATCTTTCAGACTGCAATTATTGAGCAAAGGTCGAGGTTTAGAGCAAGAATAAAAAGATTAAACATTTATACTAGATTTTGTATTTGAATGTTAGAAGATTCATTCATTCTTCATTCATGAAGATCAAGACATTGATCAATATAAATAATGATAATTTTTGTATGTTATATTTTCTGCGTAGGTGTCTGTAGACTCAGACTTCTGCCATATTCAGATATCTTTCCCAAATGTAGGCAACAGCAGCAGATTACAGGCAAATCTCAATCTGAATGGGAAAAAATATAATAATAATATTTCTGCAATAATCTGAATAAAACCTAAATAAATCTGTTGTTGAATGGCTAGTCCACATCATTTCAACATACCTAGTTCTCTCTCTTTGGCAAATATGACATCTGGGTTTTCATAGGTAAAACTGATCAAAAAAAGTATTTGTGTTGTATCACTTGATATGAGCTCTATGGCTTCACATATTAGAGGTCAAGGTGTTGCTGCTGGTGAGCAATCAGCAAAAGAAGCAGGCAGGTTTACACAAACATTCACATACTCACACTCACACACACACACAGGAAAAATTTCAAGCAAACCTTTAGCTAAACTAAGCTAAAACACAGAAAATCTCATGTTAGATTAGATATAACAGAAGAATTACTGATGACCTGAATGTCACACTGGCTGCACTTCCCTTACTTGCTTGAGGAAGCATATGAGATCAGTATCCTCAAACCCAAGTGTAGCTTGACTTCCTCTATCTTTAGAGATATTCTACTCTTTTTTCTGTTCTCTACCAATTAGAGATGACACACATTGCTGAATCATCTTATTTTTCTTACACAGCCTTCTTAAAAGCTGTGCTTAAAAACATATTTTATTGCCAGCAACGTCTGTTGATAATGGCAAACTAAATCCATCTTTATTTCTCCTAGCTGGTTAAAAAAGCATTAAGAGTGAAGATGAGTTTAATGACTTTAACACTATAGTTCATTGTGAGGAAGAGGACATGCAAAAAGCATTTCTGACACAGTAGAAAGTAATCTTTTCAGTTTCACCCACAGAACCTTCCATATCACACAGCAGGTTGCTATGAACTGAGTTATGAAATGTTGAAGTAAGAGATCTCGTGTCAATATCCTGTCCACCTTAGACTCAAGCAGCAAGAATGAATTGTGTACTTGAACAGGCATGAGTGATTGGGTGATACATACAGCTATCTAGCTAATATGTAATAAAGTAACTTTTCAATGAGCTATGGTGAATGAATGGTCTGCAGGCTTGCTATAGCCTATATTACCTATTAGTGATGTGGTACACTAAAATCTGCCTTTACATTCACTCACAAGTCTTAAGCAGCAGTGCTGGTTCCAAGTACTGCAGACTACCAGACTGGTACTCCAAAATGTTCTGATCATTCAGAAGAACACTGAGTTCTCTGTGTAGTAGTGGTAAAGGTACACCTGTACCAAATATAATAATGTACAGTAATGTAAAACAGACATTTTTGAGGTTGTAATGACTTGGATTGTATTATATTGAGATGTTTCTGATTTACAAACAGGAGGGAGACAGAATATATGAATATCAGAATATGCTAGAAACAATTCAATATAATGCAATGTAATTCCAACCTCAGAATCACTGTAGAGTTGAATCAACACCTTTATCAATCAATGCCACCACAAGGCATAATTGTAGAATTATTTTTTTCTAGGGGGGGGCGTCCTGCCTAGTGTTTATATCAATCATACAGCAGTCAATATTCATCCTTTTTGAAGTATTCTACTCTGGCCTCTAAATCTCAAATAGTGCTGCAACCTTTTTGTTAAAGGTCACTAATGACCTTTCCGCTCATATGGTGGGTGGGGGGTNGGGGTCATCATCAACTTGTTTTTCATTTAAGACACTGTACGCTGCTCTGATCATGTTTATTTTGCATTTTTGTAAAACTTTACATTTTAAAATTGTTCTGGTTAATTTTACATCTTCTACTGCTACGTTCAGGCGTGGACAGCATCAAGGTTATATCCTAAGTCCTTTATTATTTGGATGCCACCACTTCGTCCAATAAGCCAAAATATCATAACATTTCTGTCAATTGTTCTGTTGACATGCAGCTTTATTAACATTATACTGTATCTAAACAAAATGTTGGATGTTTGCTACTATTAGTCAGTTTAGCACTTTGTAACATTTGTTTTATAATTCTTTATAAAATAAAAGAGTTTAGCAGTATTGTTTACAGTAGCTGGATAGGTAGTGAGTAACCAGCCTTGAAAACACATTGGTATCTAGACGTTATAAATAACAATACTGAGGGGCCTTATTTAAAAAGGTCTCTGCAATTTTGAGCTCATGACTAAATGTAAATCAATGATACCAATCAATGATGACCTTGATACCAAAATCAATTTAGCTGCAAGACAAGTGCAACTTTCTGTAATGGGTAACATTAAAAATTAAAGCCAATTTATTCCAGATATTCCAGATAGACATTAAGTTATTTCTATAATTTTTACATGTATATCATTTGAATATGTTCCAGCTCAGAGTACTATATTTATAATTTATATTCTTGGAAAAATATTGTTGAATGCAGTCATTCATCTTCTAATTCTGGAGCATATCCCAGCATACACTGAACCAAGAAGCAGGACACGATACACCTTGGACAAATCACCAGTCTACTGGAGTAACACACAGACCAAGACAATCACAATTTAGCAATTTAGAGTCTCCGAGTAACCTACATGGATAATTTAGTTTGTGGTAGAAAACCCATGGGAGCATGTGGAGAACATGCAGACTCCAAACAGAAAGGCTGCGCTCAGCCAGGTCACGTTACAGCCTTCTTTTCAACCTTACAGCCTTTACAGCCTTTTACGTTACAGCCTTTTTTTCAACCTTACAGCCTTTTTTCAACCTTTACAGCCTTCTTTTCAACCTTCTTACTCTGAGGCAATAGTAATAACCACTGAGCCACTGTGCTGCCATGAGTGGAACCAAAGATAAAACAAAACAAGATATTTATAAATGAGGCTCATGGATTTCAGACACATTTGGCCTCCTAATATGACTCATACTGGTGATTGATTCTAGATTTAGTTTATGACTGCGTCTTCTGTCTGGACAAATTATGAAGCAAAACATAGTACAAATCAGGAACAGCAATCCCAGGAAGAAATTTTTTTGTATATGGTGATATAAAAAGGTTGCATTTGTACAGGATCAGGCAATCCAGAGGCATTGGAATCTTTCATCCTTCAACTCTTCGATAAAAAAAAACAAACAAAAAACAAAAAAAACAAAACAAAACATGAACACGCCTACAGAGCCTCTTTTACAGCAGAGCAGGTGTTTCATCCTGAATATGGGATGCCAGAAGTTTGACTTCTGGCTGCCCTTGGATAGAGATGAGACTATAGTATTACAAAAAATGCTGTTGGAAGATCACAGAGGAAGTTTCGTACCTGTCAGTCTTCAGTAAGTACAAAAATATTGTCTTCATGCCAAGGTCTCTACATTAAACAATGCACCAGTCAGCTGAACTACACTGTATGGGCAATACAGACACACTGCAACTATTAACTATTTTAAAACATTTTGGGTACAAACTGTTTTGTGAAAGATGAATATTCAGTTATAGTTGCAACTTTATGCTACATCCACTCTATTATTAGAGCTTTTAAAACCTCTATTACCTGACAATCTCCAGGAAATGTCTTTATTAGATGTGACATTAGAATGAAAAGCTGAAAGGAGAAAGAATGGTGCATTTACTGTTAAAAAAAAAAAAATGAACAAGGGGAAAGGACTTCTCCATATAATTAATGGTAGAGACAGTCCATTGGAGTCTGAGATTAAGTGAAGACTTGAAAGATAGACATAATGATGGGTATTTAATATGACGGGAGAATCTAGGACAGTGCAGCACAGAGAGAAGTCATGCAATGTGAATCTTTTACAGGGGGTCTTCCTTTGAGAATGCTTCATTTGTCAATGTCCCAGTGACTGAAGCTCTCCTCCATGATTACGTTTTACACCCAACTGGGTGAGGAGACTCAGAGAGACAAACCAGCGTGCTTGCTGACGCATGACTGACACAGCCAAGTCAGATGAAAGGGCGTCCAACTGCCTATTTATCAAACATAGCGTCTGGGCTTTAGAAGGTAGGTTCAAGGTAGGTTCAGCCTCTTTCTGTCAATTTAATACAACTACACCTGAGTGCTGTGTACTGGGTGCAACTATGTTCAAAAAGAGCAGATTCTTCAAAATTTTAATTGGATGTAATATTCATTTGTAATGGAAGATCACATTTTTTTCTTTTATTAATTATTGCATCCCGAATGGTTCAATGTGAACCAGACAGATACTGTAGCACTGACAACATGATTTAAATGTTGCAGCAAGCTGTAAGCTGAAGAGAACATCTAAGCAGCAAATCAAATGCTGTAGGGTATGTTTATTTCATGAACATGTATCTCTGTTGGACAAATAGCTAAAACAATTTCAGTCAATCTGAGAAACATAGCCCACATTGTTTCTTTAGACTCTCAAGTAAAGCTATGATTTGTTCTATGTGTCCATTGAGATAATATGGGTATTTAGGTAGCGTGAAGTTGTTTGAGAATGGAAATGAAATGACAGCCGCATAGAAAAAAGGGGCAGCGGATAAAGAGTTTGACCTAGTTGGGAGAAACAGAGCAGCCTGAGGCCACAAGCTTTCTTTGCCCTGGCCTGGCTTCATTTCAGGTCATTTCTTCTGCTTTCATCCCTCCTCTCCTTTGCCATGCCAGTGATCAGTATGAAATATGTAACAGAGATCAGTATGAAATATGTCAAGCACATTTGTTATCTACATTACTGTGGTCGGCAGACAGACAGTGGTGAGACTCACTTGAAGTGCTGGTGCTCTCTGGAGGTGCGGATCTTGGCAGAGTAGCGCTCAGCCAATTTGTCCAGGCCTCTGGAGTACTCGAGCTGGAGCTCAGCCTTTCGACGGAAGAACTCCTGCAGATCCTGCAACAGCTGCAGCCGCGACTCTGACTGCTGCTCCAGACAACGAAACTGCTCCACCAACTGGTTACGGATCTCTGCATATATATATATTTAAAAAACACACTTCAGATTCAAAATGGATAAAATGGGCTACATTACTGGGCTACATTTCTCGGTTGAACACTAAAGCTAAACATACAGGGAGAATACGGTGAAGCTGGCATGAGCACTAATGACAGCACAGTCTTCATAACTGAATAAATGTTTACGTGCATCTGTTGACTCTAAGTGTGTGTGAGTGATGGGGTTGTGGGTATGTTTCTAAATGCTTGGGTTGCACATGTACATGTGAGATGCATGTCTGATGATTGCAGCAGACAGCATGGAAAACATAAAATAGGTCAGCTTCTCAAAAAGCATTGTGCTGAGAGAGAGCCTTCAAAGAAGTCTGTCTGAAAAAAGTCGCAAGCATTCTTCCGATTACAAGGTTGCTGTGGTTTCTGCTTATGAGGTTTAGAAACTCACCGTTCCTGTTCACAGTCTGAGAATGGAAAGTTTAGTTTTTGTCTGAATTCTGAAAATATGGTCAATATGGTATTGATAAATAGGGTTTTATTACTTTTATCATAATTAAATATTTAAACTGCAGTAAGTAATTGACAAGATTTCATTTTTATAGCAATCAGACTGCAAAATTAACAATGTCCAGCAAACATTTCCGCTTTTTTTTTCTACTGTTACCGAATGCAACAACTGCATTAGGTAGCTCGGTTTTCCTTATGAAGACACATAAAAAGTAACAATTCCCAGGGGATAAGCTGATAATTAAAGGACCATGCCAACAATTGAGCATGTTTAAGTCCAATACAGTATATGCAACCCGCATACATGTGACTTTACTGACAACCAATTTCCACAACATAAAACCATATTTTAGTTTTCCTGCTTTTTTTTCAAATCCCCTAATCTTTCAAAATCAAACGTTCAGGTGATACACCCACCTTAAAATTCAATGTTTTACCTTCTAGGACTTATGCATGATTTTAGAGGGCATGGTCATTTTAATGTCTCAGTAAAAGCTGTCTATGGTCTGGGACTGTATTCCCTGGCGGAGACATACATTGTCTTCCACGCAGTTCCATGTTGGACTTGTTAAATAAAGTTACTTCAACAACAACAACAACAACAACAAAAAAAAGCGTAATAATGGGCATAGTGTTCACTGTGACATTGACTTATCTCAAGCACATTTCAAGTCTCTACAAGTTGATTTTTACTGTGTAATGGAATAAACTGAAACCAATGGCAGTCTGGAAGGTAGGAAAAAAATCTAAAATTTACTGCTCCAGTAGTATATTTTGGGAAATGGCTGTCAGTAACATAAGTGTATGAGGATTGTATATATTGGGCTCAAACATGTTAAATCATCGGTAGTCTTCTTTAACAATGTCCCTTTTAAGGTGGGTGAGTGTCTGATGAGCATGTGGCTGTGTAAATCATTCCACAATTCCTGACATTAATTCATCTTCAGCACAACTGATATAGATATACCACGTTATGCTTAACTATACTGGTAAGTTCACTTCTGCGAATTATGACACATACACATATATAACATACACATACATGAAACATACACGTATATATATATATATATATTATTATTATTATTACACATACACATATAAAAGAGCAAAAAACAAAGCTCTCTCTGTAAGACAATATGAAGTGGTTGAGCTATGCTGACATCACTGAAGATTCCATAATGACAGACTGTTTCAAGCATGCATATGATTGCTATGACTGAAAGGAACTTTGGAGAAATGTATCAATGAAAATGATGGCCCAGGCGAAGAAAAGTCCTTTGTTCAGCTCTGAATGCTGTTTCTGTATCAAGGATAAAGGATTTTAAAATGTGTCTCGCATTGTCTACGCACATGAGTAAAATCTGAATGAAAGAGCAAGAAAGAAAAAGACAAAGAAAAAGAATGAAAAGCAGAATGAGAAAGACTGAGGCAGAATAAATATGTAGGTCCTTGGTGTTTGTACCCCTCATGGTCCCCACAGTTGCCCAGTTGCCTGGTTACATTTCTCTGGAGGCATCTCCATGGGAGCAGGCCAGCTCTATGTTCTGACAGTCCCAGCAGTCTGTCTGTTTAATATAATGGCCAAGGACAAGGCCAACTTTCTCTCCAAAACACTCAGTAAACAGCCTGTGCTGATGAAGGAGGCAGCAATCAAGTCCAAAATAGAACTGATGTACCCCTGTGCTAAATGGACCACTGAACAAGACTATTTTTGTCCTATGTAATTGTGTAAAGGGATCAGACAATATTAAACAAAATCTAAATTAATTTAATCATACAATTCTATGAGAGAATGTCCAAATAGACTTGTGATACTAGCATTCACTCTCCTGTGAGTATGTTATTTTTAGAACTGAAACTGTTACTAAGGGACTGTGCAATACCGCTCTACAACCGATGAATGATTCACGCTTTTGCAGAGTAATACATAATTATGAGGCAGCTGGCAAGGAGTTCAACTGCAGAGTATACCAGGAAGAAAGCCTCAAAAGCTAAATGCAGTCTCCTCTTTTAATGGTTATAAAGCAGTAAATGTTTTGTTAAATGAAACATGGCACACACCCCACACAGGTTCTCTACTTGGAGCAGCATTTTGCCAAATGAATAAAATGTTCCACATCCCAATGCATATGGAAATTTCACTAATGAGACTGTATGCATTACAAATGTTTATTTTTCTCCCAGTGCAGAATGGTTAAAAGCCTGGTATGTTCTGGTTACTTTAACAAACATTTTGAGCATAAATTAATTGCTTCCAGAGACTTGAGGTTAACACTGAAGTGGCTTAAACTGAAAACAAAAAGAGACTCTCTGGTTGCTTAAGTCATCTATCTGGCTGTGGTCAACCAATGGAATATTGTTACACAATAGTATGATACATGGCATGTTGTGAACATGGACTATTTAAAGCATTCAAACACAGTATTTGAGTACAGTGTTTGTTGCTGAGATTGTACATGGGACTGTTCTGCAAATTTGTACCTTAAAGAGTACAATTAGGTACAAAAACATATGCATATGGTCTCATTGGGCTTTAAAATGGGCCTATAGTAATACATCTATGAGCAATGTAAGCCATGCAATAAGACATGATTACTACCTGAATGCAATCACACACGTCTTAGTGTAGTTTCAGTAATGACCACAATACTGTGATTTGGCAGGAAACTCTTGGTTGCTGCTGCCTTGCAGGTTTGCTAGTTTGCTAGTGTGGCTCCTGCACCACTGCAGTACAAAACACCAACTATAACATAATGGAGAGTCATTGTCACCACAGAAGCCTATTCAAGCCGGCCTAGACCAGCTACTGCCATGGCCAGCGGCGCTCTCCGAGTCTGTCTGCAGTTAGCCACGCGTGGCTAGTCACATGAGACCTAAATTAGACTGACACGTTGACATAATTTGGCACAAATCAAGGCTGTGTCCTGTGAGCACTTGTCTTGTGAATGCAGTAATGACTATGGTATGCGTTTGCAGACTACTTGCTCTATTTGAAATTTCATCTTGTTTCTCTGGATACAGTATTTGCAACACAGACAGGCATTACTGTGCAGCCACAAGACAGGGAAATCCAAGATATAGAAACAGAATTTGTATCTAAATAATTTCAGCTGTGTGTGTATGTGTGTATGCATCTGCCAGCACATGGCCAAGCCGTGTTTCATAGAACGTCTTATTGCGACACGTGCAACAAAGAAGCTGTTTCACTGTTGTAATGAAACCCTGACATTTCAAGACAGTATCAGTCTAAGCATTCTTTCCTTATGATGAATGTACACCAAAGGGTGTGTCTACAGGATCTTCGTGGAATGCCTGTCTGCATTAAATCTGGTTAGGAGTGGCTAAAATAACATGCTATCTTTTATTCAATAATTTCCATCTTTGTGACTGAATAGGCTGGTAAAAGCAACAAAAATGTCTGCCTTCTATCTCCTCCAACATTTTAATGATTTATATTAGCAACAGGTGTTTCTATTTTTATTCCAGTGTTTCTAAAACCCATTTCATGTGTTACAATAGCTACAACTAATCTTAAAAGAAATGGCTTGTATATTATACCTTATTACAGCTATTTGAGCATAAGCCTAAAATGAGTCTGGCTCAATCAGATCTAATGGCATTAATGATAATGTGGCCTAGACGTGTCATACTGTGAGCTCAGAACACCAGACAGCAAAATCATGAGTTCAAATGTGACGGAGACGCTGCCGTTTGTTAAATGTGGCATCTTAAAAAAAAACTAATAAATCCCTGCGCCCAATGCAGTGAATGACTCAGCATTATTGGAGGCCAGTGTCAGAGTAAATATAGCTCCAAACTGATCTAAACTCAGCTTGGAAATGAGCTTAATATTTCAACTTAAAAGCTTTTCCTGAAGCTCAGATGGCAGACACAGCAGTGATGGCTCTCTCTCTCTCAGCCACAAGAATGGGGGGGGNGAGAGAGAGAGAGAGAGAGAGAGAGAGAGAGAGAGAGAGAGAGAGAGAGAGACAATGTGGAATGTTTGATGTCTTTGCACAAATACCACTCCATGCTCTCCACTGTTAGTGCTTTTCCACCAAAAATGTTCTGGTCCTGAAACTGTTTCCGTTTGTATCTGTGGCACCAAGGAGCTACAGATACAGAACCATTTGCATTTCTGCCAATTTGTAGTGGAGCCATTGCGTCATCAATGTAAGCAGCAAAAGTAGAAAAGTGAAAACAAGTGAGACAGTGCACAGCATTGTTGACTTGCAAGCTTTTAGCATCTTCATAGAAGTATTTACTTCAGTCCAACACAGTTATATGAGCCGACAACACACAATTTTCAACTTCACTCTTTTTCACTTTCACTGAGGTAGATTAATACACACCCACTTACGATGCTGTCTTGGACTTTGGGACCTGCTATTTTCTGATTCTGAATGGGAACAAAGTTTTTTGGTTCTGAACCTATTTAATTTTTGGTTGAAATGCTCAGAGGGGTTCCAAACCAAAATTGAACTCAGTGTACATTGGTGGAAATGCCCTTTGTGATGCTTTCATTTTAAAATCCAGTTCAGCATGTAAAATATGTTTTGCATTATTTTTTGCTATACTGTAAAGCTATTAATAGATGACTTGTTATAACAGATATAACAGACTTGTTATACAGTTACATGTGTTGCTGCTGTTTGAACGGTACTGAGATAAAATATTTTTCACTAATTCCTATTTGCCTCACAGTAAACCTTGAGCATTCTTATTTTAGCCTCCTCAGGTTATGTGGTTGTCACTTCCATAACTTCATTCACTGAAATTATTAGATCATTCAAGGATGGTTGCATATAAGGTTTTCATACTAAATTATATGAAATAATGGTGCATTATTCATTTAACACGTGTAGCCCTGTGTTATCCTGGTTTAAATACTAATTTATAAGGAGAAAATCTTCAAGATTGAGATTGTGAGAAGGTGATGCACAAAAGTGTTAAAAGTTATTTCTTCAAAAGAAAGAACCTAATCCAGATATTTCCACAATGCCAATTCCCATATAGTGTCATTTCTGTCTCTCTTCTCCCTGGGTGGCTTATCCAGTCACATATGTAGTGGCAGACAGTGAAATCCTTTCATGGTTCATAATTCATACTGACAGCATACATTATTTATGGACTTTGTGAACTGTTTGCTGTGTGACCTTCTCAAGCATTCCCTCTTCCTCCTGCAGTTACACTTTCTCTGCCCTGACGTGTCAGGAGATATCCCTTACTGTCTTTCAAATGGCACAGATCAAGAAATATGCATTTTAATCTTTTAATTTGTAAAAATGTCTCCAAGTAAACCAATGCAAAGACTGACCAAGGTGAATTTATGATGGGTGTGCAGCACTGGAACAATCAAACCAGCTCCACTTAGCAACAAATTAGAAACCTCAAACAGATCAGATGCACATACAACAAACAGGTTGGCTTTATATTAGTCATCTTTAGTGGAATACAGACAAACCGGTTTAGCCAAGTTGTCTTTGTTTTGATGAAATAAGATTTTTACGACGGGGATGTGTGGGTTTATGTATATGAATTCACCACAAAGCAGTTGTGAGACATTTTAAAAAGAATATGCTTAAAAAAAATCTGACTGTCTGTCCCACCCTGCAGCATTGCAAAACACACTGAAAGCCATTCAAAGCTTGTGGCAAAGTTACGCAATACCTCTGAACGATATGAGCAGGCCCGCACGTTACCAACCTTTTACTTGGGTCTCATATTCGGCTATAATCTCTTTGTCCTTCTTGACTTTCCCCTGAGATGACATTTTGGCAGGAATGGATTGTGCGATCTGCGGCCAGGAGTCACTGTCTGGGCACAATGCAGCGTCTGGAGCCCGATGCGGTCCTACTTTAACAACAATCAGATTCCACTCATCGCTTCTTTGACACAACTTCAGGGGTTAAACGCACTTGAGGCTCTGCAATGTTCAAGGCAACGTCGAGCTAAAAGTGCAGAATGAAATCCGTGTGTGACCACTCCTCTTCAGAAACAATCGGAAGACGATCCATGTTTTGTGTGCGTGGTATAAACCCTGGAAAAAGATGCAAACAGCTGTAGTAGCTTCAGTAACAATCGGCGCTCCTTTACAACAGGGCTGCCCAGTTTTTTTTCTGCAAGTTCAATGCTGCAGCAGAAGACGCTGAATGGATGTGAAAGTCATTGTGAGACTCCTCCCCCATCCCCCTCCCTCCTCCCTCCCTTCCTCACCACTTTTCCTCTCATAGATCACTGCAGATTGAGTGAACTGATGCAAACATTTACCAATAAGAATGGTCGGTTACATAAATAGTTATCTATTGATCAGTTGGAGATTTTACCAGCTCAAGAAGAGAATGCGCAGAAACAGCAGCAGCATACCCGGAACTGATCCGGAAACCGACTGCAGAATGATTTCAGGGAGGGTCTGAGGACGAACTGCAATCTCTCAGTCAAACATAATTTACTGTATTAGAGCATTCTATATATTAAAAATTTACAGTCACTGACCCCAAAAACCTGTTTTGTACCATATATAGCCTAAAATACTAATTAGAGACAATCAGACTTGGATGAAAAGTCAAAATTAAATTTGGCTTTATATGCAGTTTTCAGCAATAGAATTTATAATACTATATGTTGGGCATATTAAAATATATTCAGATGTTACAGTTTATGTATTTGTAGCCAGGTTCCACAATAAAATCATAGGGGGTGTTTCAGAAAACAGTGGGGGTGGGCAGATATCTGAGGAGGTGTGGAGGATTTGAGATGGATTTGTCTTGTTTAAACTGGTATAGAATGAAATTTAAATGCCACAATATGAGTGCGAGTTTGATCATTGCATGTGAAGCAGTGCAGCTGTTAACTTAGGCAATGTCACTGATATGCTGATAAAACACAAGTTAACACTTTTGAGACACATACACACTGCATTACATGTCCCTAAACCATTTTTTTATCAGAGCTGGAGTGTGTTTTTCTTTATTCCTCATAGTTTGATCCTCTCTCAGTAGACCCATGCTTTGGCTCTGACATAACAGCTATCTTTGGAGGATACTATCTGTACTTGTGGGTATGTTTCTCTGTAACTCCTGTGTAGACACCTCTACAGCTATTCAAAATGTATTGAAGAGGAAAATATATATCTCAAAATCATGCTTATGTGGACTGGTGTCACCAGTGCTGAACCCATTCCCCCCTACATTTACAGCATTTACATAAAGACATACAACAGTTTGCAGAGAAGTTTAAAAAGGCTCAGTAAGACACTCTGCCCTGATATTTTTTTTTTTTACAACTAGTGCTAAAATACTTACTGTGTCAGTTGATAATGATTGTGTACAACTTTTTTGACTAGTGTGCTGTGGACATTCTATTTTGATCTGTGTCATCAGATTCTTGTCTGCTTTTGCACCCAATTCTCAGAAAATCTGTGGACTACTAAAGGCATCAAGTGCTTCCAAATGGCAATTGTTAAACCTGGGAGAGAGCCCAGGAGAAATCTGTAGGAGAGTTATTCACTCTGTCCAAGCAGTCTCTACTCCAACGTCTAATTTCCTGACCAAATGTTACTCACTGAGCTTTGGCCCCATGGACACAGCCTGATAGAAGTTTGGGTGGGTTTGGAAATAGGTTTTTAGTGGGGGATATCAAATTGTCCACCAAGAAAAGATTGAGTTCTTTCAGGAAATTACAGTAATAAAGTTTCCTTACTGTCCAAATGAAAGAATCAGTCATTGTGAAGTTATACAGAAATGTGAGTGCGTAATGTTCTGTCACACCTGAAACCATAGTTGACCTCATAGTTCAGAGTAAAATTATTAGCGATCATTTTCTGCATTTATACCATTTAAAAATGACTAAGAGGAGCCATTAGGTTAGAAATCAAGATTGAAGTGTCAACTACTTTATCTGGTCTTTGACCACTGTGTAAGTCTAATGAAGGGGCAAATTGGTTGTTTGGGTTCATCTTTAATTTGTGAAAATGAATTTTTGTTGACCTTTTAAATGCCAAGAGCATTATGATCATTATAACAGTGTCCAGTGATAAGAGAGCATCAGTAGGCTACAGTACAGGTCAGCGAGGCAAGGTCATGTAATATGTCACAGGGTTCAAATCACTAGAGTGGTTGTGGATTAAAGGGAGAATATGTTCCGCTTTTGTGATTAACTTGTTATGATTATTGTATAAAGTACACTGTGATGTATCTTTACTAAATGAGAAGTTTGGTGTCTCCAAATAAAACAGGCTGTACAACTAAGTAAATAAGTAACCCCATTTATTTTTTTTCCCCTTTTTTTAATTTTCATACAAGACTACTCTTATCAACGCAGGATATTTTTATGAAGTCAGACAAATTCCTTGGTGACTCACTGAAAAGGAGAGGCTTGATCAGAGTGTGATCGTACCGTTTTCTCCAACTGCTGAAACGTGCTTGTCCGCCCTCTGCTGGTACAAACATGCACAAAGCAACTGGAATCAGCCAGACTATTTCATGCTGGAGCAAAGTGCTTTAAGACAATATGTGTTTGCATTTTAAAATTCAGCTTTTATAATTATAACTAATTATCTCAGTTTTATAAGAATTAAGCTGTAATGGCAATATTTCATATGGTTTCAGTTCAGGTCCTTAAGCTGTGATTTATTGGTCATTTATTCGTTCATTCATTGCTGAGTATTTAAAAAAAAACTCGTGATAAGGGCATAAATAAAACTCAAAATATCACTGATTCATACTTTGTAATCCAAATTCATTGGCGGTTTCACTGTGACAGAGTCACCAGTCAAACATTTTTTTGGCTCTGACTGTGCTTGACACTCATTATCAGGCAAGTAAGAACAGAAATTACACAAGAAACCAAATATGCAAATCATGGAAGGATTTCACATCAACAGAAGTCCAGAGTTTGATGTATGACTACCGCCTTGAAATATGCATGTCCTGACATTAACTCTGATCCACAAAAACAGGAGTGCTGTTGCCTTGGTAATGCCACTGCTATAGAATGTTCAGGTGGCTGCACCTATTAGAAAATGTAAGAGAAAGAAGTTGTCTGAATAACTATTCTGACCAGGTAAATTAAACTCTAAATGGAAAAAAATATGTATGTTTCATTTGTGTGGCTCATTCAGAAAGGATGTTTTGTGGTGTCTGGCACCACTTGGTGTGTTGTGTACAATGTTATGTAACATTGTCACCAGCCACACCTATCCACGCCTACAAGTGCAGCTGAGCCAGGCTTTATATGTGACTCGCCACTAGCACCTGTGGATTAAATCACCTGTGGGAAGTCTTGTACTTTTATGAGAACATGTTATGGACAATATTCTTACTGCTTAATGGACTGCTAATACTGGTTCTGCTTTTCGGTACTCGCACAAGGTAAAGCCATAAATATGTTGATATTTTCTGAGATTTGCAGATATTAAATCCTCATCAAAAATGGGTTTAACAGATTATTTGTCTGAAAGAGTTCAAAATACTGCAAAGGTATATGTTTGCAGACATTAGCAGACAAGTTAGTAAAGCTTTATTAATATTATGATATTTATTTGTATTTAATATACATATGGAACTTTTAAATAACTGGGAGGAGTTTGGGAGGAGTAGGGTTCATAAATTATAGGTGCAGAAGAATTAGAGGTGAGGACAGGAAGTGATACTTCTTATAACTCAGTTCAACAGTTTTATGATGGCGCAGCTTATGTCTACTGCTGTGTCTGGCCTTCCATAGGAATGCTCACCCAATTTGTTGCACAGTTTTGTGTATTGATAAATGATATTTATTTGCATTAAATATACATACGGAATTTTTAAATCACCGAAACACCCTGGATAAAATTTTAATATTTGAACATTTGTAATTGCTTATTAAGCACTTCTGTGATTGTCTTATTGTTGTTTTTGTGTGCGTTTCTTTCTTTTTTTTTCTTTTTTTTAAGAGCACAGTACTCAAGCTTAGTCTTACATTATGCTCTAAGTGGTAAATCATTTCTAATGACCATAATCACTATTCATTTTGAACACCCATAATTGGTTTGATGGACCAATTTTATACCGACTTTATACAATCCACACATGTGTAAAGTACATTGTTGCACTTGCACTTGAACAAATCAAAATTGTTGAGAGGATATCCTGAAAAATAAAGTTTGGTGGTTAATGCAACAAAAACGACTATATAATTCAGCAGAAATTTCCACACTATTACTATAATATCATCACAGTCATCCTTCCTGTCCTTTTCTACATATTTTCAGTGGGGCTGTAGAGTAAAACACAGCGTGAGGGGTTTCTTATAATAAACAAGATATTTTATAGTATTGTCAGTAAAGCCAGTTATTACATAATTTTTTCAACTACACATTAAGTGTGAATAAATGAAAGCAAAAGGAATATTTTTCATGAATGGGTTTATACTTGACAGACAGAAAAATGAGCCACCGCTGGACAAAGGTTTCCTTCCATGGTTGGGGCATGCCTTGGAGTTTGGAAAAGATATGACAAAGTTTTTGGCCCAGATGAAAGACAAGCATGGGGATATCTTCACAGTAAGTCCTCACAATGATTATATTTCTGTAATGAAGACTTGAAATGTAAATACCAGGGAACCTAAAAATCATGCTTTTTACTGCACATCCTGGATAATTATCATCACACTGATGTTGGGTTAAATTTAAAGACATATAAATCATATAAATCAGTTAACAAAGCACAAATTAAGTACCATTCAATTGATATAATCTGGAAGGCATATTTAAAAAAATATGATCTTCAAATGTGTATAAAACCAGAGTTATGTTTTTGCAAATGAACTCATGAATATTTTGGAGGTAAAACAATTGGTGTCTAAGCAATTTTTATGCAAAGTATGCAATAAAAACAATGAGCACTAACAGTAAAATTATGTCCTTTCAGATCTGCGTTGCTGGTCGTTACATGACGGTGTTGTTGGATCCAAACTCCTATGATGCGGTGTTGTTTGACACCGTGTTCTTGGACATCCCCCACAACAGAATCCAGCTTATGAAAAGGATCTTTAGCCTGCAGCTGCCCAACAGCACACCCAAAGCACAAAGTGACTGGCTGCAAAAGTAATGAAAACATCATTTAAATTTTGACCTTTTGATCAGTAAATGATTAAAAAAAAAAAAGTGGCGANTAATGAAAACATCATTTAAATTTTGACCTTTTGATCAGTAAATGATTAAAAAAAAAAAAGTGGCGATAAAAAATATCCATGTAATCTCTACTTGACATTCCTTTAGGCATTTACGAGGTATCAGTCTATCTAAACTCAACATTTCTATGAAGACTCATCTACAGAACCTGTTCCTGAATGACCAGGAAGGTTGCATGCCAGCAGAGTGGAGACAGGAGGGACTCTTCAGTCTCTGCTGCAGCCTACTTTTCAGGTAATATACAGTGTTATTACTGCAAATCAGTAGCTGAAAAAGAATGATGGGATGTGATAGTGATTATACTTTCTTTGTGCTCAGAGCTGGGTATCTGACATTGTTTGAGAGGAATGACAATGTTGCTGCAGCCTACAAAGAGTTTAGAAAATTTGATGATCTTTTTGTAAAACTGGCTCACAGCTCACTCAATCAAGGTAAGCATATGCGTGCTGTCTTCCTCTGTTACCTTTGATTTCATCTCTCACCTGTTACCTCTGCAGTACAGAGTTGTATGTATTCATGTTGGATCTCTAACAGTGGAAAAAAGAACAGTCAGCACATCCCGGGAGCGACTGTGGGAGCTGCTTTCCCCAAGATGGCTGAGTGGAGATTCAGGGAGGACATCCTGGCTGGAGAGCTACCTTCATTTCCTGCAGAAGGAGGGAGTAGATGCTGAAATGCAAACAAGAGCTTTAGTTTTGCAGCTTTGGATCACTCAGGTGAGAGTTGAAACTCTTCTTTATGGTTTCTCTTTTTCTGTCTGTCTGTCTGTCTGTCTGTCTGTCTGTCTCTCTCTCTCTCTCTCTCTCTCTCTCTCTCTCTCACACACACACACACACACACACACACACACACACACACACACCCTTCCACAAAGTTCAAACTTGAATTCCACTCCATAATGTGTAACATAATAATGTGACCCTAGAAAGCTACAGGTACTTGCCTCAACTTGAATCTTGCCAGTCTTGATCCCCTGATTCAGTTCCCATCACACCTTGTCTCATCTGAAGCTAAATTAGCAGTTGTGTAACCCTTTTATAAGTCAAAGCGGTTGTTTAAACCCAATATATAACATATTTCCTGATAATCTCCTTGGTTTAATCTGGCAATTTGCATCAGCATGCAGTAACACAGACATCATCCACAACTAAGGCGTTTTATTCAAAGAATATTGAAATATTTAGTTTAAATGGTTGCTGAGTATAGAATTGTTAATCTGAGCATAATGTCCCAACATTTGAAAGAAAAATGTATAGCATTATCTGTTTGAGAGAAATATGATTACATTACTCTGTCCTGCCAGGTGGGGGAGTCAGTGCTCTGTATGCATCTTTATAGATTGTCTGCTGATGGAATATGCTGTATTTTAGCTTTAATAGCTTCAACTCTGTTATTCCATTATTTTTGGAAAACCTTGTGTTCACCCTATAACACCAGTGCACATAGGTGGGCAGGGAGATTAATGGGATCTCTCAGCCCCCTTTATAAAACACATGTGGTTCTTGATGATATTTGTTAATGCTTGATCATGTCCTCACCTATGTTGGAGCAGTTTTAGTCTGGGCCAGAAACTGGAGCACCACTGGAGAGAATATGGGGATTAGATGTGAGACTAGTGAGAGGTGCCAGAGTGAACATGCCTCATATATTTGTTGCTACACTGAGGTATCTCATTAGAAAGAGTGATTTACTTCATAGTGAGGAACACACTATGAGTCCTGTATAAGCTGATTTGTTGTGTTATTGATTGCAACAAATAAAGTCATAAATCTGAATAGATTTATGAGTTTCTTTCCTTTTTCAGAGTAATGTTAGTAATGAAAAGTATCCCTAATCATATCAACAATATCGCTTTGAATTCAAGATATGTGAATCAAGATAGGCCTTAGATGTGGTGATTTGAAGATATACAAGGTCAAGAAGACAATTTGATGTGTTGATGTCATTGTTTTGCGGTATTTGCCCTGCCTGTCAATATAGAAACTGACCTGAGACGTGCAGAGGTAAGAAGAACAGCTCCTTTAACCTACAGCAATTACTCTCTGACAGGCTCAGGTGTCTCTCCCTGATAGGCTGACAGCAGAGTCTCCATAGTGAGGACTGATTAAGTGGCTTCTTCTTTCATCCAGATTCAAATAGCACCTACAGAGCACTGAAAAGAAATTTCAGTAAATTAATCATCTGAAATATTTCCGTGTCATATACACTACAATTTTACTGACTGTTCAAAATGTTGACTTTTGTGCAGATTTTAACATTAGTAGCTCCATTACAGAGCAACACTTTAGCTGTGGTGCAATACAGGCACATAATGCTGATCTGTAGGACTGTGTGCTAAGGTTTTTTGGTTTTTTTTCATTCAGACTAATCCTGGACCTGCTGTATTTTGGCTCCTTGGCTTCCTGCTCACTCACCCTAAGGCCATGGAGGCTGTTAAAGCAGAGATCAGAGGCCTTAGCCGGCAGGAGAGCTCCCTGCAGCATCTTCCCTTCACCACGCTGGACACATACAGCACACCTGTGTTTGGTAAGCAGGAACTGCTCGTAGACATTGTAGTAATCTGGGGAGAAAGAAAGCCTCATTTAAGTTACTGTGAAATCAAAGTGGTGTTCTAAAATGTTTTAAAAATGATTGTTTTTTTGTACATTCATATTTCTGTGCCAGTGTTTGTATTGCATCACTCTGCTGTCTCTTCCACTCTGCAGACAGCGTTCTGAGTGAGACGCTACGACTCACCTCTGGAGTAATCATAACCAGAGATGTGGTAAGGGACAAGATCCTACACATGCCTAGTGGCCAGGAATACCGCCTTAGACAAGGTGATATCATCTGCATGTTTCCCTTACTCAGCCCTCAAATGGACCCACAGATACACCAAGAACCACAGGTACTAAATGAAACATACAAACACATACCAGGATGAGGTATTACAGCAGCAAAAAGCAATTCAGTGTGCATTTTACAAAATGGAAATTCAACTGCGCTTGAGGTTACGTAAACACAGCCTCTACCATCTTCATCCGCTGAATTGGCAGATAAAGTGTTTCATTACACATATATGTGCCTTGATTGTGACATTTTAAGGCCATCTTATGTTGTACAAGGAACATCTTAAAAGGAGTCCAGATTAACGGGTATAATTTAAATCTCATGGTGAATAAATTGTTCGGAATAAGATGGTAAATGTATACAACTTGAACAAGTACAAGATGAGTTTATTGTGAACTCTAAACTTTAAAGTTTAGAGTTCACAATAACTTAAAAGGTATGGAAGGAGAGACAGTTTGTGTAATGCTATAATATCTAAACACATCTAAACATTGTGTAACGCTATAATATCTAAACACATCTATCTTATGCCTTCATATTATTTTCTTTCTTTTCTTAACAGAATTTTAAATATAACCGCTTCCTCAATGACAATATGACAAGGAAGGATAAATTCTACAAGGATGGAAAGAGGGTGAAATATAACAACATGCCCTGGGGCGCAGGGCCAATGGCGTGTCCTGGGAAAGACTTAGCTGCTTCAGCCATTAAACAGTGAGTATCTCCAGCTTTTTTTCTTTTTTTTTTTTTTTTTTTAAAGATTTATATCATTCAGTTATGTATCCTAACTTTTCAAATAATTCCCCATGACACATCCATGATCAAAGCCTTTCCTGTAATGGCCATCCTGATTACTAGATCAGACCCATGAAATCTGTCTTCATATAATATTCTCCTATTATTATCCAGTCCAGCTTTCATGTACTAATTTTAGCAGGAAGCTGTAATATAGTATGCTTGCGCTATTGACCTGTATGAATGTGGCAAAAGGTAATAGAGCACTGTCTGCTGGGAGAGCATGTCTTTGCCAGACATCCAGTTACAAAGGTTAAAGGTCAATCCCTGAAGGGGAGAAGGTTAGTTGGTGCTGTTTGAAGAGGACTGCTGCTGGGAATCAGTTCTTGTTAGTCATTTAGATAATTCCTATCAGACTGGTTGATTATACCTGATGTGAACTGAATTTTTCTCTTTCTCTGTCACGATGAATGAATCATACAAGATGCATGAAATCAGCCCAGTAACTGAATGTGCTCATTTTAGTGCTGTCTGATGAAACATGTCTGTCCCCTACATGCCTTTGCTCTCTTTGTCTCTAGGTTTGTGTTCTTGTTCTTGACGATTGTTGATGTGGAGCTATGTGACCCAAAGGCTAAACTGCCACCAGTTAATCCAAGGCGTTGTGGTTTTGGGATTTTCCACCCAGATGGAGATTTGCAGGTCCGATACAGAGTGAAGAGGATACAGCAATGAAATGAACTTATTAGCTGCTTAGACTCTTTTTTTTTTTTTTTTTANTTTTTTTTTTTTTTTTTAAATGTGTGGTACTATTTATTCTATATCATATTTACTAGTGTTTTTATGTCAGTATAATATTGTTGTACAGTTAATAAAATAAAAGAAATAACAAACCAGACATACAATGTTTCTCCTGTTGGATATCTTGCATCATCAGACTCAATACTCCCTCCATGCTTGCAGCACTGACTGGGTCATCAGTTCTAGGCTTTACCAGAATCTGGAATAGAAAATCACATTACAAATAGCACTGTGAAGTTTTGCCTTGTCAGCTAGACATTTAGGAGATCTCGAGGTAAGGAAAAACAGCAAAAAGTTTCAGTAAAGTACAAGCATGACAACTAAAATTATTAAACATTGTAAGTAGCTGCTTCTTAGTTGGATATACAATGCATATACATATACATGCTATGCAGTGCATTTTATAGATTAATAGTGATTGGTTTACTTATGATTGGACATGCACTGGAGAGTAAATGCTCATCATGATTAAGCAACATGAACTGATTTAAAACTACAATCTATGATCCGAGTGTAAACAAAAGGTATTTTAATACAGAGACAGTACAGGAAGTAATATCATATTACAAATAAATATAAATAGTAAATAAAATAGAAAAAAAATAATATGAAGAAATAATAAAAAGATTAATAATGTTTGCTGGTGCTAATAAAGATTTGCCAATCATTTTTGCAAAAACAGCAGGAAAACAGGTCTGTATTTCTGTATTTAAAAAAAAATACTGTGATCAGGTGGCAAACACGTTTTTTTTTTTTTTTTTTTTTTTNAAAAAAAAAAAAAAAAAAAAAAAAAAAAAAAAAAAAAAAAAAGTTAGAACTGGGACCTTAAGTTCCATACTGGAACGCTGCTTTCAACCTCTGATTTGAATAAACTGATGAAATCACCAGCATGGGTTTCGTTCATATTGGGTTACACTCACTTTTTGCAGTATTTATTTAAGCTTTAACACTCCATCCCTGCTTACAGCAAAAGTGCTCCATGTCTCTCCTGGCGCAAGAAGAAACGGCGTAAGGGATTTTGGCAGGCGTTGAGGCGCTGAAAGAGTTAATGGGATGTGCGGCAGGCGGTGCAGCTGGATCCACGGATCCACCTTCAGAGAGATGCGGAGCCTCACAGCTGACCGGGAACACGGGTAGTCTGTGTGAATGGACTCTCAGCGTACTTGTTGATCTTTGTGGGCTGAAACAGATATGCGGGGCAGAGAACCAGCGGCTAGCCCGTAAATCGTGGCTGAGGATCGGTGTGCCATGTCGGAGGCAGAGGAGGGGGAAATGGATTGGATCAGACCCCGGTAATAATAAACCAATAACGGCGCCTCCTTTTTAATTTTTTATTTATTTATTTATTTATTTATTTTTAATGCTGCTGCTTCATCTCCTTTTGTGCCGGCGGACTGATCGTTCAAAGAGCGGAACGTGGTGGTTTGATTCAATGCCAGATGACAACAACTCACTGAGGTATTATTATTATAATTATTATCATATTTCCATCCCTGGATCCCCAATCAGCTGCACCCACTGATTGTAATCCATTAGCCAGAGCATATAGGAATACTCTGCATTAAACTGCAGACGAGCAGGCAATGAGAAACGTTTGAAATGGGATTTGCTTTCACAGCACTGCAGTTTCAGATAATTAAAGATCACGCTGTGCTTATTCTGAATATGTGCCCAGTTTATACGATATATGGATGAAAAGGTTGTTTTTTTTGTTTGTAGCAATGGCTTTGCTAAATAAGGAAGCTGTTGACTTAAATAAAACAGGAGGGTGGAGGCTCCTTCAAAGCAACATTTCTCTCTACTGCTGACAGCTTGTTGGTATATGTCCAAATATATGCAAAACAAAGTCTAGATTCTATTAAAATTCTTTTCTATTATGTAATTGCATTGTATGCTGATGTAATGCTTAGCTGTGTTTGTGAAGTATTGGAAACTTGTATGTGTTAGACTTCCTTGCTTACATTAGTGCAAAAGAAACCAAAATAAGCTACATGTAACATGAGACTGTTACAGCATCCACAGCTGTCATTTTTCTTGAAATGTTGGCTGCTTTATGAGGGATGTGTATCCTTCTCAGAGTCAGCCTGCCTCCCAAGAGAGCTGGCAGTGATTCAGGGAATAATCAGAGCTTCCTGCGTTTCAGCACCATTAGAGTGGACAGCGCTCTTTCCACACACGCGCACACACACACGCACACACACACACACNCACACACACACACGTTTCCCACCGCAGCACGCCTGTGAAGGCACAGCAAGGTGTACTGTTTGCCGTGGATACACCTTAGCCTAAAAGAGCTAAAGTTTATATTGAAATATTTTAATTAAAGTTATGATAACAAATAGTTTTTATATTAACATTGTTGCAGTAATGAACCCACAGAGAAGGCAGAGCGCATACCTCTGCCATGGCCAACAAAATCCCCAGTAACCCCCCAACTCCCCTCCAAATGTAAAACTGTCAGCATTAAGGTACATTAGATTTAATTTTGTAAGCCAATATTATTTTGGATCCAGAATATGATCCAAATCACCTCCAAATCCTGTCAATTATCCATCTGTACCCCAAATTTCTTCCAAATCCACCCATAACTTGTCAAGATATCCTGCTAACAAAAAGACAACAAAAACAAGCAAACAAACTAGCAAAAATAAACAAATTAATGCTATTGATCACATAACCTCCTTGGTGGAGTAATAATCACCCAATTCTGCAGCTCTATGAACATTTTAACTGCTTTAGCTCATTGTTTTGGTTTTCTAGCAAATAAACTGTAGTTGCATCTCAACATTCTCACCAACACCTGATGTTCCATGGCAGTTATTTTCGGAAAACAACCTCTGTAAGTTCACTATATGTTGCCTGTCCAATAAGAAATGACTTAGAGACAAAGTAAACAGGTAGTTGGTGAAAAAATATGAGCATCTTGCAGTTGAGACTGAGATTTTTTTTTTTTTTCCTCAGGAGTTGGTGGAGATCAAAACAGAGCCAGAAGGAGAGTGAATATTTACTTATATCCATCTTATGGACAGAAACACAACAGTTAATGTTGCTGTGAATCTCCTGGATGTGTTAAAGGACACACCACCAATTTAATATCAAATTAAGTTTATTGGTTATGAGGAGAACTTTTCAGTGCAAACCCCAACTCTATAAAGGTTTTAGTGGCTGTTTAGGGTGCAAAGTGAGGAAACCAACCCTTATGATGTCACAAGGGTTACTTCCTGTTGCAGCTGAAGACAACAAGTTTTAACCAATTTTTCTTGAAATTCACTAAAAAGTTCTGAAAGCAAAGAGCAACCAATGCTTTTGGAAGTCATAACTACAAACAGGTGAACAAACAAAGTAACAACAACGAACAAATCTCATCAGAAGATCAGGAACAATTTTATCTCTGAGCTGTACAAGCCCATCTAACACATTTTGGAGAAACATTATAGTATTTGTTATTTACCATATAATAATATTCAACCAGTCTCCAAAATTACACAGTGTATGGTTTGTAGGTTTTAAAGTTTTGGTTGGAAAATACTATATTCAGTACAGAATAATTTCCAAACCTGTTTACCTCATGGCAGTACTAGATGAAAATCTAGAATATTGATCAAAAGCACGGTTTGTTTCCTTGTTGACCTCTTAAATAGAGACGCTATTCAGGTAAATTAATCTAAGGAGGCTTTTTCTGAGGAGATGTTCATTGTTCAATGATTCAGAAAATAATTCATACTGCAGGCGATGCGATAAACGTGAGAATGAAGTCTTCAGGTATAATAATATGATTTATATGTCCATTATTTTCACTGGAGCCCTTAAAACCAGTGGTTGTCATGTCTCAAGACCCTGTGCTGTTCTGGTTTTCCATCTCTCCATCTAGTCCAGGACTATTTTTACACATGGTTACCATGTGAAATCAGGATTGAAATGGTCTAAATGAGCCCTGCAGTCCCAGACCACAGCAATTATTTATTTTTGAACCCTGTAATGAATTTATTAGTTTAGAGTCTGATAATTGATGGGTGCGCCCTGAACTGTCTAATCCTAGATTACTAATGATTTCTTTTTGTTTTTCACTCCTCCAGATACAATAATGAAAGAAACCAGGACCAACAGTAGTCTGTAGTGCCAGATGTTTCCTGCTTCATCATCTTAATGTCATCATGGAGAAATCCTTGGCAGAGTTAAATAAAGCTGACTCCCGGTCAACATCATCTCTTCCACCAGAACCAGTGGACATTATTCACAGCAAGTCATGTTTCCGCAGAGTCAGGCTGAATGTTGGGGGTCTCCCACATGAAGTCTTGTGGCGGACTTTGGATAGGTTACCCCGAACACGTTTGGGAAAATTAAGAGATTGCAACAGCCATGAAACTCTGATGGAAGTGTGTGATGACTACAACTTAGATGAGAATGAATACTTTTTTGACCGACATCCAGGGGCATTTACTTCAATTTTGAACTTTTACCGCACGGGTAAGTTGCACATGATGGAGGAAATGTGTGCCCTCTCTTTCAGTCAAGAACTTGATTACTGGGGCATTGATGAGATTTATCTGGAGTCATGTTGCCAGGCGAGGTACCACCAGAAAAAGGAACAAATGAACGAGGAGCTTAAAAGAGAGGCAGACAATATGAAAGACAGAGAAGGGGAAGAATTTGACAACACTTGCTGTGCAGAAAAACGAAAGAAACTATGGGACCTCTTGGAAAAGCCGAGTTCGTCTGTTGCAGCAAAGGTAATTGTGATTGGATGGTGGGTGGAAGTGACAGCATAAGCATGTGATCTCATGTTAATGTAACAATGATATGTGTAAGCCTGCATAGACAAACACACACACACACACACACACACACACACACACACACACACACACACACACACACACAAACCTGTACACACACACACACACATATAGATATTACAACTTTATTTCAGAGTGCATCAAACACTGATTAGTAAAGTCTAAAACTAGTCAGTCTGCTTTTTGTGTTTTGCCATGTTACTTATGTTTTTGTGGTTGTTTCAGTTGGCTAAGACAGAATGTAAAAGGTGGAACTTATTAAAGAAATCAGCAGATGAGATTTATCAATGTTAGATAAATTGTAGAGGTAGATGACTGAACATCCCCCAAAAACATCATGGATAAACTAGCTATTTGCTGATCATACAGCCAGTGTATACTGTAGACACCAGAATATTAATTGTTATTACTGTTGAGATTCAGAAAAATAATTTAAAAAGTGTTAAAAGTTTGCATTTATAGTGATGAATGATTCTGGTGTTTCAATAGTGAATATATCAAAAAGTGGGGACTTGTTACAAAGGTCCATTTTTATATGATCAGCTACATGTCCTTTAAAAAATAATAATTAAATAAAAATTTCACTTCAAATGCAGATGCATCCAGACTAACACATGCATACTTTGTCCTACCTTGAAAGCTAATCATGCATCAATAAATCTACTGATCTATCATGTGCTTATTCTCTTAAAACATGCCATATATATTTGAGTTGTACTTTCATTTTTCAGTTGTTTGGGACAATTTTACCTTTCATCATCACAAGACAATTTAATTTGAGATATTCTGCAGAAGTCTGTGGTATCAGATTATACCTTTGGGTGCATAAATAACATGTCAGAGAAATGGTTTAGAATTGTTTGGGTCATTCAGATAAATCAATATGATTGGGAGGAGCGTTTTTAGATCAGTAAAGATGGCTGCAGGAGATCATTACCATACTTTAAAACAGCAACTACAGTAAGAAAATGAGAGAGAAACAGAAAGAGAGAGAATAAATGAGGAAAAAGATCTTATTAGAAATCCAGAAAATGTGAGTGCATCTCATCAATAAGTCAGTTATTTGCAAGAAAACCAAAAGACTGAACTCCTCAATATTTGATCAATTTATGCCATTATAGAAAAAGAAAATGTAGCAGAGAGAAATGTGATAGCAGAGCAATACCCAGAATTTAAAACCGGTGTGACTATGTGTTAATGTGATGCGCTGTTTGCCTAAATGACAGGGGAAGCCTGAATTTGTTTGTGACAGCCATGTATTGAATGTGTGAACTGCAGTCAGAATAAGATGTGAAAAATATAATTTCATTCACATTATGTGTTGATCTAAAGACTCACTGTGCTCATTTTTCCTGTGTGTAAAGAGACAATGTTGGCTATCAGAAGGCCTTAAGAGAGCCACACCTGAACCTGCAACCTGGATGACCACAAAGCTGGTAGCCTTTGATCGCTCTCTTCTTAGCTGGTCTGGAGGGATCAAAGTGGATTCTAGTGACATTTTAAAGAGAGCATGGCACCAGAGCATGGCACCCTGTTTGGTTTGTAGAGCATTTCATGGGAAACAGTGGAAGTATTAGCAGTTTGTGCTGGCTGATGTTTTGCAGTGAGAACTGTCAGAATTCACAAACAGACTGAGATGAGTGCAACGAGTCTGTCAGTGAAATGTCTTCTTCACAGGAATCAAAGAGATGTAAAATCAATGTTTATTGTTTTAGAGCTAAGAAAGTGCTGTAGTCTACAAAAAGGAGACAGCCAATCTGAGGAGATCATACATTACTGTCTCCATTATCACATCCTGATATGTGTAATTTATCCAAGTATCACTAAACTAATAATTTTTGAAGTACTTCGTTAAGATGGGTACTCTTCCTGTTAAAAGATGACACAGTGTTGTTCTATAGTGCTAATGCATATTGTTTCCAGCAGATCTATAGCTCTCAATAGCCACGTCCTGGTGAGTGTGTACAGTGCTTCCCATTTAAAAGTGTTTGGCCGTTCTGTAAATTTACGTCATCTCTTTGATTGACATCATTACAAGTATAGCAGCAAATCGTTTGCCAGGAAAACGAGCAACCTCCACACAACAAGGAGCAGAGTTTATCAATTCCTAATTAGCTTAAAAGGGCAATGTGAAACCACAGACCAAACTACTAAAAGGGTTGATAGGGGCTGATATCTTGTCTTAGCCATATTTCAAAGCTGGAACAACCTGTGGGTTTGCTGAGTGGTCGAGCTTCAACCACAAACTGTCCCAGTGTTAGCTCATCAGCTGTGCTGTCATTTCCAAAATGGGGATATGTGGATAACAGCCTGTAAACAGATGGTGAATGGCAGAGACAAGCACAAAACAAATGGTTACCAAGCAACAAAAATAGATTTTTTTTCTTATCTTTGTGGGTATGGCTTATGAACATCTCTCTCTCTCTCTCTCTCTCTCTCTCTCCCCCCCGNCCCCCCCGAGAGAGAGAGAGAGAGAGAGAGAGAGAGAGAGTGTGTGTGTGTGTGTGTGTTTGGGTGGGTGGATGGGTGGGGAGGGCAAGTAGTGCCTGCAAGATGTCAGGGAAAAGCTGGCATTTCTCTGCCTCTCTCTCTCTCTCTCTCTCTCTCTCTCTCTCTCTCTCTCACTTTCTCTTCCCTTTCTATCTATCCTCTTTCTTTGGTTCCTTCCTCGCCTTCTTCAGGTTCCAAATAAATGTCAGGGAAATGTCACATTAATTATTCTACAGGAGACTCCAGGCCCAATTTGAAGCTCCTTTCTTTGTAAGCCGCAGCATTGTCTGTCTGTTGCTCAAATCATATTTGAGTCACCATACAATAAGAACACCACTGGAAAGTAAGTAGGGCAAAACAGAAAAGCCTTTTTTTTCTTTTTTTTTCTTTTTTTAACTTGCAATATAAATTTTGTAACATTTAGATAGTTTATGTCCTTTGTAGAAATCAGTTTTATAGGTCACAGTACAGTTCTTCCAGCATTAGCTTCTTGTTTTTTGGTTTAGCAGAACAAACCATCAAACATCATACTAACCAAGCACAATTAATTTTAAAATCTTGATTATGAGTAATTTCGTGATTTCACTGGTGATACATGTGGCAAAAAGCATTCAAATCTTAGATTAGACTGTATAAAGCCTCTGTGTTTATCTATTTTGAATCAAATGTGGTCTAGGTTTAGGGGCAAAGTTCAATCTATTATCTCTCCATTACAGAGGGATTCAAAACTACCAAACTTGACCATAAATAATCATGCTTGACACAGTTTCCACTGTTTAAGATTCTGTTTGATGCTCAGTGGAGAAATTGAATCTAGAATCAGCACAAGTTTGGCTTTAAACTATTTATACAACAATTACACCAAAGCCTAATGTGACCGTCAGTTGCTGTCAGCTTTGTCCTCTTTCATCACAAAAAAAAAACAAACAAAAAACTGAGACTTACCAATTTCAGTGCTTTCAGTGAGTCTGATGTGGCAGACGATGGGTAACAAAATCCAGTTATGCTCCTCTCATGTCACACTGACATATAAATGTGGTTTGCCCATAAATCAGTCTGCAGCAGAGCTCAAGACAGGAAGCTGTCAGATGAAGACTATAAATGACAGCCAGTCAAACAGGTAATGATCTATAACATTGTTTGTAACACACATGATTAGAAAAAATTAAGGCTGGAACAAACAGTGTACTGAAGGTGGCTTTGGCGCAAAGGCTCTTCTGATTTCAATGCAATCAAAGGGGTTTATCTCGTTTGAGACATGAATTTGCTCAGAAAATGTCATGGCAATTTGCCCATTAAATTAGAAGATTAGAAGAAATTAATTGCAAATGTTGATGATTCATCTTCTGGGGAGAATGAATGTGCTCAGTAAATTTCTGACCATTGGATTTATGTAGTTTGCATGAATAGGAGGATGTTTAGGGCTTGACTGGGGTGGTAGAAGAAAAGAGGAAGTCACCAAAAATGCCATGATTCATCCTCAGTGGTTCATGCACTGATTCTAAGAGGTCTTGAGATACTACTGTCTAGTATTCTTTGCTATCTTTTGAGATTAAATGTCATGTTGTTACCAGAGAAAAATGAGCAATAACACAGTGTCTAGTATCTCCTTTATTTCTGTCAGGACACTGCAGAGTGACTGTGGAATACTGTGGGATACAAATTTGTGCTTGATAGGGGAAAAATGAGAACAAGCACGTCAGGGTTTTCCCAGTTATTTATTCGTGTCTCTTCCCCATCAGGGATTTGTGTGGTGCAGAGATATAAAATGGGGACTGTGTATGTTTGAGATTGTCTCTGTGATTGTGTTCATGCTTTCTCTGCTTATCACGGTATCTCCACATCAACAGCAGAGCTGCTGAGTGCTCATGTCTCTTCTGACTCGCCCTGAAATGCATCTCTAAAATTCTGCTGCAACCTTTTCATATTGAAATAAACCGGAAACCTCTTCCTATTCACCCCTGGTGTTGAGCTGACTCATTTTGAATGTTACTTAAGTATTTTTATAGAGTCCTGTATAGATTTCATGCTGAATTTTAGCTTTAGTGTTCCAATGGTATGATCGGAGAAAAGCTAAGCTATTGATCAACAGCTCTGACCTATGATTGATTTTGTTGTCTCAATCCAGAGGACAGAAGGTAACACACACACACACACACACGCACACACACACACACACACACACACACACACAAATACTCTTCCATCATCTCTGGAGTTCATGGATCCCTATGATGAAGCTAAATCACTCCATTTAAAAATAAGTGTCTCCACTTCCTCTCTCTTTCATTCCTTTCTCCTTCACACACACTCTCTCTCTCAAAAAGCTGAAGCTGATGCAAAGCCGAGAGTTCTTCTGCTCATAAAAGTAAAGGATAAATGTAAAATTATTTCTTCGCTGATGATCATATAGCTCCTCATTCCAAAGAAATAGTGCATAATGACTTTAAGACTATGAAGCATTTGATAAAAAATGGTCAATAATCATGCATTGCAAAGATAGATGCTTTTTGTTCATAATTCTGAGTTGAGCTGTTATGTGAGCATTGAGCCAAAGATGCTTAGGCATCACTGTCCCCAAGGAGAGGGAAGCCTGAGAAGAAAAGATAATAAGAGAGAAAAACAGATCAAGAGAGATGGAGAGAGAGAGAGAGAGAGAGAGAGAGAGAGAGAATAAACACAAAACATAATAACCATGAGATTTGGATGGTGAATCTAAACAAAGAGAAGCAGGTTTATGACAAAGCGTAAAGAGAATTACTTTCACTTTTTATTGATTGCAATTTTGAACAATAACCAATGAAATGTTGATCAATCATATGGTTCACTGCAACTCAACAGGTAGCAAATAAATGGTCACTCTGGTCTTAAAGGCTGGAGATCAATATTTTTCATGTTATGGTTTGGAAGTGTAAGATGATTATAATATTGTTCAAATTTTCACTCACAATTTGGTCAGGTTTGGTTTCTTATACTTTTGAGTATGACAGCAATGACAAATGACTAAGACAATAACACGTAAACATGCCTAATAAATAATCTTATCTTAGAATTCCCTGGATTTATTTTTATTTCCATTTATTTGTTTCATTATTTTCATTTCTCCCATTGGGACACAAGCTTTTCTGGATTACTGTAAAATGGATATATGATGTTTACAAATACCAACTCAGTGAGAGTACTAATTAAGTAATACTAATTAAGATTACTAGCTACATATGTATCTGTGTTTGCTGAGGTGCCAGATTATTTTTTTTTATGTCTCATGCAAGCAACAATAATGTAAAAAAATCAAAATTGTTAACTTATATACGCATGCTGTACATACAGTACAAGGTTAAAATGTTGATAAATTCAATAACAGCGTTGATTTGTGCTCACTCCAAAAATTCATTTTTGTGCTAACAGGAAGAATTAATCCAGAATTTACTTGAAAGTCTATTTTGTATTGTTTTTTTGTTTGTTTGTTTGTTTGTTTTTTTAAAGAGCATTTAATCAATTTCATGGATAATAGTGGCTCACTTAGGTTTCTGTTTGCCTTCAGACCAGAATAAATTGTAAGTAACAAAACTCATATGCAAGTCAATAAACCCACATGGCCGCTGGCTATCATGTCTATTAAAATAAAGACAGTAAAGAACAAAGGGCTCTTTACTGCCTTTACAAACTCTGTTGTTTCTGCTGTAGAAAATAAATGTGCAGTATGGAAGACAAACCACTCAATTAATACCTTATGAGGAGGCTCAATAATCATATATTTTGTAATAGACCCCAGGTAGGAGCCAGTGACCAAGAACATACCGTATAATGGCAAGAAAAAGATGAAAGCATGTTCAAAGTTAAGCATTAGAATTAAGTTCAGGTTAGATTTATAAAAAAAAAAAAAGTGAGGGAAAAATGATTTTTCTCAACTTGGCAAATCAAAAGTTATTAATAACTTAATACTGATCTGTGAAGCATTAATAAGTCATTTATAAAATAAAACCAAAGCCATAACTTTTAAAGCATTTATAAAGTATGTCAAATTAGAAAGTGGTGCTACGTTTTGTTTTGGTTTTTTTTTTATTAAAATAACAAATGTAGACAGTTTTAGAGGATACATCTCTGAGTGTTTTCCAATTTTTTTTTTTTTTTTTTTTTTTTTTTTTTTTTTTTTTTTTTTTTTTTTTTNTTTTTTTTTTTTTGTTTTTTGAGCACCAGAAATAAATACAGTCACAGCAGTATTATCTGCAAGTAAAATATGTATGATTAGTTTTGTGATAAGGGTGAGCTAACTCTTTAAAAAGTCATTAATCTGCTGCAGAGATGTCCTGAAGCCTCTGCTGGCTGCGGCCCTGCACAGCACATTGACAATCAATGTCCTGTGTCTGCCATATATAGGCATACCCAAAGCAATAGTCTTCAAATATATACCCAGAAGACGCCTGATTTTGTTGGATTGCTCTCCATCATGCAGGTTTTGTGGGAAGGTGAATGAATGACTTTGAGGAAAGTGTGAAGGCCAAAGACAGAAATAGAATCCGTTAAGGTAGAGGAGAAACATTCATCAAGCCGGTGGCTGATTGTGAGAGTGTGGAGAGAGCACCCGACTTTTGGGGTGAGAAGCCTTTCACTTTGATGAGCACCTTCACCTGGCCACACACACTCACATACCACACCACACACACAGGTAGTATATTCTTTATTTTGTCTTCAGGCATTATTACTTTCATTCAGGCTAATTATCTACATGCACATTTATTCACATTAGTGCAGGACAGAATCTTCTGCATGTTCTGCACTAATTGAATTGTACAGGTTTTGTTGTGCTCATCTTTGTGATATGCAGTGTTCTCAAGTGTTCTATATGTTCCAACAGATGGTTATGTCCTGTAGGGACAGCTTATTAAATTGTTTCAGTCAAAATGCAACAGATAGGTTTCAGCACAAAATCATATTTCTATATATTTACTCCATTTATAAAATCTTTGACTGTTTCTATGTTAATCTCAGCAGCACTGACATTGAACAGCCAATGAACAGAGCTCTCATCAACTGTAAAATATTGATTTAAGCTGATAACAGAACACCTAGAGTAAACGTGTTTGGGTTCAGGATGAAGGATTAAGAGGAGCAGGATGAGTGACATTCATATCTTTCAGTCTAGAGTTCTAGTCTCATTGGTTTCTCTCTTTGTCTCGCTAATCTGTCCTCCTTTCACTTCCATCACTAAAATGTTTAAAAGTTCACTGTCACTATCACCATAGCAACTGCCATTTCTCTGATGCTTAACCCTGCAGCTGTCTTCTATTCAGGCATCATCATTGTTTGACTGTGTATGTGTGCATGTTTGTGTGTCTGTGTGGTTTTGGTGAGGTATATTTGTCTATCTGTCTGTCTGAATGACTCAACACATTTCCAGTCAACACATCTCTCATAGTTTTATTTTCTTCTGTGCTGCTCTCATGTACATGTGCTGGAACAAGTTGAACTGAACAGTGGGAAGATTATCATGATGATAAGGATAGGGATAGTTTTCTTTGAAAGCAGAACTAGGATAGCTCTTTGATTATTGTTCTGTGATATATCTTAATCTAGAAATACAATGTCTACAAAACATTAACTAAGTTGTGTTTCATTTATATAAATCCTGGTAGACAGCTTTATAATTACCTCATTGTAAAGATTCCTCACTCTGCATTGGACTACCAGACAAGACCCTATACTGTTTCTATTTATAACCATCACAGACTAGCCAGATTTTAAATATAGATGCTGAGTCTGGATTTTCTCCTTCATCTGAAATGCATGAATAATTGAGAGGGAGAGGAGATGAGGTGGGATTCATTCAAGAGATAGATGGTCCAGGCATAGATTTCCTACCTACAGTAGTGGTTCTTGTGTGTTTGTACATATGAACACTCCATAAATAAGGACATGCTGGAAACAATCAAAGCGGCCTGTTTAAGACTTTCCGATAACTATATAAGGAATACAATTGAATGTTATAGGGGATCATTTGATTGTTCCTGCTTAGATCCTCCTCACATTGCTTATGTTAATGTGAGTTCCGAATTGTCTTTTGCATGATACATGCAGATTATTTAAGAAGTGACTTACCATCCTATGTTTCTGAAGATAAAGCCTTCTGCAGGAGGCACTATAAAGGCACATAGAAGAGAGGTTGTGCAAATACCTTAAGGTTAAGTAAATAAGGTCACTGCCATTTTGAAACTACAGGCTTGTATATTTGCATTGCAGAACTGACAGTACTCCTGTGAAGAGCCAAGAGAAAGAAAATATTAATTGTGTCACTGTGTGGTAGGTTAAGATAAACGAGGCTTCACTGTGTGAAGTTACAAGCAAGAAGTGATGCAGGGTGGGAAGACTACAGCTGAGCGACTGCTTATGTGTGTGTGTTTCATGCTATCATGTAGGGGAAATTGTGTAAGACAGTCTCCTCCCGTCTCCATGGAAACCCCATCTCTTACACAGGAAGAGAGGCAGAGCCCTTCTACATTCAGAATCAAGGGTGTGAATTATTCCACATTATCTAATGCTCAGGTTATCTCTCTTAGAAGAATCAAACTCTGGTGATAACATATTGAATAAAGATAAACCAGCAGTATGCGATACTGATAATCCAATCAAGTGATTTGAGAACATGACATAAAACCATAGAATAAATTTCAAACATTTGCATGTGAAAGTGGTGTCTGGCATAAAGACTAATGGGAATTGGAGGTTAATAGAACTCTCCTTTCCTTATCAAAAGACTAATATTGAATATTACTTACTTTTTTTTTTTTTAANCTTTTTTTTTTTTTAATTGAGAGCCACAGAACACTGTTAGCCTACTGACTTCATAACCTATAAGGCATGCAAACAAAAAAATATACATCTTAGGTCTACTGGAGAAAGCAGATTTCAGAACCATCTGAAATGGAAAGAGCAGTCTGAGGTATAGGCATTGAAGAGAGGCTGGAGCAGCACAGATGTTTCAAAGCTGGCTGAGCTTTGAATAAAGTACCAAATGAGAGATAGAGGGAAGGAGGAAGTGATAAAGAGATGGCGAGAAGGAGACTGTCAGACTTGCTTTTCACAAGCAGGTCCACGTAGCCACCTCCTGTCGCACTTCAAGTGGGTTGTCATGGTGACAGTGGCTGGCAGTCAAAGCTGGGAGAGTGTTACGTGGTTTTCCTGTGGCCTCGATGTGGCTCAGTGGATAATGGGGAAAGCTAGGGTGATGGAGCAAGACCTGGATTTACTCACCTCAACAAGTTAAAATCATTTAAAAACCCTCTACTTAATTTGAGGTTTAAATTGAGGTTTAGGGGTACTATACCTGCCACTATTAGGAAGGTCTGCTCCTGCGTGAGTGCTGGGAGTNGTTTAGGGGTACTATACCTGCCACTATTAGGAAGGTCTGCTCCTGCGTGAGTGCTGGGAGTGTTAACAGACTCAGGAACAGTGTGTGTAACTCCTTACACACACTGTTGCTCTTGTTGCTGTTAATGAGAAAGGTGCTGTTGGAGCTCTGGGAGTCTGGGAGTTCCTGCTCTGTCACCTATGATGCCACTAGACTTAACAAAGTGAGAGAACACTAACCTGCTGCATCTAACCTAGATGGCTGAACTAAATAAGTTTCTGAATCAGTCACAACTCAGAAAAAAAAACAAAAAAAAACCCAACAATGTCAGTGTGGGTTAGCTAAACCCACCAACAGCCTGACAGGCAGTTTAATGTATCATTCATTCTTTTTATTTCTTTTCAATGTTTAATGTCTGATTTATAAGTGTTGCTCATTTTTAAAGTCTATATAAAAAGTGTACGGTTCAAGGTTTTGTCCTAGTTGGCTGAGTGCCAGGTACATAGATGAACAGACCTGACCCTGATGTAGCACAAAGAAAATTAATCACAGCTGCTGGGACATGGACACAGAAAATTGGGTCATCTTCCCTCAGTGAGAGCTGGTGTTGAAGCAAGCAGAAAAGTGAGTACAGTATGATGGCTAGAATTACTAGAAATTTTTTGGGTTTTGCAAAATAAAATGCTTTTGATATTACTCAGAGCCCCAGTTGTTCAGGCATCTTGAGAGCTGGAAGTCTTTAATATGTATATACAGTGTATCTGGGAATCCCTATGGAATGACTGTTATGTTTGAAAGCTTATTCTTTATTTCATGTGTGAACATTTTGTCTCTCATATGTAATTCATAAGAGAATGTCAGAAGAGACTGTCACAGTCCATAACACAGGGCTGCGTGTTTTGATTTTTTTTTTAAAGTGTTCTTCACACAAATTTTGGCTGGGACATCTTTTCAAATAGCATAATGAGGGCTGTTGTCACCTTGTTCTATAGATTTGGGACTCTGTGGACTGTTGTGTCTACTGAGCCACACAGCTGTGAGCCAGGAGACGCAAACCAGTGTGATCTGGCTTTGTTTATTGTCACAGTGGGATTTCCTGTCAATCTGCTCTCTCTCTCTCTCTCTCTCTCTCTCTCTCTCTCACTCACTCTCTCACTCTCTTTCTCCATCTCTTGCACATATGTTGTCTTTTCTCTTCTCTAGATATAAATATCTTTCCCTCTTACTCATTTGAAAAGGAAAATTGTATTATTTTGTTATCTACCGTCCATCTTTGCAGGTCTTTCCTGCAGTAAGCCACTAATAAAGAGTTTAAGTTTCCTTTGTGTTGATATAAACTTGTATCAAGCTGTTGTATTAGAGAAGTATTCAACACACAGAACCTGCAGACATGAGGTAGACATTCTGGGGTGTGGTCACTGTGAACATTTTATTGTCATGTGTGCCTGTGCGTCCACTGAGAGTCTATAAATAGTCTGTAATGCTGCTGATGACATTACAGTCATGTCTGGAGCTCCATTCATCCTTTCTAAACATGTATTTATTTGTACTCTGTTTTATGAGTACTGAAAGGTTTATCTCACTTTTACAGTCCAATACTGTGATGAAATTAGCCCTCATGACATTTAGCAAGCCAGGAAAAAAAGAGATAAAAAGCCAAGCAGAGGAAGTGTGTGAACTGTGTAAAAGGAGGGAAACAAGGCCATAGGCCAGTCATCTTCAAATGTGTAGGGATTCTTAGTGGAACTTGATCCCGTAATCATGATGTTACACAGTAGCACCAGAGTGCCTTCATTAGCGACCTTTTTATAGCATCTCAATCCTATTACATCTGTCTTTTATTGTCCTACACTGACAAAGGCCTCCACAGCTCCATCTTCCTACAACTCCCATTCCGTTCTGCCCAAGTTTGAGAACCATTACCACTATTTCTCCACGTATATTCCACGTATACAGAAAATCTGTAGGAAATGTGCAATGATTTTTAGTAACTATTTAGTACAACTGTAACCATCAAAACATTTTTGATGGTTACAGTTGAAAGTCAAATGATGCCCTGGGACCCACAAAGATTATTTTGCTATATACACCCATGATAAAAGCACCACAAACAGTCATAAAATACTCCTTGAATCAGGACTGGCCCATGGCATAGTTGAATGAGGCAACCATCTAAGGCCCCACCTTGTTCTTTTTTTTGGGGGGGGGGNGGGGGGGGGGGAGACTTATTTACAGTACTTTAATTAGGTTTTGTAGCTCATTATTTGTATTTTCAAGGTTGCATCTATGAGGAGAGACATGGTGGAAGGGGTCATTGATCATCTTAATCCACCAAGGAATCACTAGAGCGACTTTGTGCAAACTGATGAAGGGCAATAACAGTATGAAAAATATTTCAATGCAAATTTTATAACAGCGAAGACTCTCTGTAAATAAATCTAATGGAAAATTTATAGTGAGGTTTATCCTGTGTGTAGTTCATTCTCTGGATACTTGACCCTGCCATAACAAGAACATTTTAGTAAATAGGAGAGCAGTTAAGAGTAAGCCAGAGAGACCAGGGGGCTGAAACAGGAAGGAAGTTACCTAATTAAGATACAAAATAGTTAAGATACAAAAGGGGATGCCCACAGAAAAATCTTTCTTTGAGACCCCAAAAAAGGCTAAGGCAGGCCCTGCTTTGAAGTACTGCATTTTGAACCCTTAAGTCCACCATCATTTAAAAGCCAACAAGAGCCACATCCAGATATTATTTTAGTTCCATCTGTGCACATCTATGATTCTCACTGTACAATTCTGTTGTGTCTGTAACATGACATGATAGCATGATTTACAAAGGTACTTTGTATGTGAAGCTTTTGTGCCCCTTCAGTCCTGTATTGCCCTTGTCAGCTCCAACCTCATTCTCTGGAGTCTCCTCTGCTCCTGAAGTGTTTGATTCAAATAGATTTCCTCCAGGGTAGGAGGGGAGCCACACAGAGGGAGGAAGACAAACACATAGGTCATTATTCATATCTGCCATGACACTATGGCAACAGTGTCCTCCTGCTCTGATTGGTTGAAGATAAGTTTGCCTCTTTGGACATCACTTTTACTCTTGGAAAGGGTTTCAGAATTATTGGGCCACTGTCAAGGTCTGCATTATCAATCATCTCTTAACAGCTGCTGTTATTGCCCTATTTCTGCCGCTGTCCTTTAATTTCCCCTAGATAATTTATAGGGAAACCCTGCATCATCTGCCCTGCTTTGGCCTTTGGTTTGTTTGTTTACACGTGACTGTGTTTAACCAGTGTAGCTGGATAAAGTTTTGCACAGATCTGACACTTTTTCTACCCTCAAGAGCAATTTTGTTGTTTGATTTAAACTATATTATAATTTAATCATGAATTCTACACTCATATGCAAAATGTATTGATATCATCTGAATATGACTAATACTTACAGTACTACTTGTGCTTCCTTTGGGTCTATGCTGTTAAAGAAGTATATAAACTATTCTATACTTCAAATTCTGAGCTTATTCAGGTGCCCACTATGAGCTTTTACCTATCCCCTAAATTGTACTTTATGGTCCTGTATCATGACTTCTGGGAGTTATTTAGGGTTAGTATAATAACTGCAGAATATTATTCAAATAGTAATTTTCCCTTTGGCCAGCCAAAGAAAAAGATTCCCATATTTTCTTATCTTCAGTTAGATGTGTATACTGTATTCAGTCTTGAAATCTTCCACAATGTTTCACCTTGTGTAGATTTTAAACAGTCTATTTGGTAATCAGGATATGTTTTGTTTGTAATAGGCAAAACATTAAAAGGGTTGCGTATCAGACTGTATGTATGGTAAATATATGCAATTATCACAAGAAAATGCTGGGTCTGTACATCAGTCAGCTCAGGCAATTATGCATTAAGATCAAAAGGAAGCTGTGGGATTTGTACCCTTCATCCACAGGATTAGGGAAAGATGATCTTTGGAATGTCTTCAGAAAATGCTTAGCAATGAAAAGCATTCAGGGTTAGTCGATGTCTGACATGGATATTTTAAGGTGCACAATGAACATGCAAAAAGATTATTGTAGAAATTAAATTTTCTATCGTTTTATACAAAGCTCAAATACTATTCAAAACTGTACTGAAACTTAAGATACCCTTTCAAAATAACATGAAAAATGCATAGTATTAAACCTAAAACAATATATTTTTTTCTTCATTCCTTAAAATTTGACATTTTTGGGAGCTGGTGAAGTTTTTCATGTGACAGCAGGCATATATTCAACAATGCCTCTGCAAGGTCATATGTAGGTTTTGGTTGATAAACATTATCTTACACTCAGGGACTCACTCATGTGGATAAGTGGGTCATGAATTAATAAGTGTTTCAAGTGAGACCAATCCATTAGCTCTTGGCCAATCACATACTCACTAAGGCATTTATTGAAGGTTTGTTGGGGATGCAAGATATATTGAAAATCAGATACTGTCAGCTCTCTCAAACTGTAATCAAAACCCTTTAAAAATAAACCAGATATGCATTTGTGATTCAGTATATCAAATGTTTCATTTTTATATCTTGGAATCCTGATTAATTGTACCCATTTAAATTTGCCTTTCAGATCCTGGCTATCATCTCCATCCTTTTCATCGTGCTGTCCACCATTGCCTTGTCTCTGAACACCCTTCCAGAGCTGCAGGACACAGATGAGTTTGGCCAGTCTACAGACAACCCACAGCTGGCCCACGTGGAGGCAGTGTGTATTGCCTGGTTTACCATGGAATATCTACTCCGTTTCCTCTCCTCCCCCAACAAGTGGAAGTTCTTTAAGGGCCCTCTGAATGTAATTGATCTGTTGGCCATCCTGCCCTACTACATCACTATTTTCCTGACAGAATCCAATAAGAGTGTATTGCAGTTCCAGAATGTCCGTCGTGTGGTTCAGATTTTTAGGATCATGCGTATTTTGCGCATTCTGAAGCTGGCTCGTCACTCTACAGGTCTACAATCTCTGGGCTTCACCCTAAGGAGGAGCTACAATGAGCTGGGCCTGCTCATCCTTTTCCTGGCCATGGGCATCATGATCTTTTCCAGTCTGGTGTTCTTTGCTGAGAAGGATGAGGATGACACCAAGTTCAAAAGCATTCCAGCTTCCTTCTGGTGGGCAACTATTACCATGACAACAGTAGGTTATGGAGATATCTATCCAAAAACTCTACTTGGAAAAATAGTGGGGGGGTTATGCTGCATAGCTGGAGTACTGGTGATAGCCCTTCCTATTCCCATTATTGTAAACAACTTCTCTGAATTCTACAAGGAGCAGAAGAGACAGGAAAAAGCACTTAAGCGAAGGGAGGCCCTGGAGAGGGCAAAGAGAAATGGTAGCATTGTCTCTATGAATTTGAAAGAGGCATTTGCTCGTAGTGCAGAACTGATGGATGTGGTTGTAGAGAAAAGTGAGAGGCCTCATGACAACCACCTCTCTCCAAGTCGCTGGAAATGGACCCCCAAGAGGGGTGCATCANAGAGGCCTCATGACAACCACCTCTCTCCAAGTCGCTGGAAATGGACCCCCAAGAGGGGTGCATCAGAGACAAGCTCGAACCGTTCCTTCAATGCCCAGGAGTTAAATTCTCCCAACAAGACCCGAACCACTAGCCCCCAGAAGCTAAATGTTCAGAAGCTGGAGGAGATGTATAGCCAGATGGCTAAGACGCAATCCCAGCCCAACCTCAATGCTAAAGATAGGGTTTCCAGGGTCGGCAAACAGAGGGATGAGATAGAGCTAGGGGCCATCCAAGATCATGGGCCACCAGTACTAGGAACCAGAAAGGGAGTAGTTGACATGAAAAGCTTGTCTAGCATTGACAGCTACATCAGCTGTGCTACAGACTTCCAGGAGAATCCACGTTTCCCCCTCAGTCCAGCAATTGGCCAGGGTCTTCAGGAAAGCAATCGGTTCTCGTACAGTCCTGCTACAGGTCTGTCTGGGCTGGCTAATGCTAAAACAGGCCTGCAAACTGCTGTGGAACATGAACACATGCTCACTCCTCTGTCTGTCACAAAACCCTCATGTTCAGAAAATGCACGAAAATTTCTCTTCTCTGGCAACCTGTCAAAAAGTCTTATACCTAAAGGAGGCTGCCACAGCAAAGGAGAGTCTGGACAATCCCCTCTCTCAGACAGCTCAGTCCTGTCTGATCACTCTCTGTTAAGCCCTGAGGTGTCTGTCTACACCACTGCCAGCAGCAGGACCCCACCAAAGTCCCCAGATAGCACCACCCTGACCCCAACTGTCTTCACCTTCCACGACTCCTCCATCAGCAAATACATTGATGCCGACACAGATGACGATGACCACCTCCGCGACATCTCTGATGCCAGTCCCTCAGATTGTCTTTTGGCAGGATCAAGCCCCAAATGCAGCATTAACATCAATTACCAGAGGGGCATCAACCATTTAGAGGCAGCCCAGAAACTGCTGGGCCAGAACTGTTTGTTCTCCCATGACGGGATTCGTAGAGGTACACATGAGAATCATGTGGGACCTGAGGTGGCACGCAGACCAAAGGAAGAGAGGGGTTGTCCAAATACTTTGGATAAAAACCTCTGAGGTTCACTTACAAAAGAGCAAACACAAAGCTGGGTGAGAGGTGATCACAGTAGGGACATCAGACAGACACAACACTCTGTATGAGCCAGACATTGATACAGAGGGAATGGAGGAAATGAAGAGCCTCAGTGAAAGGTTCACAAATGAACTGAGCATGCCATTGGGCAAAATGCTCGGGTGAACATGCATGGTGAATACTCTGGGAGAAAAAACACTTCTCAATTGGAGAATGTCACTGCCCCTCCTTCTCCTCATTCCGATTACTCCACACCCATAACATATATGAGCATTCCCAGGTGGCCAACTGGCCCGTGGAGATAGGGTTATGGAAACACTCCCTGAGAAAATGAGACATAGTTGTATTTGGTGTAATCCATCTGAAAGATGTGGTTTCAGGGTCAGGGACTGTCTTTACCCACTGCCCCCATCGCTGAGTCCCAGTTCATGTTGCAGTCTTGGAGTTACAGGAGAGAACCTAGACGCCTATAAGCTACTTACTTGTGCCCTCCATTAACAACCTGGCCTTAGTCATATACATTTATAGGGGTGTGCATGTCTTTTTGCATTTGTATGCGTGTGTGTGCGTGTGAATGTTGATATGAGTGCTTGTATAATCTAAAGGAAGTTGATGTATACACACTCTTGAGATTGTCTTACCTGATTTATTTTTCTATAGATAAGAGAAAGTTCCTTATAGAAATATGCGATTTGCTAGTTTGCTGTGTCATGATCATATGTGAAGAGTAATCGTGTATAAGGTTTAACATCTTGGCACAGAGGCTCCAGCCATTATTCATTGTAATGAGTGCTCTTTTTCAACAGTGTTTTGCAATCCCTTATGTTGTCATGTCATGGTGAGAGTGAAGTGATCCTCCACCATAAATTATGATAGTGGCGACAAAGAGTCTTTGATATGGGCTAACATAAAAGCCAGAATTAATAATCTTGATTGCTGCATAAAGTGTACATTTAAGAAGCATGCATGCACCCAACCAGTCAACATACACAAACTTAATGAGTCACTTAACTTCCATATCTGAAAAACAATTAAACATGATAACATCTATCCGTGAATTTTATTGAAATTTTCAAATAGTTATAGTGTTTACAGCATACTTGCTTACTGACATGGAGCTTAGTTTATTTCAGATGTTCCGCATGCATTGGCCTTCCTCTGAACAACATAAAAACAGCCAAAGAGATCACACAATTTCAGATGATGGAAGGTGTGTGTATAAGATATAGGCTGCAGGAGAGTTAGCGATCTTTGTTCCTAAACTCATCAAAACATTCATCCATCCAAAAAGAAAACTGTTATAGCACTGAATATGCATTATCCAGGTATATTTTTCATATATTAGCTAAGCATTTGCAAATGTAAGAATTGGTTAAACACATGCATGTGCACATATGCACACACACAGGATACACACGGGTATTCAGAATACATAACTACAGTTAGTTTCCATGGAGACAGCAGTGGCCTTAAAAGGCCAGCAGCAGCAGCAGCTCAGCAGTGGTTTGTTAATTGGGGTGGGGACGGTCTGATTGCATGTACCATATGTTCTCTCTCTCTCTCTCTCTCTCTCTCTCTCTCTCACACACACACACACACACACACACACACAGGCAGCATGCACTCATTGCAGGTATACGCACTAGTCACGTTTTGCAATCAGAACCACAGCCAGTCCTCACTGTGCACAATCATGAGTAATGTACACAGTGCAGCATCATAATGAAAGAACCATGTGCATTAATGTCATGTTAGCTGTGCAGCACCAATAATGCATTCAAACAACAAAGAGATTTAAAATATTACAACAATCACATTTTGTTGCCTCATTCAAGCTGAGAGCTAATCTGGCAATTAAACAGAAATCATCTTCATCACTAACTTGAAGATTAAAATTAAATTATGACCTGTTCATACACACAAACATCACCTGTACATCCACATGGATAATTCTAACATCCCCAAAATGATGTCATTAAGGTTCAGTCACCTAATGAGCACAATTTCTCCCCCAACCTCTTGAAATGTGAAGCAGTAAAAATTCTTTATGTTTTAATTTATGATCTCTGGACTTTCTGTTTAATATCAAGAGAATAACTGTGAATAACCTCAGCATGAACTAGACCAATTCCTCTCATTGCAAAACCAAGCTGTAAAATCTTTGTCACACCTTCCCATTCATAATTTCACTCAAAAATCAAAAGGAGATGATTGTCCCAACATCTTTAATGTTATGACTGAAGATATAATCAAAAATCCTGGTTTGATTCCTTTGTTTCAACGCTGCTATTTCAGTAGAATGGCCCATATTGCTTTCCTATAGTGAGAGGAGCTGAGGTGTGAAAGGAATAGCAATGACTGCGAGAACCAGAGAGGCTGAACCGTGTGTGTGTGTGTGTGTGTGTGTGTGTGGATAGGTCTGCAGAAAAGGGATGGGGAGGCTGCTGTAAAGCCAGGGCATGAGAACAGTTTTGCTGCAGCCTAATGGAGAAGAATGACCTGTTTCCAATATGAATGTATGAATGTCAAGGGAATCCTGCCTTTGTTTCTTCATTTTGTAGCTCCAGTTCTGAGTATAATGTGCAGCAGCAACATGAATAATAATACTAAGAGAATAATCATCTTTTGATAAATTATGACTAATTTAGCAGATCTTCAGCTTTTGACTTGGAACTTTCTTTACAGCTAAGATGAGGGGGGATAAGCAAAGCATGAAAAAATGCGCTAATGTGAAACCTTATTTAACACACATCAAATAGCTGGGCAAGGATGGATAAGAATTAGGTACAGTAAATCATTTTAACTGAAATTGCCTTCTTTGGTACTTGTCTCTCATGTTTAGATTTGGTGTCTTTCAGTATAACTCAGAAGTTCTAGGAAATCAGTGCTCACTACAGAACGTGCTAATATTAGAAGCAAATTTAAAGTATCCTGCTCCAAAGACTTTAAAACACAAACTAAAGAAGAAATTTTAGTTTGTGTTTATTTTTACAAGTCATCTTATTACTTTAAAAGAAGAGCAGAAAATATTTGACATATGAATGGGTTGTGTTTATTTTGGCATCATTTTAAAATGTGTTACTGAACACCCATTTACACAAGATTGCAGTCATCAGTTTGCAACATCATTCTTGCTTTTGGTAATAATAATAATATAGCTATTCATATTTCCCACGATAATCATGAGTAATTCTTCATGTTATGTTACAAGATGGGAGTGATAATATGGGTTAAAGTTCATGAGGAAAATATGACGCAGCCCTTGATCTTTCACTTTTTCCATTCACAACTGAGACCTTATGAATAAGAGAAACATTAACATTTCAATTCCTCTACATGTTATTGCATATTTAAGGCCAATGTATGCCAAACATTTTAATACAAGCTGTTACAGTCAAATCTCCATGAAGTTTTCAAGTGTTGTGCATCCTTCCCACTATGACTATGTTACAGCATAAAAAAACAAGATAGTGAGATTGCTTTTCTTTTCTTTTTTTTTTTTTTTTTTNTTTTTTTTTTTTTTTTTTTTAACATCTAGCTAAAGTGCATTCATATCACACAATTGCTCATGAAGCATCATGTAAACTTCTGTACCACCATTTTGGTTTTCTGTTATGGTAGCCAGGGACAATTCTTCACTGAAATATCTCTCAACAGTTATGACAATCAATATTTCATGAATAGGCAGCAAACACTATTGAAAAGAACAGATGTTTATCATGGGTAAATATAACATAAATATGCACACACAGAGACAGTAGTGCAACACACACGACACAAGTATTAGAATCCTGTTACCAATATACACTCTTGAGCTTTTAGAATAAGTAGCGCAAATTAACATCAAGAATGATGCTAATTAATTAATATTTAGACTGCGATACTGTGACCAACCATAATACAAAAATAAATAAATAAATAATAAAAAAAAAATGTTGATTTATTTTTACAAGTCATCTTATTAAATTTTATTTAGGCTCTTTATGAATCAACCCTCCCCTCTATTTCTAAGGGAGCCATCCAAAAGATATCTGCAGTATTTTTTTTTTTTAAAAAAAAAAAAAAAAAAAAAAAAAAANAAAAAAAAAAAAAAAAAAAAAAAAAAAAGAAACACACATACAATCACATGACTTGTTTTATTTTTCATTTTTAATAAAAGCTGAAAAATTCTAATGAAAGCACAGATTCTCAAACCTTTTTCTGATGAAGACTCCCAAATATAAAATTAGAATGTGGTTGTTGAGCTAACTGCTAAATAAAACAGCGAAGAGGTTAAACTCTTCTTAATTTTTTTGGAACACCATGAGATGATTTCAAGACCCACTTTTAGAATCACTGATTTAGCAAGCAGCCCAATTCCAAACACTTTGAATCTAACACTGTATTCCAGGGTTGGGGTCGATTCAGAATGGCTTGACCAATTAAAACACTTCACACACAAGATAAGTATTAGAACATGAGACAAATTAAAACCTTTTAAAAGTGAAGAAAACCCTCTATTTTTTCTATATTTTATTCTCTCAGAGGAATTGACCCCAACCTTGCCTAAGCCATCAGTCTTTGTAAACTGTTTCCAGGGAACTGAAAAAAGACGTTTGAAAGACCTTAGCCAGCTCTTGTACAATGTTGTTTGTAGGTCCTGAGGCTGTCTGTTTTGTATAAACATTTTTACCTGTTGACTTTCTATGCTGTTGTTTCTGTATAACTGTTCTATGGTTCAGTGCATGTCGTAACTTTGGAGCTGTGACTGGTTGTGACTCACATGAAGCCGGTACTTGTCATGTAAAAATGTGTTTCGTGTCCCCAGATATTTCTATTTCTTAAGAAAAGCAACATTTCCCTTGGATGACTCACAATGAAATAAATTAAATTAATTTACATTTTGATTATGGATGGTTGACTTTCAATTTACTGTTAATTCAAACTCTTTTTGATGCAAACAAAATGTATTGCAAAGAACAGTGTATTTGCTAGATTCTCTGTAACAACTAGAGAGGTTTGAACCTTTTTTCTGCCTTGGTTTTTAAAATTTATCCACACCAAACTATAGCTATTGATAGTCTAAAATACGATAAATATGGGTATTGTTGTTGTTTTCACTGAAATTGGAGTGTTATTTTTTAAGACATTCACAAAAATATATATATATTTTTTAAAAATCACATAAAAATTTCTCAATCCACCCCTAGAGCTGGACCAGAACCAAAATTTAATAGGTTCTTCCCTGATCCATGCCCCACCTTTCCACAAGTTTTTTCAAAATCAGTTCAGAACTTTTTAGAGTAATCCTATTAACAATTATGGAGACATAAACATAATCTCCTTGGTGGATGTAAAAACCTAAATTTTCCCAGAAACTCTGGTGATTTTACAAAAATACGATTTACAGCATTTTGTTTAGAAACATGATTGCACGAGGAGTCACAGTTGAGGTATCCTTGACGAGATCATGACGGCCAAAAAGCCAAATGAGAGCAGTACCCTTTACTTGTGATTATGTAGGCCTCTATTTGTAATTATCCTGGGCAGACTGTTCTTTATATGTGTCGGAGTCAGGGCAGCTAACTGAAGAAATTACAAGGTCAGATGAAGAGGAAGCCGTGGGCTGTTGGGCAGGAACAGACATCCAGCCTCCCCACACGTCTCCATGCTCCCCTGCATCGAGGGTTTCCCACTGCCTGCCACTGGAGAGACTGTTTGCTACAGGAAGAAGGATCACAAGAGTTTTGTTTTAATCTAGCTGATGTGCAATGTTGCCATCTGGTGGCAGCCATGATTGTCACATATCAGATACAGAACAGACCTAAAGGACAATTCTGGCCTTTAAAAACCATTAGAAAACTGGGATAAAAAGAAAACAAACATTCAAGAGGAAAAAACAATCTGGAAATTTTAATCAAACTGAACCACAAAAACCATCTCTTTTTTTTTTTTTTTTTTATCCATGCTCATGTTGTGAATCTGGTAAAGTTGTCAAGGTGAGGAACTTGAGAAGTTGGAAATTCTAACTCACTCTCTCTCTCTCTCCCACACACACACACACGCACACGCACACGCGTGCACACACACACACACACACACACACACACACAGCACCGCCTCCTGCCACTCACCTTCCACAGTGATCTCGGAGGAAATTTGGGGGTTTATGGGTGTACTGGGCACAACATCAAAATCAGGGACTGTATCTTAACAGCTGAGGTCAGGGATGGATCAGTAAATTTATTTGCATTGTGCTTAAATCTCACAGATACAGGATTGCTCACCATTATTTATTTATTTATTTTTGTAGGTGTGTAGATTTCATTTGGTCTATGGTTCTTGTTTGTTTGAAATGCAAAAAAAAAAAAAAAAAAAAGTTTCCCCATTTACATCCTAATTTTTATCACCTTATACTCTCTTATATCATGCACACATATATCATATACTCCATATGCTCTGTTGTATAAATAATATATTTATTAGGGGTCCAAGCACAAAGTGCATGGATCCCTATTGTTTTTGTATGGTTTATTATTATTTTTTTTTTTCTTCCCAAAATACATATAAAAGTGGTTGCACAGCTCAAACGGTGCAACATGCAAATGTGAAATTTGCACCGTAGGTACATAAGGGGGAGATCTATACATACACAAAAAAAAACATAGGTGCAAACCACTAGGGGGCGCTATAATAAAGCCCAACACGTTTTGGCTAATAACTTTTGAACTGTGAGGCCACATTCAAGTGCTTTATACCATCGCAATCGGAGAATTGAACTGCATCCAATGGCATAAGCCATGCCCATTTCCACCTGGATAGATTTTTCGCAATTTTGCGGAAAATGTGAAAAATACTACCTACCTACATACCTACTTTTGCAAACTAGTCTCTGGATTTTTTCGTACAAATACGTAATTGGTGTCAAAAGAATCTTTGGACTGTCTTCTTAAATAATTATTAACATTTCTGAATTTCAACTTTGTCTTTTCGAAATATGGATTTGCATTTTTGCTGTTCACTGTCATTTAACAAAAACTGCTATATCTTCCCAATAGATGCTTCAAATGACACCAAACTTAAGAATCTCATTCACAAGTCATACCCAATGACTGTACCAAATTTGGTATAAATACACCCATAGGGGGCGCTATAACAAAAAATTGGCTCTCCTGCCTAAACCGTTCGAGCTGGAAAGCTGAAATTTGCAGGGTAGCTAGGGTATATGATACTGTGTTGACCCACCAAAAATTGCTCATATCGAACATAAGGGGGCGCTATAATGAAGGTAAGTGTCATAATATAGCACAATACATTTTGGCTAATAACTTGTGAATCGTGAGTCACACATTCAAATGCTTCATACCGATGTGTTCGGTGAATTCAGCTGCATCCAATGGCATAAGCCATGCCTTTCTGCCTGGAAGATTTTTCGCATTTTTGCAAAAAATGCTAAACCTACTTTTGCGAACTAGTCTCTGGATTTTTTTTATATAGAAACAAGTAATTGGTGTCAAAAGAATCACTGGACTGTCTTATTCAATAGTTACTAAAAACATTTTTAAATTTTGACTTTATATGTTCGCAATATGGATTTGTATTTTTGTTGTTCACTGTCATTTTACGAAAACTGTTATATCTTCCCGATACATACTTCAAATGACACCAAACTTCAGAATCTCATTCACAAGTCATACCCAATGACTGTACCAAATTTGGTGTAAATCCACCTATAGGGAACGCTATAACAAAAAAATTGGCTCTACCCCAAAACCGTTTGAGCTGCTAAGCTGAAATTTGCATGGTGGCTAGGGTAGGTGATAGTATGTTGACCCACTAAAAATTTAGCATATCAAACATAAGGTGGCGCTATAATGAAGGTAAATGTTATAACCTAGCACAAAGCATTTTGGCTAATAACTTGTGAACTGAGGAGCACAATCAAGTGCTTTATACCGACACGTTCAGTGAATTGAGCTGCATCTAATGGCATAAGCCACGCCCATTTCACCAGATAGATTCTTCACAATTTCGCAAAAAATGCTAAACCTACTTTTGCAAACTAGTCTCTTGATTTTTACTTACAAACAAGTAATTGGTGTCAAAACATTCTTTGGACTGTTGCGGGCCTTGGGGTCTGAGTTGCGCAGGGTTCTGAGTTGCGTAGGGTTCCAAATTGCATAATCGGCTTGAACCCCAGTATAATTGCTTGCAATTCTAGTTTATTAGTGTTTTTACTGTGGGAGAAAACCATAGCACTGACAGGAAACCAGCACAAAAAACAAAAAGAAAGAATGAGAATCAAACTTCATATCCTTCTGGCTGAAACTGAGACGGGGGGGGGGNGGGGGGGGGGTTGGTCAAATCCAGAACATGATGGCCAAGTAGATCTATCTGCTGTTTACAGACTTCCTACTCATTCCAAGACAAGCCCAGTCAAAGACATGGCTGTAACCACTGATACTCAGAGAATTCCCCTCAGGATTAGTGGAGGAGGATAAAGACTTTCAAAATGACATTGGATTAGGACTGAATCCTCACAAAGCAGATGCTGATATTATTTTTGTGGTTGCCTTATAGTTTTTAGAGTACGTTTAATAATCTGATTTATAACTAAATATATCCTTAATTCCAAGACAACACACAGTTATACATCAAAAGCATCCTTAAAGGGTAGAGGAGAGAAGGTGACAACAGGAGAAGAGTTCTAATTTCCTGCATATGCAGTGCACGATTAGAATTAATGTAATGTGTAATGTTTTGTAAGTCATTCCTTTGTATGAATATAATTGATGTTATTTGCTATTATTAAGTTTCATCTGTTTCAAAAGTTTTTCTAACTTTCTATTCTTGTTATAGAGTGAGAAAGAAAGGTCATCTTCTTTCATTAGAGCTTATGTTTGACGCTGGTTTTCTTTCATATCTGACCAAAATGAGGTTGAAGCTAATTTCACAGCTGAATAAATCAGTGGGTAGGCTTTAAAACAGGAGGATCTTATCTGTCTTTTTATTCATTAATATTTCTGTAACAACATAAACTTTAGTTTATGATCATTTCTAAATTCTCCTGAAGGTTTTGTAGTAGTGATGGTTTTCAACAAGGGGAGCACTGTCTTAACAGAAGGAGAACACACAGAAATGACATGACTGGGTTATTAGACGTGCTATACGTTGTTTTCTCCTTCCACCTCCCACCTCCATTCTTACCTGTTCTGGCTCTCCTCTCCATCACCCGTGCAGTGCTTCTCACCAGCAGCAAGAGCAGGCGGCTGACACTCCACACACACACGGTGTCCCTCCCTCAGGTACTGCATCCACTGAGTGTGTGCGTCCTCACTCTGCTGGCATCCGTGAGTCAGAGAAGTCAGTTGAAATTGGACACAATACCTGTTTTGCACAACACACACATGCAGAAAGACAGCCTATAGTATAGTATAGTAACATGAGAATACACAAAAAGAATGTAAGGGCATATTTCTGTAGTTTGTCTGAATGTATTTACCCTGTAATGTCATTACTGCTGTCAGGAATGTCTCTTTTCTTCCTGCCGTTGCCATAACCACCTGCGGTAATAAGTGCTGGGACTGCAGGGGCAGTAACCATGACAAAACCATAACATGTTTTTGTGGTGTCAAACATTCAAAGCTATATTTGTAGTGACTAAAAAGAGGCATTTACTTGCTCACAAAAGTACGTTTCTCTGATTTGTCCACTTTCAATGAAGGCACTGGAAGCATTATCTATAATTTATACTGTCTAGGCTAAATGTACTCTACCTTGAGAAAACAATAAATCTTGAATTTTTTGTCTGCGTGTGAGGAAGGTCAATAAACACAAAACGTGGAGGTTATTTTTCCATGTTGAAGATGGAGTATAATTTTTTTTAGTAACTTTGGAGCCATTCAAATCTTCTATCTATAAAGACAATCTCTGTCTGTCTGTGGCACCAATATCTCTACGGCACTGTATGAAGGTGAAATTCTGCAGGTTCATTGCTCAGGTCCCAAGGATGTGCAGTGTCGCATGTGAAGTTGTTTGGATGAGTGGGAGCGATTCTCGAATTGAGCTGTGCTGGTAAAAAGTAGTCCACACAGCAGGATACGCTCCAAGCACGGCGGCAAGATACGCTCTTGGAGCGGCAGTGCCATGGTCTCAACCCAAGCAATGCAGCACAAAAAGCTAGCTCACGAGGACATGAGGAACATTGCAGGCTGCGGTGCACACCATAAAGTCCAGCCCGGTCCAAACAGGCACGTTTTCAATGGGCACTGCTCTGGTCTTTTAACTATAAAGACATAATATCCAATATCCAACCAATATAAGACCAAGAACCTGGCACTGTATGAAGTTGAAATTCAGCAGGTATAATGCTCAGGACCCAAGGACGTGCAGNAAGAACCTGGCACTGTATGAAGTTGAAATTCAGCAGGTATAATGCTCAGGACCCAAGGACGTGCAGTGTCGTGTGTGAAGCTGTTTGGATGACCGGTTCTTGAATTGAGCTGTGCCGGCAAAAACTAGTCCATCGTGGCAGGATACGCTCTGGGTGCAGCAGCATATGCTCCGCTCCACAGGCACTAATGGCAGGCTGCGGCACAGATCATAAAGTCCAGCCCAGTCCAAACAGCACGTTTTCAATGGGCACTGTACAATGGGCAATGTGTGGTTCTTAAAATCACTTTCAACATCACACACTGCAAATTCTACACTTAAGGAATATAGGGAAGTCCATGTTTAACAAGGACAACTGTAACATGAAGCAAATATTTGAAAGAACATTTAACATAAGGGCATGAGGGAGGATTCAGGTGGATTTTTCTCACCAAGTGCTTTTTGGCAGTGGCCTTGCTGAGAATGGTAATCTGCACAGCCAGCCTTCTCCTCCAGATGAGGGCAAGGTTTGCCTGCATTAAGAGGCTCCTGCAGGATCGTCCTCCTCCGCCTGCGGACTGTGGCCCTGCATGGTTCAGCACAGTCTGACCACTCTGTCCACTCACTCACCACACAAGACACTGCTGTGGGGAAGGGGAGACATACAGGAAAAATAAAAACGGGAACTCTAAGAGGTTGAGTTCAGCTGAGGCTAATAAGGTAAGAACAGCTGTAGCTATCAGTGGAGACCAAACTTGTGATCTCCTGCTAAACAAACTCACTATGACCATGTCTCTTTCAGGGAGAACTTTTATAAATATATTTATTGAATTCTGTAGTGAGTGATTAGCAGAAAGATATACAAGTAAAAAAAAGTATTTACAATAAAAAAAAAAGTTAAAACTACAACATAGCAATATTTAGTTAGGTGTGTAAAACCCACCCTGCATCTAAAAACAGCTCTAAATTAAAAAAAAGAATAATAAATGAATAATACCAAGAATGATTATGACATCAATGATAGATATTACATGACTGTAGCGCAGTGTTTGTAGTGCAGTTCTGTTTTTTATTCAACAGATTATCAAACAAAAAAGATTATATATTTTTAAAACTATTTTGCACTGTTGCACCAATTTAGTTTAATAAAATGGTTTTGTTATCCACATGTAGTCAGTTTTCTTGAATAGATATTAGCCCTTTATGTTGCATAAAAGAATACTAAAACCAGTAATGTAAAAAATACAAGAAATGTAAAGTAATTATTACTTTCATGTTGCACAAAAAAGTAAAATAGGAAAAACAAGTTAAATGATATTAGAAATACTAAGTATTTTTGAATGCATTTCATGATTAGATTTAACATAAAGATTCACGTGAAGTTTACAAATAAAGACTGAGTAAAATTTACTCATCATATCCATCACTAAAACAGAAAATCCTAAGTAAACTTTACTCATCAAAACAGAAAATCCCCAGTAAAGTTTACTATAGTATCTCTGATTAAAAGGAGTACTTACTGGTGTGTAAATTTTACTTAAGTATATGCCATGTTAAATTTACTTAGAATTTCTGCATGGAAACTGTTACCAAGCTTTTTTTTTTAAGTAAATGTTACTCCACATTTTTTCAGTGAAGGAAAATAAAACACACCAGAATAAATAAATAGAACTGAACAGAATAAAAAAAAAAATAGAATAAATCAAATAGAACAATAGAGAAGCTGTAAACGGAAGTAATAAATAAAGTGGCATCTACCTGGACAGGCTGTGTTATAATCATGGCAGCAGTCCAGGGTGAGGACACAGGCCTGGTCACAGAAGCAGGTGCCATAGGATCTGTCAGACCTCCATCCTGTACTGATGCATGATGGGTCGCGGCCGGTGCAACAGAGGCCCATGTCCCGACAGCTCGACTCACCCGGTCCCACAAGGAACAGAGATACACCGACACAAAGACACAGCACAGTGACAGGACTGATCCTGCAAGCGGGCATCATGGAAATGCCCACAGATGGTGTTAAACGTAGAGTTTAGCAGTAATGAACTAATGACTCTGTGATAAAGTAAATGAATAGTCTGTTATCCCCAATCATGTGTGGTCACTCAGGTCAGCCTGCTTGGAGAAAAGCAGCAGTCAGAGAGCTGTGAGTTATTCATGTGTCAACTCTGTATCTCTTAAAGGAACAGCTTCATCGGACAGAGCCGCTGGTGAGGCAGTCACTACCCTGTGCACCTCAACACGAGCAAAGAGTGGATTAATGAAACTTGTATGGTCAGGGTCATTCATGCAAAAATAACAGCAATGTGGACAGTGCAAGGACACATGGGGCTCCACTCAAACGCACATTCCCAGTAGAATTCAAAGGATAGAAGGCAGAGACAAAAAGAAAAGGGAAAGTTATGGAAACAGACCCATTACATGGATAAACACAGTACCACAGGCAGTCTTTATCATTTGGAGGCTCATTTCATAAACAGTTGGAGGTCTATTCAGTAATACTAACCCCACTACACACACACACACACACACACACACACACACACACACACACACACACACACACACACACAAAATCACCATCACTCACCTAACCATTAAATATATTGCACAAAAACCAACAGTTTCAAAAAGGAGGGGAAAGACACTTATCTCACAATTTCAGTAATATTTTAACTGTTTGCTTTCAAACTTTATGGTTAGGTGTTCAGAGTAGGGTCATGGGGTAGGGTCAGGGTTTAGGTCGTCCTGCAAGATTTAAAGCTCTCATTCTGACATGATCTTTGCTACGTCTGAGTGTTGCTCAACAGACAAAAGGAAAAATTCTTGGCATATTTAAACTAACCTTGTCATATAGCTTTGACCTATTTGTACTAAAGATACTTGGAACTTTCAGATTTCAGATTATTGTCATTCTAGCCACATATATTTCATACACCTTGCAGAATTAAAAAAACATTTCTCTTAGGGCGAATGTGCTAAAAGATACATGACATCACACCACACAAAACAAATACTACAAAACATTCAAGTATAAAATTCAATTAAAGTTATCCTGAGTGTTGAGGTGAAAAGGTTAAAAATGCATTTAAAAATAGGGCATAGAAGTTGTTGAACTGGTTTGAAGAATCTAGGTATTTGTCCGCACATTAAACTGCTGTAGAACATGATGCCCCACCAGTTTAGTTTTTCAGTAAAACATGTATCAACACTAAAGAACCATCCCAGAATTGTTCCATGTTTTTGCCACTATAATACCAATCATACCTTTGTTGGTCTCATCTAAATGCAAAAAAAAAAAAAAAAAAAANAAAAAAAAAAAAAAAAAAACATATTCAGAAATTTAAAGCAATATGGAAAAAAATTTGAGAAATGGTTGACATGATTAATAATAAATAGTCAAAAATGCTAAATCACTGGTGTGTGGTCCTTTAAATGTGACTCACATGACAACATTTGTATCTTAAGATTTTTCTTCTCTAAACTCAGATTGAGAGTGAACAATGCTGGCAGTGTTCATTTACAAAATAAGATCATAGTACAAAACAACCAGCCTTCTTGGTGCATAAAGAGCTATGCAGAGATTTACTGTTCGTGTTTAGATAATCTCCTTATGTTCTCATTTAATGTCGTTCTCACATTAGTAGGACTGGGAGTAAACCTCGTCCTGGAATCATGGCACTTTGCTGAACACTGAACCAAAACTACTTGAACTCACATATCCCTACAACCTTGAGGAAGCAGCAGTAACATCTGCTACCTTTGTGTCCCAGTTTCTGTCTGTAAGGTTTTAATGTTTGTACCTTGGTGTCAGCACTGCAAAAGAAAGCTCTTTAAAAAACCTTCCGGTCTCGTTTTGATATTTATGTGTATTTGAAAAACATGTAACATACGTATGAACAGAGGAGTCTTACTCATTATTCTGCTTGATTTGATGCTTAATATCCTCCTTCCTCCTCGTTTCTCAATGCCTGCACACTATTTCTGTCCTCCCACAACAAATGATCCATTCACTTGCAAGTTCTGATAAGTTTTTTGTTTTTTTTTTTAATCTGTGTATATGTGAGGGCTCACGTGCATACTGTAAAGGTTTATGTTTAGGCGCTGTAATACTGTGTAGTCAGCATGTTATTTTCACGTTGAAAGTGCATACATTCACAGCACACAACAACAAAAGTGGTTTTATGAGGAGCTCAAGGATTTCCTCTAATCCAGGAGGTGAGTGTTTAAATAAATGAAGCACACAGGCTGGGGTCGCAGAAGGAGGGAACACCAGCTTGGCTGTCTGCGTCCTTTTGCACTCACTCAGTCTAAACCTTTGTGAGACAGAACCAAACAAACATACACAGGGCAACAGGCGTGGAGTGGAACACACAGTTGACCACTCCAACGTTTCATCTCACACTTAAACCATCAGCAGAACATTAGACAAAATGATTTTTCTAATGGATTTCCAGATGATGCTGCTGGATGTAATTTACTTCATCCTGCGTAATTCTCTAAGGATCATCTTCCGTCCACGAACCAAGAACATAGAGGATGAGCTGGTGCTGATCACAGGATCAGGAGGAGGCCTAGGTTGTCTCTTTGCTCAGGAATTCACCAAGCATGGGGCAGAAGTGGTGCTATGGGACATTAACAGCACTTCCAATGAGCAGACAGCCAAGCTGGTGCAAGAGATGGGAGGGATGGCGTACACCTACACGGTGGATGTGACCAACTGGGAGGACGTGTATCGCAATGCAGACCTTGTGCGAAAGGATCTGGGCCGGAATGTCACAATGCTGGTTAACAATGCTGGAGTGGTGGCTGGGGAGTGCATGTTAGACTGTCCTGATGAACTGATGGAGAGGACCATGAAAGTCAACTGCCATGCCCTCTTCTGGGTGAGAAGAACTCTTTATAATATGGTGCAGAGTTGTTGGGTAGCACAGAGAGGGTTCGGAAACTAATAAACTTCCCTGATATATATACACACACACACACACACACACACACACACTGCCTGGCCAAAAAAAAGTCACCACCTGGATTTAACTAAGCAAATATGTAAGAGCCTTCCATTGTATAATTACTGCAGTGATTAATATGTTGCAGCTGACAACAAGTTATTTAACCCTAACTGATGCGGAAGATTGCTGAAACTACTAAAATTGGGTTAAGAACTGTCCAACGCATTATTAAAGCTTGGAAGGATGTGCTGGAGAAGACTTTAAGCAGCGGTCCGACTCTTCCATCATCAATACAAGATCTTGGCGAAAAATTAATGCAACTCTGGACAGAAATAAATGTTGTGACATTGCATAAGCTTATCGAAATGATGCCATGGCGAATACGTGCGGTAATCAAAGCTTAAAGGCGGTCCAACGAAATATTAGAGTGTGTGACTTTTTTTTGGCCGGGCAGTATACAGTATATATATATACACATATATATTCACAGTGACAGTAACCTTTAGCGAGTGGAATAAAGTGATTTAACACGAGGATCAACATCTATGACAGTTACAACACACTAACTGCAGANAGTGGAATAAAGTGATTTAACACGAGGATCAACATCTATGACAGTTACAACACACTAACTGCAGAGGCATGAATAGGATGTAGCATTCTTACGCATTACGACAGGATGCTGCATCACATATAAACATGGCATAGCCCAAATCAATGTCATTACCAAAGAAACAAGAGCAAACTCACAACCATCACATTTACTCATACGACCAGCGAGCAAGAAAATGCCGTAAAACACATATAAGACAAGCAGTATTCAACAGGCTTCCCCACAGATTCCAGCCACATTAAAATCCTTCAAACTTACCAAAGCTGCTCATCATCTGAAGAAAGTCCATCCTCCTTTCTTTCTTTATAAAGAGTTTAAGGACACAGTTGTACAATACATCGGTGCGTTTCAGTTCCAAAATGTGAAAAAGTGTTGTCAGTTAATCCATTTCTTCTCCTCCTTCAGCCACTGTGCGTTTAAAAAAAACAAAAACAAAACAGGACTAAGTAAAAATCTAAATAAAAAGTCTAAAGTACTACATCTAAAAATCTAAACGTCAAGAAAGAAAGTTTGAATAAAAATTAATGCTCAGTTACGTGCTAGCTAGGTTTACTTGAGTTAGCTAAGCTAACTAGCCCTCTTCTTCTTCTTCTAATGAATTTCTGGCAGGCTGCAGCTGTGTAGCATAATACTGTACTCCGATGACGTAGGCCAAGACCAGCTAGAAGGCCCTGATGTGTAAAGGAATACGCCCAACATGGCAAACTCGAAATCTGATTGGTTAAAGTACGGCCTCAGCCTAGTTTTTTTTTTCTTTACCCGGAGACAGCACAGGGGTAAAATCTGATTGGATAAAAACTCTAATTTCTATGAGCTGCACTGGAAGCAGCGGAACTGAGGGAGAGAGTAGCGATGAAATGACGTTAATAACAAAACTGATGGGAACGAACTTTGTAAAATACATATAGCATTAATAAAATATATATTAAATTATAAAAACATAATTTGATGATTCTGACAATCTCTAGGCCAGCAGAGAAGGCCTTGCTGGCCCTGACCGCACACCACTGACTCAGTTAGAAATAGTTAGGATTGGGCCTCTCACGTGTACAGTATTTTATGGATTTGCTCGCCCACATCCGGTTTTACTTATGTAGTTATTTTAGGTCTTGCTGGTATTCCTGAATTACATGAAAGAGAATCAAATAAGGTTTTCGTACTTGAATGTATAATCTCAGATTAGTATTTGCAAACCAGAACGAAATACACAACTATCTGTTTTTTTTTTTATTATAAATGAATAATATATTTTTTAAAAATCTCTGTACCATTAGCAAACAAAACAAATAATGAAAAAACTTCCCAGTTTGTAGGTGACACAATGTTAAAGTACGATACAGAAAACAGTTTAGCACTGACTGAAATAAGGAATGTTGGAGTTAAGCTTTTGACTTGAAAAATATAGACTAACATGCTTTTCATCCTCAAATGGTTACACAGACTAAGTTTATTGTTCATAGTATGACACATGACGTGTAAAATGTATAGAATTAATAGCTTTATCCCCATCATACTGTAAAACCCTGCTCTAAGCTAGGTTAAGGACTATTGGATTCTCGCATTAATCCTCTTAATGGGAAGCTGTTGGTGCAGCATAAGCTTCCTTCACATTGAGCAACCTTTAAGTCACCACATGTCATGTGAACACTGCAGTTTGTTGCCCCTTAACATACTGTAACATCCCACTGTGTCCATATGTCTCAGACAGTGAAGGCTTTCCTCCCTCAGATGAAGGCCCAGAATCATGGACACATTGTGACGATGGCCAGCGTCCTTGGTCTCTTCAGCACAGCTTGTGTAGAGGTGAACACGGGAGGGATACACAAGGGAATTAACAGCAACATTGCTAAGATATGACTTTCATCAACCCAGAGACTTTACTTTAAAAAAAATGTACACACACAAACAGGAAGGGGTCTTGTAATCACAGCTGATGCTTTATTCATTTTTAATGCTTGTGGTACACAAGCTTTGATGTGTGGTTTTTAATTTGGGACAGGATTATTGTGCCAGTAAATTTGCTTCAGTGGGATTCCATGAGTCTCTGGCTCATGAGCTGCTGACTGAGGAGATTGATGGAGTGAAAACTACACTCGTGTGCCCCTATATCGTCAATACAGGCATGTTCGAAGGCTGCAAGATTCGGTATGTCAACAAAATATTCACGTGATGTAAATTACATATTTTATTTCTCATAATAATTTGACAAATAGGTTTAAAGTTCCAATCAAAGATGTTTTAATTCTGTTATTAAAATTGATAAAATTATGTAGAAACAGCATTGCATTTTAAGTGATGCTGCTACCACCGGGACTCTCCTTCAGTGAACATGACACCACTATTTTGGTCCTATGTTTGCTGTGTGTTCTAAAAACATATTGAGAAAATAGCTGTACATTTGCTGTACATAATCATGGTCCTCAGAGGATTCTTGATGACCTAACATTTCATTTAAAAATCTGTGCTCCCCAAATGATGAACCATTTTGATTTAGTAGCATGACCTTTCCTCTGATATCACCCTTAGGCCTATCTTGTCTAACTAATGGTAAAGATCTACAATAACAAAGAATTGGTAGGCATTTTGTCAGACAGGCTACATGTAGGCATGAAGCTGGTTTATGGAGCTGGACAACTTGGCTGAGTAAAATCTGGAACTGTCAAACATGGACCAAAGTAAAATGACCTTTTTCAGGTTTTGCTCAGCCAAGTATCCATTTAACCGTTCCCCAAACACAAAATGATGGATTGTTTGTCCTTTGATCCCACTGATAGGGAGGAAGTGGAACTGATCCTCCCCCCACTGGAGCCTCAGTACTGTGTTGAGCAGGCCATGAACGCCATCCTCATAGACCAACCATTAGTGTGTATCCCAAGGCTCACCTACCTGCCTTTCCTCTCGAGCGTGAGTATCAAGACATATTATCGCTTAAGCCAAAGATTATTATGTTTGCAATATTTTTCATGACCTGTATTTGAATGTCTAACCTGGATGTCCTGTATTCTAGAGTTGCTTACTGAGTCAGAGTTCTGTTGCACCTGTTCTCTTTCAGATTGTTGCCATGGGAATCCAATGTGGTTACATATCGTTTCATGGGGTCTGACAAGTGCATGTACCCCTTCATCGACACCATGAAGAAACAAATTTCTAAGATTGCATAGTTATTTTTAAGTTTACATAAAAGCTTTAAAATTAGATGTTATTCAGAAGAGTTTGTGATATATCATGTGAAAAACTACAGTAAGCAGAGATGCCTTGTCTGGACAGCAGCTGGCCAGACTACCAGCTACAGCCAGGATTCAATTACAAGAGAAAGAAATGCAGAGGTGAGATGGAAGGGACTTCAGGTTTAGAGATTGACATTTCACTAGGGCGTATAAGATGGCAAATCAGCCAATTAGTCATCCACGCTCAAAGATTTCAATAATGGGAATGTCTAAATAAAGTCCCTTCAAACTGCTCACCATAAGGACCACTAATGAAATGAAAAAATTACGAGGTACCAAAATGAGCTGTCAAAAGCAAAAGAGTATGTTTAATATCTGTAAATTAAGGATGTAACAGAATCTTGTGCAGTATTATGTTTACATATAATAAAACTGTGATATTGTAAAAGTGCGTATTTATGTGTTTTCTGTGCTCAAGACAAACCTGGATCAAAACCGATTAACATACCATCTGATCAGGTAGTAACGTTTGTGATAATGTGCTCTTTTAAATTATATGAAATTACAAATGAGAGAAAACGAGTGCTAATGCTGCAAAATGTCCATAATGTTAGCTTTTAAGGACATGTTTCAGGTTCACAGGCAATCAAAGAAAACAAAATATCAGAGGTTTTGTGTTAATAGCACACTAGTTTTATTTACATTCCATGGGGAGCAGAGAGAGAACGGGGGGTTGACATAAGGGAGGGAAAGAGAGCATCAGGGAAACACTGTGCTTGAACTGTATGCAACAAGAGACTTTATACTGTCCTTCCAAACACAGTGGGGACAAGATCACATTACATCACACGCTACATTTAATCACAAAACCTTCCCAGCCCTACATGGTAATGTAGATAAACACTTCACTTGTGGTTGTTGAAATAAAGCACTCCAGGAAAATCAACAGAGGTTCGATAGCTGCACCCTAGACAAAATGAGGTCCAACCCTTCAAATTTGTGTTAATGAACCTCCTTGAGCAGATTAAACGTAAAAAAAAAAAAAATAATAATGATAATAAAGCAACATCAGGTCTCACAGAGGAAACAAGTTCTAGGTAAAACAAAAATGATGTTCATTTTTTTTTTTTCCCCCCCATCAAGCAAACCACCAAATCANAGGTAAAACAAAAATGATGTTCATTTTTTTTTTTTCCCCCCCATCAAGCAAACCACCAAATCATTGACTAGGATGCAGCCATTTTTTTTTCTGAAAAGTAAGAGGAACAATAAATAATGTGTACAATTAAACAACATCAAAGAGAAGGGACCATTTTTCCTATCAATCTTGTTTAACTGTGAACATTTAAGAACAATGAATATGAACAGTTATTGTTTGGAGCCTACAGCAGCCAAAGCTTCCTGCAGCCGTCTGAAACAGACTAAGAACACAGTGTCTGAGTTTTCTCTAGTGCTTTTACAGACAACCAAACCTGTGCATCAAACAGTGCCATCCAGAGTCTGTGCCAAGGTGCTTGAGTTAGCCTGTTTGAGGTGCAAGTCACCTTCAATATCCTGCTTGCCACACCTAAAGAAAACAAATCCCATTCAGTTTCTGTCATCAGTTAATCAGCTCCCAAATGTTGCTGTTGTTGGCTTCAGTCACGTGTCTGTTTATTTTTTCCAAATGTGATAAACTGTGCAAACTATAGTAACCAGTCACAAAGAATGGCTCCAGCATGCATTGTACAGTACACCAAATTCAACAATCCACTCAATATGACTTGGAAATAGCATAATACTCCTGGAGATATTGAGCACCGGAAAAGTGAGAGAGGCTGCTTATAAAGGACAGTGGAAGAGAGTGTGATGTGTCTTGTCAAGGAAACTTCTGTGACTTTCATTCAAATGGATGATCACAAGCAGGAAGGTAAGTTGCCAATCTTTAAATGGTCTGTCAGCTACAGATGTGTAGAAAGTGCGTGTCACTGCTTACCCAGAGACTGGTCCATTTCCTGTCCTTTCATTTGACTGCTGGTCCAACTCTGAGAGCAACTTCAGTATATTCAGGGCAGCCTGTGGAGGCAAGAGTAAAAGTTACTGTAGAGTATGAGTTACTGTAGTGTTTTCCAGAAATCATTTTCTAGGACAGGTTCCAAAGCGAACCCACAACTCTTGAGCCGCATGCGGCTCCAGACCCGGTGCAGTGTGGCGGAGTAATAGGGTTTTATTTTTGGCTCTCCGAGTCTAGGGAGTTTGCCACCCCTATTCTAGGAACACAATGAAATTCCAGATACTTTTCACCAAAAAAGTGCTGGTAAAAGTGGCTGTTCAATGAATTTACCAGGTGATTTAAAAAAAAAGAAAAGAAAAATCCAGTCTCTTACTTTAGCAACCTATGCAATGATTACTGAAATATATTCAGAAAAAAATACTGTAAATAGACAGCGTCATGCTAAATAAGCGCTGCGATAACTGAAGCTAATTCATAAAGTTTCTCTTATGTTAATTACCGCATTCCATTGTCCCATTATGAGCACTTTGTTGTAAGGTGTGTCTCAGGTTAAAATCCAATGAAGACTGGTGTGCTAACTGCTTCATATTTAAGAGCCACACATTATACTCCTTCCTTTGGTGTTAAAAACAAAATAAGCATGTTAAATCTGCAAAGAAAACCTAAATTCTTTGCTTCAAAGCTCCACATTTTAAGACAGGAGGAACAGAAAGGTACAGCAGCATACAAACACTACTGGGAGCCCCGGTGCATAGAGGCTAGGAGTGTGCGTGTGTTGTGTGATAAAGAGACACAAAGTACAGTGTATGAGGCTTGAGAAGAGGCAGAATGCTACTTGAATGTTTGCAAGATCAGATCAAAACTTGCTATTTAAACAAACTGTCTGATCAGCTGAGTAGGCTTATCAAATTTATTGATCATCAACACGTGAGGCAAAAAGAGGTTAAATCATTGCCTAGATTTCATGCTGCTAAAATTTACTGTCAGACTGAAAAAGCTCTTAAAAGCTCTGCATGATAGTGTATTTTATGAATCGCTTTCCCTACATGTAAATAAGAAAACACTGTAGTAGCGCCTCTCTCAAGGCAAAGGCTAAAAAAGGTAACAAGTGATTATGAAGGAGGGAACATGGTTGCATATTTAATTGCACATGGTTGTGATATTTAATAAATAAATAAATAAACAATTTCACAATGAATGTATGTCAGTCTGGAGATAACTCACCATATCATGACAGGATTCTACATCCTTCCCAATCCCATGACTGATGAGGGGGGGCTGGGCAGAGCAGTTAATCAGTGACACAAACTCGTTCTTATTGTTTTTAGGGAAATCTTTGTATTCCACCTACAAGAAATCAACACATTTCAATGCACACGTTTATTTACCACATTTGAGCATGGGTCAAATTCATGTAACAGTAAGCACAAATTAAAAATACATGAAAGCACAGCATGAACTAGCTTACCTGCAAGTTCTGCACAGACGCAAGATAGCTGAGCTGTTCAGAGGGTCTGGTTAGGGGTCCATGGGGAAGTTGGTTCAAGCTATTTTTGCTCTTTAGGATAGTCTCAGCAGTCATGGAGGTCCCTGCATAAAGCAGCTCATTGGCAATCATAGCAGTGATTGTGGCCTTGCCTGGGTTGAGAATTACTCGACTGTAGTCCTTTGCCTGGGATCCTGGGCAGGCCCCTACTGCTTGAGCCACCTCAGGTACCATAGGCAGGATACCTGCAGGCAACTGTTGGTGGCTGAGGTAAGGCAGGCGGAAGTCTTCCTCCTTGGAACCTTCCAAAGAAAAGCACAAAGACATTGGGAAAGACTCATAACCTTCCTGCTACCTGTTTTATCATCATCATTAGAGTCTATCAGAGGACAAATCCTTTGATGCTCACCCAATGCCACCTCCTCTACAGAGCCCGGTTCAAAGAAGGTCACTTTGCGCCCATCACCTGTTTTTTTTACTGGGGTCTAAATATTACAACACATACATAAATACATGTGAATATTCACTCATCCGATGCCATGTTGTTTGCAATATTTACATTGCTTTCTTGACAAATAGCAGCGATACCTTCTCATCGGTTTTGAGTGCTGGTTTGGGGGGCTGTGGCTGAGGAACTTTATATCCCAGCAGCTCCAGCATTTTTTCTGCTGCATTCCTCTTGGCGACCTTCTTGCTAGGCCCCATGCCCTCAGCAGACTGGCCACACACCGTCACCTGTCCAACACAACACGCAGTGCAAAGCAGTGAGAACAAGCAAAGATGGAGGAAAAGGAGACAGATGTTGCCATGACTACTGCCATGCCTCTGCTGCTGTTGACTAACCTGCATGACAAACTCCCTACGCCGCGGTAGACCCCTCTCTGTCACCATGCTGTACTCTGGCTCCTTCTCCTTCTTGGCCTGTTGGATCTGAGCCAGCCGGCTAATGGGATTCATACCCTGACCATATTCTGGGCTGGTCTGCAGCTGATAGGGTGGCAGGTTAATCATTACACAGTGAAGAGTCTTCAAATAATAGGTCTTTTCGAGATATAATAGCAGTTACATTACCTTGATGATGGATTTGGTTTTCTTTTTGATGCGTGGCAGCGTCTTTTCCACACTGGGTATATGGGGTAGCTTCTTTAACTCCCCCAGCACTGCTGCTGCTGCCAGCTTCTTGGCAATCTTTTTACTCTTTCCTTCTCCCTCACCAGTGAACTCCCCAACACCAACCCTCACAACAAAACTCTTCAGGTGAGGGGGGCCTTCTTCTTTTAAAATCTTCAAAACAACAAGGTAAAAAAAAAAGTCACAAATCATGGCATCAGGGAACATTCAGGTTTTAAAAATCAAACCAGGTGGGAAACTGAGCTATATCATACCTACATATCATTGAGCTAATGTATGCTTATAAAAAAATTTTAAAAAAGTGTATGAATTTTCTCAAACCTCAAAGTTGACAGGTAAGTTCCGCTTGAGTGCAATTTCAAACACTTGACTGATTTCTGATTTGTTGAGATTCTCTTCCTCTGGCTCACCATTCATCTGTCAAAAGCATAACACGTCAAACAAAAGCAAGAGGTACAAATTCCGCTGCTTAACAGCTTTTCATTCATGAGTTTCATTCCTCGCTGTGCTACTCACCACTGGCATCTGTTGCAATATTGGCTCTTTCTGCAGCACTTTTAAGGCCTTGGCAGCAGCATCGTGTTTAGCTAACTGCCGCGTTCGCCCCTTTCCAAAGAACTGCTGGCCTCCAATTGACAGCTCTATGTGATATAACATTGGTCCCATTGGAGGAAATGGGTAGTAGTACCTACATACAGAAATGTCAAAATCAGCTATTTTCCATCACAAAAATGTCACCAAATTACTTAAAATAATGATCAAATAATTTGTCTCATTTCTAGATCATTTAAAAAAAAAAAAAAAACCTCACTGCTGCATAGAGCGTTGGTAAGGTCCTGGACCCCGGATGTTGTAGTTGAAGTTTGGTGGTCTCATCCCCGGGTACGGGTCAACAGGTTTATACATAGGCTTTTTACCAAGCTTCATACATAATGCATTTAACTCCATGGTGTGTGTTACACAATCTGCTGTGAGACAAAAAAAAAAACAAACAAAACAATAAACAAAGATAAACACACAGAAGAAAAGTGGAGACAGCTGAGGGCCAGTTGGAACAGCCCACCTGGGTTCTTGCCTGTGTTGCGGGACGTCCTCATGGTGGGCTTGGGAAGCGCTGTCTCAGCAAGGGCAGATGCAGCAGCCAAATGCTGAGCTTTCTTAATACTGGTCCCTTCTGCCTCCCAATGCTGATCTCCCAGTGTGAGCTGCACTGAGAAAATCTGACAGAGGCAGAAGCCAGAAAGTAATAACAGATTCTCATTCTCCATCACTAGCTTGAACTGGTGGGGAGGGGAGACAACAGGAAAATGAGGGAATCATTTGTAAAAGCTACCCTCACAATACCTTGGAGTGAGCTGGTCCTTGCTCACAAAGCAGCTTATACTCAGGTTGGATCTTGTTGAAACGGGCTAACTCATTCACCAAACACATGGGGGTCTTCTCTTTAGGGTTTGCCATGTTAGACACTACACAAGAAAAAAAAAAAACTGGATTCAGCTTACTCAAACTGACATGTTTATACAGCAGGACAAATACAGCAGGCTGCTCATAGTACCAAACTCTGATGGCAAATACACACATTCAAACTTGCAAAGACTTATTAAGAATGCACTTAATCAGTACAATAAAATATATGGGAGGGGTTTGAAATAATACAAACTGTGAACCTCAAATTTGTAATTATTTATTTATTGCAAGCAATGGTAAATGGTAAATATTTGTTACAATATATACAAGGTTAACACAGGTTAGTCAAAACATACTGCACATCCAAAAATATGCCCCACAAGCCAGCAAAGAAAAATAGGCATTTTAAAGAAACAAACCTGGGGTGGTGTTGTAGGGAGTGGCTGAACCTGCAGGGAGAGCGGAGCTCCTGATTGGCTGGCTGGCACTCTCTGAGGTCAGGGTGCCTGAGGAACAGGGGATGCTATAGCCAGGCTGTGGCTGCCCCAGCTGCACTGGGGTGGAAGCGGCAGGCATGGGGCTACCTGGACACTGAAACTGGATCTGGGACATCCTCGCTAGTAGGCTGAGATCAGGATCAGAACTATGCAGTGCAGTAATGGTGGAACTGTAGATTGCGGTGATTTGGTTGTAAAGGTCTGCCTAGAAAGCAAGAATACAGATGACAAAGAAATTGACATTTGTCTATTATTACCCAGGGGTATTACAAATGATGGCTTTGCATGTTCAGATACAAATTATGACCTCCAGTCATATTTTCTTTCAGTTGCAATGGATTAATTTGCCATTGATTAAAAACATGATTGCCCAAGGGTCACTTCAACCAAATCTCTCTCTCTCTCTCTCTATCTCTGACATTCACACACACCCACACAGTTTTTTCTATACATTGTTGGTGGTTGCACGTTAATATTAATTGTGAATAATAATTGAATTTTCTTCAGCATAATGTAACAACAATCATGAGTTCAACATTCAGAAATGTATACTTAGGTCAGATAGCAGCTCAACTTTATGTTAAATAAATAACCTCAAACACTCAGACTACTGGATGTTGGCCAATGAATAGCAAGGGTCATAAACATTAGGCTCGTTTGAGATGAGCCAAGCCTGCGCAGAATCAATCACCGGCGATCGGCGCACAATGCATGCCGGTTAGATTTCTGTCCGACTTGATCCCGACTTGCTCTGACGTCAGTCAAAAGTAGGCAACAATAACCTCGTGAGATCAAGACTTTGGAGCCAGGCGCCGCAGTTGCTCTCCACCGAATACGCGGCCTCAGGGCATGATGAGAAATGCCTGGCTCTCACCTGATCTAACAGCTGATTGGTTTAGATGTTGGCATAACAGTCACAATTGGATAGATTCTGTTTGTTGTTTTCTTACTATTGTATCTCTTACAGTGTTTTGTATAATTTATGATGAAAGAATAAAAAAAGAAAAAAGAATTGGACAAATTCTGATTTTATTTGTCTGATTCTGAAGGTTTATTCTGTTAACAGAATACATGGTGATGGCAACTTTTTCCAGCCAGAGAGGCAGAAAGTATTTATTTCCAAAATGCCAGATATAATAACAGAATGTTAAATACTTTTAAATAGTGTGATGAGACAAAAATTCCTTTGGTAACAAGAGAGATTTTATTGTTATTAGAATAACATTTTGCAAAGAACTGAGTATAATTACATCTAGAATGTCAGTGAATGAAAACCAATTATTTGTAGCCTATGTAGAGGTGAGAACATTTTGGCTATTGGTCAAATTGAACATGACATGAATATTCTACGTGGATTTAGAGGCTGTCATGAATAACACAGTATGTAAATATATGACAAATGAATACCCTAAGGTCTACAGTAGGCCTATCACACAGAACATCATACAATAATTGTTGACTAAGTTGGATGAATTACTATTACAATATCTTAGTAACTAAGACTTCCTTTGCAACAATGCTTTATACATTTATTTTATTAAATATTATTATTATTATTATTATTATTACTATTTTAAGTGTTCTGTGTCCTGTGTTATCAAAATTTAGATCTGATCTAAATTTTTATGAATCCAAAGAGCTATCCCTTCTCATACGCGACATCTTCAGCCATCGTCCGCACGTGATCCGTGAACAACGGGTAGTGTTCGACTTCACAGCCGACTTTTATCTCCTCCCCCTGCTGCTGCCTCCTGCTCTCGTCTGTTTTCCAGACGAGGCGCAGTTCATCTCGAACGAGCCTATTAACTCCCAACCAGATCACACAGTGGGCCAACATTAATTAACTCAGGTGACTTTAGTTATCATCAGAATATTGTGAACACCATTACCAATGTCATCAAACGATCAACAATGCAGCATATAAGCGTGACTCGATTTCTTCATTAACATCACCTCTAACGTGAACGTAAGCAAGGGGTGATGTTTCGGTGGTGCGTTCCAAATTCTTATTTGATCGCTCCTCGGTCCTCGATCCTCGCGTGACGCGGAAACCAATTTGGACGTCCCAAAGCGCTTATTTCTGTTCTGAGGATGGAGGAGCAAGGATGGAGGAGGCTTCATCTGGNCCCAAAGCGCTTATTTCTGTTCTGAGGATGGAGGAGCAAGGATGGAGGAGGCTTCATCTGGGAGACGTGAGCAAGGAAACGCGAGAGGCTCCTACGTGGAAGTCTGTTACTTGACAGTCACGCCCCTTTACTGGAAGTCTGTTTCTGATTGGACAGTTCTATTGCAGCTGATCCGATACAGCGACACGCATCTTAATATAACCGCAGTTTCATCAAACATCTAAACAGAAAAATAACAGCAACATCTGAGGTGTAAGATGATTCTGATTATTGATGTTTAATTTTGTCTGATTGATCATCTGACTGAAACGACTGGATGTGTGTTTAATGCAGCTCTGAATGATAAAGAAACATAAAACAATGAAACGCTCTTATATCGCCAGATTATATCGTCAGATTGTTCTGGACGTTTGTCAAACTGTCCATGTTAATTGTTACAGTAATAATCAGGAGAATATTTAATTATTTTATTATCTTGTAGAAACTAAAACACAGCAGCTCCAAGCTGTTCAGCTGTGTGACAAGTCATGTTGCTTCAGATGACTCTTGAGGAGCGAGGATGTTTTATTTCTCTTAAATCGACGTTCCTCAGCTCCTCTGTCCTCGCTTCTTTTCCTCTCGTCTTCAGTGGGCGGGACTAAGACGCGAGGAAAAGGCGCAAGTGAGGGGAAACGTAGAAACGAAATAAGAACTTGGAAGGCAGCACTGGAGTCGAAGATTATTTTTGCTTTCGTTGTTTTTAATTTTCATTGAACTTGGCTTGGTTTTCATGCATTCTAAAATATCCTTTACGAGACTGAACTACAAATTTTAGCTTGTGAAAATGTTAATATCCATGCTAAACCTGTAATCAATTAAGAACAGACTGATGATATATTATATCCTCGCGAATTTTGTCTAATTGTTTCTACATATTATGTACGATTTTTAAAATGAACACGCTATTGTAGCTGTGACCTCAAATGGTTATAAAACTAACATTTCACGGTATTACGGTGGTGCTTCTTGTTCTCGTTCGATGGTTGGGAGTTGGCCAGTACGCCACAAAGAGTCTATTAGTGTTGGTGTTGTGGGGCCATTTGAGAGAAGTGTTTCGGGATAAAACAAATAAAATTTAAATGCAGTGATTGAATCGACAGCGACTGAAAGACAGCAATGAGGTAAACATTAGCTATCTCATTTTATGAGATTATCAGACAAGCTAGCTATTATTCACAACAGGCCACAACTGACAGAAAAATGAAAAGTTTTGCAAAGTCTTATAACACAAACAAACTGCTATGATTTTCAGTGATTTCATTATTCATGTTAAACAGTGAATAGATGTATTTGGCAATAGAACACTAACTAGATGTTAGCATAATCGAACCGATGGGTGGCTATCTTAGCTATCCAGCTACAATAGGCAGGGCAGGATAAAATCGGACTACCTCTGCAAATGCCAATATGAATCTCCTCATCACTCCAACAATTTGCAAAATCTGAACGACACACATATATGACACTGATAATATCTACTGAAATCTCACATTAAATGTCTCATTTCTAAATTGAGAAAAACCGGTTAAAGTGCTAGCTAGCTTGCTAACAGTGAGCCTCCACAAGTCATTGCAAAAAAAAAAAAAANAAAAAAACTCACCCCGCTGTTCCTTTTCCTCAGTTCTTTGTTAGTCCATCTGACACACTGATAAAGTGTCGCTTACTTTTATTATTTACAGTTTTAAGAGTTAATGTAAGTGATTTTCGTATCAAAATGCGGACAGTGTGGAGGTGAATAGAAGCTAGACAGGGCAAACACTAAAGAGAATGGCTCAATATTGATTTTCTTCAGGAAGTGATGTTGATCAAAAAGGAAGTACTTCCAAGGTGACGCACATTCATTAACTTCAACCATTTAACTAAATAAAAGAACGCGTTTTAAACACAGTAAAGAAAATTTATTTTGGTAGTATTCATAATCCAAATAAAGAAAAAAAAACACTGGTTTTGCTGCACAATTTCCATGGTTAAAAAAAAAAATGCACACACAAAATTTAGTTGCTAATAAATATAAAAATTCATCACTCACACTCATTCACTATAAAATATTGCTTTTATGGCCTATTATCCTTGCTACAGTCCATATTTTGCTGATTAGAGCAGTGACTGAGCTGGTTAAGTGGTCTGGGAGTTGTGCAGGTCACAGGTTGTATGCCTGACAGATACTGAGAGAGTCTCGCATCATCAGGTCACGCAGGCGCCACAGTGCATCTGCCATAGTGGTGTGAGCTCCTTTACTCTTCAGCCAGTGAGTTGGCAGCCGGCTTTCCTGCTCTTTGGTCAGGTGGGCATCTGACCTTTGAGCTGTTATGGAGATACAAGGTTCTTGTTTAAAAGTGGCAATCAAACAAAGTTTTACTTTTGTAAACAAAAAAGATAATTAGTTCCCTCTCTGAAAGAGAAAATGAGAAGCATAAATCATCATTCATGCTTTTAGCACCATAATAAGATATTCGGCACCATACCTTTTGCTATAATTCATTGTTCTATGTGACAACACAGAAAAACAGATGCCACCAGGAGGCAAAACAGAAAAATGAACAAATACTGTACGCCACCTCTGAGTGTTTGGTCCCAATTGCTGACAGTAGCAGACTCTGAATTCAAGCTCTCAATATACTTCAGGTAGGCCTCTGAATGGAGCACCCTCTGGGTCTTTGGTGGTGGAGCCACAAACATGGGAGCGGCAGGCTGCAGGTGTGAGGGCTGCCCTAACTGGCTACCTGGATATGGTGGAGGGGCATGCTGTCCTGGACTGAACATTCCAGGCTAAAATAGAACAATGACAGTATTCTTGTTAGTGTGTAGAAAATGCAGAATAATAAATGCTGAAACACAAAATACCTCAGTTTTTTTTTCTAATTTGTGTATTCTTTTTACTTGAACCCTAAATATATCACTGTGTTCAATCTGTCTTTCTCACGTGATCAGAATACCAGTGATGATTAATTATGCAGACTGCAACATGACTTACAGCTTTCATAATCAAATTTAAGAGTGTGTGAATTTTCCTTTAACAGTATTTTCTGGACTGGGGCTTACCTGCTGCATGTAGGGATTTCCTGCAGCAGGACTTCCTGCCATGCCATTTATACCTATATAGACACAGAAATTAATTTGGACATGTTTCATAACTTTTGTAAACTTGTTTTGGTTAACTTATAACAAATAAAATTAGGTATGACAATGTTAGTTGTTAAATATCAGCTAAATGTTAGTTATTGAGTATTAATTTCAACGTCTCGAAATATGACTGTATTTTATGTGTAGGATGTGAATACACTTTGAGACACATTGGTGGAGACCAGAGAACCCTGACTGCTTGTAAGTCCATCAGGCTCTTTGTGAGAGGAGCACCACAGCCTGTGGACCAGGTAACCCTCCAGCAGGAGAGACATGACTGGATGTAACTGAGCAGGTGTGGCTAGGACAGTGACCTTACCCTGATGAGACATGCCAGGGTACCCAGGCATACCTTGCTGGAGATGGTGGGGAGACAGGTGGGGGCCCCCTGTGGGGTGAAGTGGCATTGGTGCCACACACAGTAAGCCCTCGTGGGGGCCCTGCATGGGCATGTAAGGTGGGCCATAAGCTCCAATCATGTCTTGGGGAAGAGGGTGAAGAGAGGACAACATATCCATGCATAAGTGACATGCAGCTAACTATAAAATTGCATGCACTACAACTGCACACTGTTGCCCCCTTTACACATGCACCATAAGCCATAAATCTATGGCAATTTTCTGTGTTTGAGATTATTTTTTATCACTGCCAGCTCAGGTGGGAACAAAAGCAGCAACAGTTCCACAAAAAGCTTGCAAAAGGTTACAACAATGGTATTATTGTTGTCACATCTCCTTTTAAATATATTTATGTGGTGTGCATCATGGTAGCAATCCAGCTAAGGATATAAATAATGAAAGTATTTCAAATCCATAATTTTTGCTGGTAAAAAAAAATCTGAACAATTTTGTACTTATTTTCCACCCTGCCTATTGTTTTCCAGCAGGTCTGCTAAAATTCCTTATCTATCTTTAACTGTTATGCTATGTGAGAAATAATGCTGAATTTTACCATACATAGTATGTGTAAATGACAGAAACCACCACTTTGCCCGAGTAACTGAACCAGATGAAATTAAGGGTTCCACATGCAAAAGGGGCAAACATTACATATGTGACTGAGAATGTTAGCAGGCAAAAAAAGCATGAAAGTTTAGTGAATTGAGAACCATAGCTAAACATCAGTCATGCAGTCAATATCATGCAGTTGGAGAAATGAAGCTAGTGATGATAAATATAAACATAAAACACAAACTAGCAGCATAAGAAACAAACAATTGTTGCAGGAATGTATTTTGTGGAGTTCTGAAGTAACAAATAGTAAGAAAAACATGGAGAATTAAGTTGTTTTTTTTGTTTTTTTTTTACAGTCCAGCCTCATTTTCCCGCTGCAATGAGTCAAACACTCATGCTGTCTCTGAGAGGGGTTACCTGACACAGGTGACATGGACTGGTTTATCATTCCCATAGTGCTAGGCGAAGGCACCACCCCCATCAGTGCCCCTACAGGGGTACCTGCTCTAGGGGAAGCTTGCTTCTGGGTCGCCCTCTCACGTTCTTGATGCTCCACTATTTTGGCTGCACGTTCTGCAACAGACAAAAATTATGTTTGACTTAAGTTCACATCAAAGAATTTTCGCACATACATACACTTTCTTCTCACCTTCATACTCGGCTTTCTTCGGAGCCTCTAGGTTCCTCCACTCTGTGCCCACCAGTCGACTCAGCTCCCCAAATGAGTAATCTGGGTGTCGAGCCTTGATGACTGCTCGCATTTCACTGCTGAACAGGATATAGCCACTCATGTTGATCTTCCTCTTGGCCCCTTCCTTCTTTGATAAGCCCTTCACTTTAGGCGTACTCTGTATGAAGAAAAAAATATTTTTTTTGGACTTCATGATTGGATGTTAAGGAGGTATAGGACAAAATATGCTGTGTATGTGAAATAATGCATTAACAAGATAGGAAACCTATTTGGAAGGATACAATATACTGGCTTTTGCTGAAGGCTATAGAGGCTTTAGGTGTTTTGAGTACCTGGGAAGGTGTATAGGGCATGATTTCCAAATCATTTGTCAGAGGGATTTGCATCTGTGGCATCGAAGGCATCTCAGAAGCCTCTTCCTCGTCATCCAAGTCCTCCATATCATCTGCATCCTCAATGTCTGCAAGTTTAACCTCAAGCTCAGCTATCTTCTTATTCAAAATGGGTGACGCCTCCTTCTGGGGCACTATCAATTTTCTAAATATGTAACAATAAAAGAAAAAATAAAACAGAAGTTAACACTAGGTAGGAATTTGTTCAGCTTTGGATAAAAGATGCTCTGTTTAAATAACTAACCTGAAATAGTAGATCTCATCCTCAACTACTTTGGAGGAGAATGAGAAGCGTTTCAGGCCCTTGAATTTTTTCATTTGCTTCTCATTCTCAAAGTAGCGGCTCTCGCATAAAAGGACATGTTCCTCTGGGACTTCAGTAGGTCTGCATGATAGGTAGTCCTTAAAGGACAACACCATACATTTGCCTGTAGAGTATATACAACTTACAAAATAATAGAAATGAGACTAAGTTTGATGTCATGCAAAAGAAAAAGAAAAAAAATGCTAGGTAAAATGTGGAGGGGATGGGGGTGGGGTGGGGGGGTATTGGCTCACAATTTGTGAGCAGTAGAGCACGTTGGTTGTAGAATGAGAACATTACCTATGACACAGGTCATCGGCAAGGTCTCTTCCAGGTTGCTCAGAAACACCTCTCTCTTGTAGAACATCTTTGTAGGCTCATGCTCAGTTTCCTCAGGATGAATGAAGATGGGTCCAAAGAAGAAAGTTGTTCCATGCTGCAACCAAAGCTTCTCTATCCTATAGCACAGTAAAAGAAGCTACGTTAGAATACTGACAACACCACAATAACTGTATAATACCAATTCCACCTCTCTACCTACACAACAAAAAATGCATTCACCTACCTGGCAACCCGAGGTTTTGACAGACCATGAGACTGGATGTAAATACAGTCTCCCACTTTAAACCACATGTTGTTGTAGCGTAACTGCTCATAGTACTGACAGCTGGGCTCTGCTCCACTCATCTCCATGGGGACATCCTCTCTTTCCTAAATGCAAAGCAAACACACACAGGACTGGGTTGTTAGTTATTTTACTGTGGCTGAGTGCTTGTCAAATTCTATCAGTCTCCAGTTTAATGAACCTGTGTTTGTTGTTCTCTGCAACATCATACTCTGGATGCCTTGTGTTAGTGTGGCTTCATTTGGTTGGCTTTGTGGGAATAAGCCCAAAGCAGCTTAACATTTACGCCTGATGTCACCCCACCAGCCGTATTATTTATAGTTTCTCTTTGCTGTGTCTTTTAATTTGCTTATATGATGACCAAGTTTCCCAAATAGAAAAAAATTAACAGGCTGGCGTATGATCATAAGTAGCTCAGAGAAACTATCAGACCTCAAATTTCACCTTCTAGACCCAAAAATGTAATGATGCATGGTATCTAAACCATGTCATGAAATCTTATCTTATTGTCTGGGACATGGCATATTCAACACAAAATCTGCAAACATTTAAAACTAATGATTCACTCAGAAATGGTCTGACAATACCATTTTTGGTTTGTAAAAGTCAGCATACCCAATTGCTGTATCTTTGAATTAGAAATCAACAATTCAGAACTTAAGAGCAAAACCAACCAGCTACCAAATCATTTTACCAGTGGTTGTTCACATACAGCCAACGCTCAAACCCTTAGAAATAGTGTCATCTCACCTTATCCACAAAACCATCACTGGGTGTAACTGAAAATGTCACTTGTCTCTCCTGGTCGGGCTTGACAAACATGGAAGCAACACGGACAACTGGCAATGGCACCTCTCGATGGACAAACTTCACAGACAAACTTGCAGGCATGGCCCACATCTTAATCTTCTTGAAAGACTTGTTCCTTGCAGAATAGCGAGATTCACAGACATACACGTCCTCAGCTCTGTAGCCTTCAGGTTGAAATTTGAAATAGTCCTACAGGAAACAGAAAAAAAAGGGTCATACTTGTGTGAACAGGTCCTTGGGATAAACAAAACACTTTACTCTGTGCATTTCTACATACAATGTCTTACCTTCACAAACATAACGACACACTTGCCCAGGACTTTACTGATGGGCATTCTGTTATTGTAGTCGCTCTTGAAGATTTCCTTTTCTAAAAACTTCCGCGTGGCCAAATGGAAGGTTTCACTGGGCCTGTAGAACCAGCTTCCATAGAGCCACTTCTCACCTTCCAACATAAAGACAAGCTTGCATTGAGGATCTGAGTATTTTAATAACTGAACAATAGATGATTATAGAAATTTAGATGTTTTATTTAGATTTGGATTACAGATTACATTATACAATATTTGCTGTTGATGACATACGGTATGTATATTGGTATGTGAAATGCCTCTGTTATATATCCCGTTATATATTCTGTTACCTGCTTCATCCTCCCACAGACGTTCAATGCAGACAATGTGTGGCTTCAGGTTTGGCTTTGATGGCTGCACGTACACACAATCCCCCACATGGTAGGTGCTGTTTTCAAAGCTGCAGTCCTGGCTGTAGACGTGCGCCGGCTCTGGCTTCCACGCTTCTTCTGGTATGTCCTCTGCTTTATCATCCTCTTTGGGTGACAAATGCAAATTGATTTCAAATTAATTTAACTTCAGCATTTCACATATTCTCCACTGCTGTGTATTACGTAAAAAAGACTCGCACACACACACACACACACACACCTTTGTTCTCCTCTTTTTGTTTGTCCTCCTCAATCTCTCTGGGGATTTTCTCCCTCTTTTCCTGCTCCACATCACTGTGCAGGTGTTTTAAAGTGTAGTTGAGCGCGATGGACTGTAGAATTTCTCCATTCTTGCATAATTCATCCCTGATCTTAATGAAAAACTGTTGTAGCTCCACCGCATCTTCAAATATCTCTGAGTCAGTTCTGCAAATGTACATAATACATTATTTAAACATTGAACACATTTTTGTTTGTTGTACAGCAAACCCAGATTCAGCCCGCAGACATTTAGGTTTGAGCGATACAGGATGGAGATACTGAGAATGTTTTACAGAAAATAGACAGCCTTTTCATAGAATGTTTGCATACCTGTGTAGCCTCCTTGCTTTCTCTAGAACTTCAAACATGTGCTCCTGGAAGGCATCCAGTCTTCTGTATCGGCCACGGTCCATATTTATCCTGATGACATCAAAATTCAGCGGAGGCTTCTCAGGGAAGGCTGGATCCGCAGCAGGAATCTCAGCCAGTGAGTCGCTGTAGCATCGGCCCTCTTCATCCTGATGGCCCATCACGGACACAAACAAGTTCCTGATCAGCTCTCGCACCAGAGGTCCCACAGCAGGAGCTCCAGAGTCTTCACCACCCTCCTGCTGCTTGCGAGTCTCCAGCAGCACTCGGTGCAACACTAGAGCATCCCGATAGATCAGCGACTCGGGCTCATTGTACGTGCAAGCGTTGTTGAACATGAGGGCAAAGTCCTCCACCAGGGATTCAACATCTTGGTACCGGCCGGCTGCCATATGGCTTCGCAGGCGCTCCATATCAATGGGCCGCTTAATGGTTGCATAGTAGTCAGGCAACTCAGCACGAGATGGCAGACGGAGGAAGATTGTGCTAAGACGGCGCCCTCTACGGTCAGTGAAGTTCCGCACAGCATCATAGAGCTCATTTAACCTCTGCTGGAGAGGCGTGAGGTATTTGGACTTCTTTGGAGAAATGCCACTCTTTCCTATAATAAATATATAACTTGACTTAAAGTATCTGTATGAATTTGATTAAGAAATAGTGCTACCAACAGCAACATGAAAAGCACTCCACTCCACCAAGGACTAAAAATATACTCTGTATACTCTGTTAGCCATTGCTTTCAAAGTCAGCATCGTAATGAGAAGATGGACAGGCAAGAGTAGTCAAAGTTTGGGCTGATGGTGACACTACAGGAAAGACCATGAGATCACAATATGCTTACATCTCACAGGTGAGGAGATATGCATGTTTGAAAGTCTGGGTTGATGGTGGCGCAATATTAAAGTTCAAAAGGCTCAAAGGTTTCTTTCTCTTTGAAGTGCAAAATGCAGGAAGCAAAGCTCATGTCAATCTGGCCATTCAACTGAAAATATTTTGGTCACAGGCAAACAGATGGACAGAGGCAGTGCCGTAACCCAGTTATGAGTTATAAAACAGCCATTTTTACTGTTGTTTTTAAAGGATCTACCAACATAAATACATTCATTTTAAAACATGATGTAGATTTTTGAATTATGTTCCTCCCACCTTACAGACAGGCACTGGTTCCTTTTTATTTTTCTATGGTTGTTAAAGTCACATTATTCATTGTATGGTAACGCATATGTAAGTGCAAATTAATTTTATTTGTCTGCACTGCATTACTGCAGAAAAATACCATATTTTCAGGAATAATGGGGAGGAATAATGTTCATTGTAATAAATTGCTAAGCTCAATCAAAGTTCAAGTGTGCAGTTTGATTTTTACAATGAAATGCATGGAAGCCAGCTTCTGCCTGGAAGGTAGGAAACACAAAGGTTGAAACACTGTAGCATTTACTGGAAAACAGTCAGCATTTCCAGTAAATGAGCTCAAACATGCAAAAATGGCAGCATGGTCCTTTAAACTTTAAGTCAAACCTACTTAGTTTCAGTTTAGGAGATCCAACATCGTCCTCCTCAGGTGCTGATCCTAACTCTTTGCGCTTGTCTTTCAGTATCTTCTCCAAAATGTCAGCATCATTGTACACCTATACCAAGCAAAACAATGGGGGAGAGAGAGAAAAATACGAACCACACAAATATTTCTATGCATTCAGAATTGGCAACAAATAATTCTATATATTTTACTCATTTTGAATTTACACTGCCCACCTGAGATCCCTCCTCGTTGTAATGCCGAGCATTACGGAACATCAACTTCATGTCATTCATCAGAGCGTCCTCTGTGACATAGCGGTCTGTGCGGATGTTGTGCTCAATGCTCTTGAGGTCCATTGGTTCCAGGATGACGTTATAGTAATCGGGGTAGTCCTTCTTGGATGGTTTAACCATGAACAGATCACAGAGACGTCGATTGGTGCCCGCCTCCCTCGCCTCTGCCACTGCAGCATACAGGGCTTTCATTCGGTTCTTTTTGACATTTTTCTTGTGGCTTAAAAAAAGAATTAAAGCACAATGTGAAAAGGCTTTGATAAGAGGATTAATTCAAGAAGCATACAACTATACACGCTCCGTGATTTTATCTGAATTGACAATGCTCATAAAATGAGAGAGGAACACTTTCATACCTTTTCCTCTTGGCGCTGCCTGCATCAGATGACAGAATGCTGTCTCCATCCTCATCATCCCTCCTCAAAAGTTCCCTCTTTTTTGCCTAGAGAGCCAGATAGACAAGTACCTCAATAGACATTAAGCGCACATATTAATCTATTTGTACAACATACTCAGTTTAAAATTAGGGCCTTTGTCTTGGACTTGAAATTACTGAATAAAACATCTCCCAGCATAACCTAGCACAATACTATGCAGATGCCATTACCTGCAGGATTTGCTGAAGTCTAAAGGCTCGTTTGTAAATGCTGGAGTTTGGCATATTGTAACGCTTTGCATTTTCAAACATCAGAGTGAGGTCTGCATCGATCTGTTCCACATTCTCATACTCGCCATTTTTCATCTTTGTCCTGGAAAAGAAGCAAAAAGTGAATTAATTCCTTTGAGACCATGTGTTATTGATTGAATATAACAAATGATTGTTCCTTACCTGATCTGCTGCAGACAGATAGGCTGTTTGATCTGCTGATAGTAGTCAGGATATTCCTTACGAGAGGGCAAGTGTAGGAATGGTTCAGAGAAAAGCTGGCCCTGGTTGTTGTTGGCACCCCTCACAGCTTCATACAGCTGGAAGATAGGGTTGCTCAGGTCTATATTAGAACTCTGGCTCTCAGCCTCTGACTCTCCTTCATCATAGCACACAGAGCCTACAAACCAAACATTTGAGATAAACTTTAAATTTTCTGCTATTATCCATTTGATACAGAAGAGTTTTTGTGTTACTCAAAGCGCTGATACTTACCAGAGAGCACAGGGTCGTCCTCACTTTCTGAGCCATACTGAAGTGTTACACTGATGCCTGAATGTCGTTCCCCTTGGACAGACCTGCGATTTCTTAATAATCAAAGTGTCAAGGTGAAACATTTGCACATCTTACTAGGATATGGTTTCAATCAGGGAAGAAGTTGTTGCCTTGTATTTGAGACACATGAAAACAATATATATATATATATATACCAACAATTCTTTGATTGCAATTAAGTACCTGATGCGAAGACTAGATTTTGTCGGCTCAGCATGTTCCAGTTCAGTCTTCCGCTGGATGAAGACCTTCTTTATAGTATTTGCATCCTATAAATTAAGAGAACATTTATTAGCATTTGGGATGCTGCATTCTATAAAAATTAAAAGTATGAAAAAAGAACATACCTTAAAAACCTGAGATCCTGGTTCGTTGTATGTTTTGGCATTTTTGGCCATTAGGTCAATGTCCTTACCCATACCATTAAGATTTTTATAGTATCCAATCTATACAAGTGAAATAAATTAACCCTGGTTAGAACAAAAACATAATTAAGCTAAGACACAGTGATTTTTATTAAGCACAAATAAGCAGTCAATGAACAAATGAATTGCCTACCTGTATTCTTTGAGCAATAGCTCTCAGATCGATTGGCTCCTTTATGATGGCATAGTAGTCTGGGTAATGCTAGAAAGACACACAAAAGCAGAGTGATAAAATACACTTGAAGTTCAGTGTCTGTTGAGCTGATTCAAAAGTTAAGGTATATAGATTAAAGTCAACATATTTGCAGATGACCTACCACTTTGGAAGGCAGTTTCTGGAAGAGTTCACTGACGGCACGTCCTGTGGGATCAGTGTGTGACACTACAGCTTCCAAGAGCTGCTCCAAAACCTCCTTTAAACTGCTAGATGGGGGCTATATGTTAAATATGAAAAACCAAAATTAGTTGTGCCATTGCAAGTTGGTCCACTTTTTGAAATCATAACGATGCACTTGAAAATGACTTTTTTTAATTAAAAACCATCAGCATTTTGTTTAACACAGAAATTTAGCTCTCACGTGAGAATCACACAGGCAAGTGGATTCAACCACACATTTAACAACTGGAAGTACCTACCTCTTCCTCAGTTGACACTCCTGGATTATCAAGCATATCATCACCATCTTCATCATCATCATCTCCTTCTCCAGGTTGCACAAATTCATTCCTTGTTTGCAAATATATCTCCCACAACTTGCATGCAGCTTGATACTCCTCACTTCCACTCTGAATTTTTAAACACCAACGCAGTATAAAATCGATTAATATCGACATTAGGTGGATGCAAACCACAGTCCAAGCTGCCTTAATCATATTATCATATTACTATTAATCATATCATATAAGGAAATTAGGAAACAAAAACTCCAACAACTCAAATTTGAGGACATTGTTAATTTCTTGAATTCATGTAACAATATTTTATCTTCTTCTTTTCCTTTCGGCTTTCCCTTCAGGGGTCACCACAGCGAATCATCTGCCTCCATCTAACCCTAACAATATGTAACAATATTTTATGAATTATCTAAATAAATCTGCACTAACACTTTATTGTGAGAGCTAATTATAATAGGAAGAAGAAGAAGAAGGAGAAGAAGAAGAAATAATAATAAAAACAGTGGCCTCACTTTGATTTTAAGTTTTTATCAGATAACCACACAAAAAGATATTTAAATGTTTATTTTGGCCACATACAGGCTAAGTATGGATACCATTTATATAACAAGAGAGAGAATCATTATTGCCCACCTTGTAGTATGATTTGGCATTGCTGAACATGAGCTGGAAATCTGCAGTAAACTGCTCCACATCATTATAGTCTTCCGATTTAAGTTTATATTGAATTTTTGTCATGTCAATTGGCTGGGACACCACCTCATAATAATCTGGCTGATTTCTGAAAGATCACAAAACCAGAATCTTTAAAATGATCAAACACTTTCTGAAAATAGAACAGTTGCCCAACATACAAACCCAATAGCAGACAGAGAAAAATCTCAATACAATGTGTTTAGAAATGGCTACTATTTACATATCTACAAGGGGTATTTGATATGCCTCCTGACAGAATTTTCCAATAGTATCACTAGTTTTAGGCTTGACTGGACATCTTTGGGTTACAGTACCTTCTCTTTGGTACCCGCAGGAAATATTCGCACAGTTGCCTCCCCTGATCATCTTTATGGTCCCTGACAGTGTTGAACAGTTCATGGCATACAGCAATCTGGAGAGAAGTCATTAAAATCACTAATACTCGTTTTAAAGTTTAAAAATTGCACACAGAGTCTGTGAAGGTATCACGTACATTCAATGTAAGAAATATAGATTTAAAGCCCCCCCCCAAAAAAAACAAAACAAAAAAAAAAACAACAACTAAATACACATGCTGCGAAAAAGAATCTTAATCCAAATCTAGTGAGTTTACCGTATCTACCACAGGGACATTGGAAGTTCTCCTTCTTTTTCTGCCGCTTCCAGGAGTAGAAGAGGAGGCATCATCTAGGTCCCCACCTCCGCTCACACTACTGGAGGGTGAAGTGGCTCTTCTCCTCTTGGAGCTCATTGACATAGCTAGCTAGTTTCTCAAAAGGCTAGCCGGCTAGCTACAAAACAGGAAAGCATAAAATTTACCATGGGTACGATCTGACAGGAAGAACTGTGGACGATGAGATACAAAAGCTTTCACGTAACCTTCCATAACGAGGCCAAAAGTGTGATAAGAACAAGCTTAGCTTATTAGCATTAGCATTAGTTTGGCTGTATGGGACAAAGCCGAGCGAACGCCTGCTGTGGGCATGTTAGCCTAGTTCATTCGGCGCTTCCCGAATACAACAGAAACGATGCAAAATTGTTAAAATATATGTACTGTAGTAAATAAAGAAAGAAAATGTATTTCAGAAACCAGATCTTACCAAAGTTTAGCAAAATCTGTCGTAGTTCCCTGAGCAAAAATTTCACCTGTTAGCTAGCTAGCTACTGTTGTTTGAAAACTCCACGCCGGAAGTTGTGATTGTATTGTGTTTGTGTGAAGAGAAGCACCACCTCCAGGTACTACACCCCTAGAGTTTAGGAGGAGCAATACATCGAATTGCCTGTGTACATCTCAAGTAAATACTCCCACTACAAAACAAGATAAAATCAGAACAAAACGAATGCCATTTTCAAGTTGCACTAAATTTATTATCTACCTTTTATTTTGTCTTTTTTGTCTTTTACCTACCCCAGTGTGTGTGTTTCTTGTAACTGCTGCTGCAACACTGACATTTCCCCTAGGGGATTAATAAGTACTACTCTCTCTCTACACATGCACACTAAAACTCTTATCACTCACTGTCTGTCACTGTCTGTCTGGCAGCATGGAAATAATTGCTCAATAAGAAATGCTTTTTTCTCATCTTCCACCACACTACAGGCCAGAAGCTGAGGCCACCCTCAGACTAAAAAAAGAAAGAAAAAAAAAATCCTCAATACACAGTTTATTTATTATTAGTTTATTAGTTTAATTATTATTTATTGCACTGGAAATGAGAAAAATATCCAAAATAACTGTAACTAACTAGTTTTCAAGAAGAATTTGTCAACAAGAGCACATTATGTAGCCACTATGGCTTAAGAAATGATTTTTAATGAAGGCATGCCTTGTATTAGTACACTGGGTGCACTGGCACTCCAGTTGTGTTCCAACTCCCTCGCCCAAACTCCCTTGCTTATGTGTTTTAACATTCTGTTCAAGAACCTGCTGTTTGCCTTCTCCCAGATCATTTTGTGATTAACTTAATATACAGTCTGTTCATGCTATTGCTCTGCATCTTCTGAATTTCATATTGAGAATTGAAAATTTATAATTTGTGATACAGTATCGCAGTTATACAGTACTGTGTTCGCAATACACAGTATCACAATATAGATACAGTATTGTGATACTGTGATGTATCACAGTCCTCAATATGAAGTTCAGAAGATGCAGAACACTAGCATGACCGGACTGTGTACCAAGTTAATCACAAAATGATCTGAGAGAAGGCAGACAGTAGACTATTAAATAGATTGTTAAAACACATAAGCAAGGGAGTTGGAACACAACTGGAGTGCTAGTGCACTAATACAGACTGGGCATGCCTTATTAAAAATAATTTCTTAAGCCACATGGCTACATAATGTCCTCTTGTTGACAAATTTTTCTTGAAAACTAATTACATTTAATTGTTTGTCATTTCCTGTGCAATAAACTGTTAAACAAACTCTGTATTGAGGATTTTTTTTTTTTTTTTTTTTTTAATCTGGGTGGCCTCAAACTTCTGGCCTGTAGTGTTAACCCAAAGCAACCATTAACTTTTCCACTAAAATTTTCGACAAAACAATAATAACCTGCCTTGTACAGTTGTGGACAAAATAATATAAATATCTGACAATATATGTNAAAAAAAAAAAAAAAAAAATTAGCTTTTGCTTTTGTTAATGATAATTTCAAGGTAGTGTTTGGTGTTGTTGAGTTTATTCATCTTGTTGTTTATCTTTTGTTGCTCATCGTCATAACTAAATGTCATTTGGCTGGCAGTCCCACCCAAAGGGCCCCTGGTGGAGCCGGACCTCTGACAGAGAATCCGGGTAGATGTTTGGGCAGGAGCAGAAGTAGGGCGTTGTCTAACATTAATGCAAATTAGGCTTGTATAGGTTTAAGTTCTCCTTTATCCTGTGACACGTATTTCCACATTCAAGGGTTTACAGGCTATAGCTAGATACATTACAGGTAATGTATCTACAGCCTTTAATTTTCCAAGAGCTACTTGTGTGTGCCCTGCGAGCTCCTGTAAGGTGAATTATTCACAATGATACAGTTTATGCGTGTTATTAAAATGTCTGCATACGCGTCTCATACAACCACAGTGCAAGATCTTCAAATTATATATTTGCGCAAAAGCTGTGACCATATACTAACAGTGTGTGCGTGCACTATGGGAAGGTGAAACACAGATGATGTTAAGAGAGAACACGGAGTGATTTTATGCTGCGTTACGTTCACACAGACGCCTGCTTTTCTTGACGTCAGGAGAAGTCTGAACGGAGCAGCGCTGAGCACAAGCACCACATCTCTCCCAGAAGGAAGGAAGAACAGCAGAGCTCCTGATCGCCAGTTAGGTATGTTTTCTCCCCCTCTGTGATCATATGCATTAATCTTGTAGTTTTCTTTTGGAAAAATATAATGCTTTCAATGCTTTTTCCGTGCTGCATGTCTGCAGCCCCCTAAAGATGCTGCCATTACCCTTGAGCTCTGCAGTAGGTTCGCACTCCCACACCGCCTTTTCTTGCTGGTTGTGCTTGCACGGTCATAACTAAAATCGGACTAATTCACTGATGCAGAATAGCACCGAGCAGATGCGTTTTAATTTCCGTTCAACCTTCTGCTTGGCATTCACGCCCTGTTGCCTAATGCGTGTTACCAAGTTTCCCTTAAATGTTTCTCATAGGAATATAATTTCCATTGCGGTGTGCATTCATATTTTATCCTCTGCAGAAAGCCGCTTTGCCTCACAGTGCAGTAATACAGAGAAAGGGCTTCAGATGTTGGTTTATTCCACGCAAAGGTCCCCCAGGTGGAATCTGCCTCTTTTAATGACCATGCAAGTGTTTTTGCGATGCTTTCCTTTTTTCCCCTGTTACTGCTGCACTGTGTCCTACTTTCTGTTATGTGTTGCTATAATTGTCACCAAAGTTATGTTAGGTTGTGGCTTTTTGCAGTAGTTGTGTATATTTATTTTTCTTCATTAATCATTGTGTGTGCGCGTGTTAGATTCTCAGCCTTAAAGGTTAGTTCTTATTTGCCCTGTCTGATTGCAGCTATAGACCACATAGCTTAATGCATTTTGTTAATCCAGGTTCCAGCTTTCATAGGAGAAGATAACATCATATATCAAAATCTAACTTAAGTTATGGTGTTGTCTGCTTGCCATTTAGTTCAGTCAGTGCTCTTAAAATGCAGCCACAGTAATACTTCGTCAGGAAAATCAATGGTTTAATGGCTGAAGGTTTTATGCAGCAGTCACATCAGTCAGCAAAACCTTAATGGATATATTAAACAAATGCAGAGGCAGAATATCTGTTGCAGTCTAAATTCTCTTAATTACATTAAATATCAACTAGTATAGGAGTGTCAATTTATTTTAATGTAACATTTCAAGTGAAGGCTTTTGGAATAATAGAAACAGCATAGAAAGTGGTCAAAGGCACACTGAAATAAGAAAAACATGAAGCATTTGACAGAAATGTTTTTAGGACTCTGAAAATTTCATAAGACCTCAGTGGCAAAATGATTCTTTTCATTGTTGATAATTTGTAACTTTACCTCAGTGTTGCTGATCAAACATTTACATATTGCTGCTCTTTTCTGTATAGCTTGTGTGGCGAGTCCAATCAGCATTGTAGGATGCCTCTTGGAGAGGATGGAAATGGATGGAAAAAGAAGACATCAGACATCAAAGAACATTATGACTTCAAAGAAGTGCTGGGAACGTAAGTTGCAGTACTACTTAAGTGCCTTTGCAAAGTTATAGCATTTCTGGTCTCTATATTGACATGTTAGAGTTAATGGCTCTTGTGGCAGTTTTGACTCTGACTTTCTTGGTTTTGGCCACTGTTAGAGGTTGTGACTTTTTTCACCCTCCTAAAATTTGCATTTTCTCAATTAATCCATCTTCACTTTTTTTTTCACTTTTTTTCAGCAGTACATTCAAAACCTTAAAAATTAATTGTCCTCTGATTTTTATGTACTGACTAGTAAAAGTCTCGTGTGAATAAGTTGTATGTTATAGGTTATAGTGCAGTGCCCCTGCTGATCAAGATACACTTTAACAGTTGTCAAAATATATTTACTCTGTCTTTTAAACAAACATTTGTCATCTATACTGTTTACTATCTTGAATAGGATTCAGTTTGCTCTGCGGCAGTTCTGACTTGGTCTCATGCAGCTTTGGAATTGGTTTTAACTCAAACTCAGCTGATTAGAATCTATTTTTAAAAAATTTATTTAGCCTTTATTTAACCAGGTATGTCCCATTGAGATCAAAGATCTCTTTTACAAGGGAGACCTGGCCAAGAGGAGCAGTAACACAAAGTTTTGCATAAAAACACACAGATCAAAGAATAACAATGACACAAATCATAAAAAACATCTACACACTGACTGCCTAACTTCAATGGATTTCACCAAAGACTTAAACTCATTTAGGGTCACTAAACTTTGAAGTCCAAGATCAGCCTGCAAATTGTTCCAAGAGGCAGGTGCAGAAAACCTAAAGGCCTNAACTTTGAAGTCCAAGATCAGCCTGCAAATTGTTCCAAGAGGCAGGTGCAGAAAACCTAAAGGCCTTCTTACCAAGTTCCGTTCGGGCTTTGGGAACACTGAAATGTCCTGAGAGCAGATTTTGTGATTTCCAGATTTCTGGGTAAAAAAAGAAGATAAATAAGAAGGCAAGTTGCCGATGATGGCCTTGTAAATAAAAACATACTGGTGACTAAGGCAGTGTGTACATAAATCAGGCCAATTTACAAGTGAGTACAATACACAGTGGTGAATTAGATATCCACAATTTGTAATGAATCTCAGAACACCATGATACCACACTATCCAGCATATGAAGGCATGTGAGTAGAAGCAGTCATGTACAACACATCACCATAACCAAGTACAGGTAAAAAGGTAGACTCCACCAGTTTTTGTTTTACATTAAAAGAAAAACAAGACTTATTTCTATAATAAAATCCTAATAAAAGCTTCAGTTTTTTAGCAACATAATGAATGTGGTCCTTAAAAGACAATTGATCATCAATTAAAAATCCAAGGTATTTAAAAGTAGACACCAACTCAATTTGGTGACCATTCATGGTAACAGTTTGTGCAGACAAAGTTGATCTTGCAGCTCTTGAGTTAGTGAAAAGCATAAGTTTAGTTTTGTCTGAGTTGAGAACAAGCTGCAAATGATTAAGCTGTTCTTGTACTCTATCAAAAGCAAACTGAAGGTACTCAAGAGCCTTAGCAGGAGTTGGTGCAAAACAATAAATACCAATAAACAATAAATAAATCTAAAATAAATCTGTAATGGACTATAGCAGAATGGTTTTGACTACAGCCCTGGCTGTTGTACAGTATGTCTGGAATTACATTTGTGTGGGTGTCTAAACGTGTAAAACATACACTGCGTGTTATTGACAGTCATGGCTGTTACCTTGTAAGTTTTATCAATATTTTGAACAGGAGCAACTCAGAATTAGGACTCTGATATATGAGATCAGATCAGATCATACAATCTGAACATCAAACTGGGTGTTTTAGTTTTGGCCTTCTACCTCAGTGATTTTTTTTTCTTGTACAGCAAGGTGATCTGATCTAAACTAATGTCGGTGTAGATAATGCACATATGTGAAATGCTAACAGAAGTGGTAGTGATGGTCTGCCTCCTTGGCTGCTGTGATCATAATATAATTTGGAGAGAGCTGATTAGCCATAATAACTGCATGGATTCAGTTTCCCAAAGTGTTTCTTATCGTTCACCAGTTAGAAGTTTACCTACAACATGCATCCTGATGGAAACCTATGATTTTTGATTATAACCTATCTCACTCAGAATGCCTCTGCATGAATCAGCTGCATCTTCATTTGATCGTGTGATAATGACCGGAGATATATTAGAGAATGTTGTGATAAGAAAGCAGTACAAGCTACTTATTACTTGTGATTTGTTAAATAATAAAAAAAGATATTTAGCCTGAGCAAACGCAAAGATGCCATAAACCTGTTATTACAGTTGCATCCTTTAATTTCTTTGAAAAGCTTTGCCTGATACACCAATGAACCTCATCAACTCACCGTGTGAAATCTGGTGGCTGACAGTAACTTTGTTGCACATAGAGAACTGAAGTCCTGTGCCCTTTATTCCACTAACATCTGTAGCTGAATAGGTTTTCGTTGGTCTTGAAAGTTATTATGATACATTTGTCCATATTCTAAAACAAAAGAGTATCTGCTACTGTATTTGACAGCAACAAGATGAGCACGCTAGTGGCTAGTACTCACCAGGAGCATGTTAGCTTTATGATCCCTTGAAAGATGGATGGATGGATGGATGGATGGATGGATCAATGCCTTTATTCCAGTGCCATAAGCCAAAAGGTACCCATCCCACATGGGACAATATGACAAAGCATATTCTCATACAGAAACAGTGACCCTCTTCCTGGGGGGGGGGGGNGGGGGGGGGGGACAGAATTAAGCCCAGATGGTGGAGGGGCATGTCTCCATCCCTCCCCGGCCTTAGTACAAGTGGCCTAGCACCAGTCCACCTGTGATGACACGAATGTGCCATATGGACTTTAGTTGTTCTCTTTCTTTTTGGAATCACACCTGCTTCCCTGGAGAGGGTACACAGACTCAGATATTAATCACTGCACAACTCTGGTTCATATCCAAGAAAGGGAAATAAGCATTGGCTAGATGATTAAGCTTTGTGGTTGTATGCAGCAACATAGGAGGAGGTCAAATGACACTCCATCATGCTGTATGCACAATGCTGAGTTTAGAACTGCTGCTAATTTTGAAATATGATGATATTAAAGGGTTATAAGAAGAGAGAAAGGGTGAATTGCCATTCATGTCAGAAAAAAGTAATATTCACACCATCCTGTCACATTGAGTAGCTGGACCTGGCAGAGGGCAGAATTAATGTGTTGACGCAAAGCTCCTTACGCTCGGAGAGAAGATTACACAGGAGCTTTATCCAGGTATTCACTGTGTGGAGTTAATTGATTTATGTTATAATATTATATTCACATCCAGCTAATCCTCACCTGTGTCTGGAGTTTGCTTCAGGACAAACTGTCCTTAAGGTCAGGTTAGCAGACGAAAAATTCCCCCAGTGCTCAGTTATCACATCTGTTACATTTTGTCACTTTGCCTTGTTATTCTCATGTGCTTTTCTCCTATTTCAGCAGTGTCACTCATGATGCTCCCGAGTCATTGTGTTCCCCCCATATATTATATGTTATTGTCATATTTTCAAGGTCTGAGGGAAGTTGAAAGATACATACAGCATTGGTTGCAAATGCTACAAACTAGTGATTTAATTGATGAAATAAAAAGCAGAAAACAGACACTTTGCTTACAAATAAAGCTGTTTATACACAATATTCTTTCAACGTTGTTTTCCCAGTTTGGTCTTACACACTGAGTGTCAGGGCCTTACTTCTGCTCTCATTGCTTCCAAAATCTTATTCTTTAAGAGCACCAAGGACCAGAGAGAAGAGACAGACAATATTTATATTTAATATTAAGAATCCACAGTGCTATGCTTTTAACTTATTATGGATTCTTGTGGTTGAGCCCTCAGTCAGAAGCCGAATGGAAAGATCTCTTCAGAATTATATTTTGAGATCATAGTTATCTTGTTGCCCAGTGAACAAGTAACTACCGGTAGTTTCCATGTGGATTATTCAGAGTCACTATGGAGACATTCCTTTGTTGTTTATTAACCACGGAATGTGTAACACGTGATGAGATCCCAACTCTGTCAGATTTTCCTAAATGGGATCTGGAGGCCTCGCAGCCAAGAGTTTCATTTCCACTTAAGGAGACGAACACTCTGACATTCACTTCAGCTGTTATAGCTTAATGCAGCTGTAACTTTGTCTCACGTAGATGTTTAAATTGTGGATTATAATCTTTTACATTTTAATTAGATGTCTTATGAAATGACTCTGAGACCTAATTGGTTTGAGGTGTTTCCACATTGAACTGGATGTTGGGGTAAGTCTTAAAGCTGAAATCCATTCTGTATGTAATTACACCTATTGAAGTCAGAGGGAATTGAAATTCCAGCTACTGTGATCAGAGTAATATAAATGTTATCCACACACAATATACAGTAGAGCAGGTGAGTTTACTTTTCCAAAAGAAGCTGCATCAGGACAGGAAAATGTTAAAATCTACTGGTGTGATGTCATTGTAACAAGGGCCATGTTATCATTCAGAAAGCTGCATAGGACTTGTATCTTTATTTACAGCAGACATAGATTTGAATTCAACATGTTTCTGGTAGACGTAATACAGCTCATCTTTAAAATCTAAGGAGGCAAAGAAGAACAGACCTATTTGTGGTGAACTATTGAGAACCACTTGTACAGCTCAGATAGGTAATAGAAGCATAAACACTGCCTTAATTCAGTACTAAAAGAGGCTGGAAAGGACTTGTGCTGGTTGTGGTGGTTGGTGTGTTTAGCAACTGTTCATCTGACTTCAGTACAATTCAGTGCAAGTTGTTGTTGAATGGTCATATCCAAAGTTTATGTGAATACAGTGTTATTTTTCATAATGGCAGAGGTGTAAAAATAGGTGTGAAGATGGGTCAGAATAGAACTTTAAGTCTGTGTATGCTCTCTCTCTCTCTCTCTCTCTCTCTCTCTCTCTCTCTCTCTCTCTCTCTCNACACACACACACACACACACACACACACACACATACAAAGGATTTTAGGCTAAAAAGAGAAAGCTTTTGTTGGAGGCATTTGTTGGACTGGGAGGGAGCACTTGCATAAAGTGAAATCAATAGACCGATGGACACTTGTGGGTGTCTGAAACAGGTCCAAGGGCATTCTCCTGCTGACTGATAGTGTAATCTCTAAAAAAAAAACAAACAAACAAACAAAAAAAAAAAAAAANAAAAAAAAAAAAAATAAAACATTGTGAATAATACTTGCCATCCTAGCAAAGATCTGTCAGTTTGAGGGAGATGGATTGTGCTTTAACGATATCTCAGCCTTGATGTTGTTGTGAGGTGATGTGTTTCTTTGAAGAAATGCCAAAAATATCAAAAAGTCTATAATTGTCTAAAAATTAGCTTAATTTTGGCAGTTTGGTATATATGACTGCATGTAGACAAACAGCAGTCTGTTAGATTTGTCATCTATGAGTCTATGAGAACATATGAGTCATGAAACATTCTTATAATTTGTTAAAGACAAGTTCATTTGCATTTCAGCATTTGTTGGCATAAAATGTGTGTGGGCATTCTCTCTCTAGATGTTTCTGTAGCAGTCTATTTTAATTGGATACAGAACAGAGCTAGACTGGGAATAGATGAAAATCACCTGAGGGAATTACCTTGCTCATTGGCAAAAAGACACAGAAAAGCAATACAAGTCAAAAAATCATAGAAGTCTATAAGGCTGTACAGTAAAACAAACCTTTCTTGTCTCCTGGTTCCCCCATGTCTTTAAAGTACACATACACTCTTAAATAAATCTCATCAGTTCTGCTTTACAGCTACAGTAGTTCCCTCTTTTCCTCCATTTCCTCTCCCAAACCCACAGAGAGCCCACCCCCACTATGTCTCCAAGGAGAAATGAGCAACTGGATGGGTAATTACAATGTGTCTCACGGCAACAGCAGAAATGTGTGTGTGTGTGTGTGTGTATACAGTCATGCACATCCTCCTCTCACTCTCTCATTTGCTTTCACTCCGCCTGTCACTCACAAATATTGGGTGAAACAAAGCAGACATAATAGTTCTAAATATCTTTTGAAGCATTAATCCGGCTCACTTGCAATGAAACAAACACCACTAAAATGATTTCATTTCTTATCATCAGGAATAGTATATATAAGATAGACTGTATAGGGTATCAGGGTCACAGATCTACATCCACTGAATGGGTACAGTATAAACAAAATTTCTAAACATAGAGATTGAGGTTAATGAAGTCATAAAGTCTTAGATCTTTCTGTCTAAAAGTCCTACTTTTGCTGTGATTGGTTTTGATGCAATGTGATGATGGATTATAACTATATGGCTGAGAGCAATGGGTGTGATCAGCATGGACAAAGACAGATAACTGACAAATCTGACAATTTTACAACTTTCTTGCCTTGGTCACCTCATCATCTTACCAAAAGATCTAAATGTTGTACTGTTCCCATTACACCCATCACACTACTTTTTCTAAAACAGTTTGGGGTGAGGCCAGTTCACCTCATCATCTTTCCGTGTCTCATGGCTTAATACTGAAACCTGGCAGGCCGAGCCCGTTCTCTCAAATTGATGCACTGTTTTCACTTCTCAGTCTAATTTTCAGTGACAAAATATTGCATCAGAGTTCCACAACAAACTCAATCATCCCTTGTCTCCCTGTCATCCCGGCCATCATAACTGGGCATTTTAACAGGCCAATAGGACTAATGGATTATTATTATTATTATTATTATTATTATTATTATTATTATTATTATTATTATTTTACTAACATGTAATACAGGTTTCATGGTTTTGACCCTCCAATGAAACTGTAACTGTAAATATAACTGTAAATACTGCAGATTTAAAATGAGAGCTCATCTTTTTATAGCTCACTGTGAACCAAACGTTATTTTGTTTTGGGATTACTTCAAAGACTTTAATTAAACTGTCAGTGGTGCAGTATTTGGTTCTCTTCCTCATCAGCTTCACTGTGTTAATGTTTCTGCAGAACTGCATGGATGATTAAGCACAAGATTGCTACAGTATAGAAAGCCATGTCACGGATTACCACAGATTTATTTATCATGATGCTGGAAACATGTCTGGCAAATTCCTCATATGCAGTAACTGTATTAAAGGCACTTAATATTTTCAGCACTAGTGTGTGTGTGTGTATGTGTGTGTGTGTGTGTGTGTGTGNGAGAGAGAGAGAGAGAGAGAGAGAGAGGAGTTTACATGAATAATTCAAAATGGTGACACGAATGGACCAACAGTAAGATACTGACTTTTACTGAAGTAACAGTTGCTTCCAAAAAAAGTCACTATTTTTAATCCATTCAATAATAGATACAGTAAGTGCAGTTTGGCTGTTACTGAGGGAGACTGAACTGCATTATAGATTATGGTCTGGTGATGATGAGAGAGAGATAGTGGTGTGTATTTACACAGTCTCCCCACAGGCGCGTGGGAGGGAGCCTAGGAGGAGGCCTGAATGCAACGACATTGTTAGCAGCCGTGGGGATCCTTTGAATGGCTGGAAACAGCACCGGCATCCAATGAATGGTCAATGACTAGCAAATGTCTCTTATATAAAGCTGGAAACTTTTCCATCTGTCACACCATGTGAGTTCAGTTCTCAGCCTTAATGGGGAATAACTTCATTTAAGACTCTACAGCTCTTAAATACGGTGCTGTTGCCAACAGCAACCATGCAATAAACAGGAAAACAATATCACTTTATGTTCAATCTTTTGTCACTAGGAGTTAATTAAGAATGTGTGTGTTTATGGGTGTGTGAAAGAAAGATCGAGAGAAGAGTTGTGCAGGCTCTGAGCATCTTTAGTTGATCGACAGAAAATCAGAAAATAAATTCATCATTTTTGTAAAAATCAATGAATCATTTTAGTAATTTCTCAAGTAAAAATGACAAACATTTGTTGGTTGCAGTTTTTCCTTTTTTTTTTTTTTGTTTGGTTGCAGTTTTTCCAATGAATCATTTTAGTAATTTCTTAAGTAAAAATGGCAAATATTTGTTGGTTGCAGTTTTTCCAATGTGAGGATTTGCTGTTTTTCTCTGGTTGATACCACTGTGAATTGAAAACCAATATTTGTGTTTGTTTGTTTGTTCATTTTAACTGTTTTTCAGGGAGAAAAACAAGCAGTTTAAATATGTTTTCTATGTTTTAGATACTAATAATTGGTTAGTCTGAAAATAATGACCAACAGTATAAATATTTGCTGCAAGCCCATAATGTAAAACATCAAGATATTTTGAAAATGGAAAAAATACAATGTGGGGAAAGAAGACAAAGAGGTTTAGTTGTGCTTACAGAAGACCACAAAAATACTGAAAAATCTGTCAAAAACATACATTTGCATGGATAAATTTCGAGCATAAAAAGCTGTAGGAAAAAGCAAATAATTCTGTCTAGTGTTGTGTGTATAGCATGTGTTTATCACATTATGTTTAATACTTGTGAATCCATCATGGCCTGTAAGCTAAGAACAATGAGTCCTGCTTGATCTTGTCCATTTCACCCCATCCTCCCACACTTTTCTCTGTCCAATGTATGTGTTTCCTGCCTCTGTTTCAGGGGAGCTTTCTCTGAGGTGGTGCTAGCAGAAGAGAAGAGGACTCAAAGGCTAGTGGCTATCAAGTGCATCCCCAAGAAAGCACTGGAGGGCAAGGAGAACAATATTGAAAATGAGATTGCAGTACTACACAGGTGAGGGCACCAAAGTTCCTCATGATGTGTCAGCTGTCGTTTTGTATTCTGCTGAGGAATTAGTCAGTGCATCCTGTTACAGCCAAGTACATACAGATGCTGTGTGTGCAGAGGTCAATGGAATAGGTGACTAAATGCATGGTGTCAGTAGAAACAGTGGGATTGTGCACCGGAAATGTCAGGAGTAAAAAAGATAGACCTATTTTTAGTGTCCCTGTTGCCAGGGAAACAGCACACAGAGGCGGAGATGGTGGAGTTCCCCGAAGCACTGTATGGAAGAAAGTGAAAGAGACATACAGGGTGGTGAAGTGGGGTGGGGTGGGGTTGGTGGGGAGGCAATGGTATAAGAAAAATGATATGGAGTGGCGTTTGGACAGACACGGAACGTGAGTGATTAGAGAGTGACATGAAGTGCTAACAAGGATGTAAAAATAATAATTAAATAAACAGGGGTAGACAACAGCACCAGGGCCACAAACCATAGCTAATTTCAGTGTCATTATCTGTTCATATTAATATCTTTCTTTGTATCTGTAATTGGATGCAAAACCAGAAGCAGGTTGGACATAAATTAAGTGTAAACTTGGAGAATACCTAGCTGCCGTCTTAAAGTGTTTACTTTCTGATCAAAAACTCAGAAATTTCCTCTGATTTTTAAAAATAAAAAGTGTACTTGTGAGAAGATTATGGGATGTAAGGAGCTATTTTGCAGTTCTCTTTGCCATTGTTATACTAATGTTGTAAAATTGTCTGGCCAATGAAAAAAAAAGAATACCACTACTCCAGTTTGGATGATATTGTTATGGTTTGGAGTGTGTTGTCTGTTCATATCAGGATAATGTATCTGTGTTTGGTTACATCTCTAACAGGTATGCATTTGTTCTCCCGGCTGTGGTGTGTTCATATACACTGAACATAACTTTAGAGCAACATGACTTTGTCTTTTTCCATTCATTCTGTCAAATCCTCCCTATCGTCTCCAAAGCTGTCCTTTAACAGTTTGTCATTGAACGTATTATACTAGTTATCCATCTAAAGCTTAGTGTTTTTGATCTATGAGGCTTTGACAATTTGTAAATTAGGACAGCAGGCATAACTTTGGATTACTGAATGAATGAATGAATGAATGAATGAATGAATGAATGAATGAATNAGCAGGCATAACTTTGGATTACTGAATGAATGAATGAATGAATGAATGAATGAATGAATGAATGAATCTTTATTTGTATGTCTTACCTGGCCCACCCCACATGGGGTTACAAGACACAATCATAACATTTAGATTATTAGACCACGCTGATTTATTTCCAACATAAATCTAAACTATGTGGTTTAAAACACCATCTGGTTCTATTTTAAAGTGCAAGAGATTCTTTCTTAATGATTTATGTCCATTGATCTTCTTCAGAATCAAGCACACCAATATTGTTTCATTGGAAGACATCTTTGAAAGTACATCTCACCTATATCTCGTCATGCAGCTGTGAGTTCTCTTTACTCTCTGATCACATGAGGGATATTTATATAACAGAAGACATTTACAGTTTCTCAGATAATGAAGTTACAGGACACTTTGCTGTTTTTATTTTTTTTATTTATTTATTTTTTTTCTGGCAGAGTATCTGGAGGTGAGCTGTTTGACAGGATTGTGGAGAAAGGCTTCTACACAGAGAGAGATGCCAGCCAGCTCATCCACCAGATCTTGGATGCAGTCAAATATCTCCATGACATGGGAATCGTCCACAGAGACTTGAAGGTATAATGACTCAGGGAAGATGGAAATACACCTACTCAGTCTGGATTGCAGAATTTACGTAGGAGTCATCCACCTTTCATACTTATCATGCTCCTCTTTCATCATCCTTCTTTGTAGCCGGAAAATTTGCTGTATTATAGTATGGATGAAGACTCGAAAATTATGATCAGTGACTTTGGATTGTCAAAGATTGAGGGAGCTGGCAGTGTCATGTCCACAGCCTGTGGTACTCCTGGATATGTTGGTAAGGAATTTACATCCCTGGTCAGCTGCTCCCCCTCCTTTCCTTCATGTGAGCTCAGTACTTGCACTTTCAGCAAATATCCCTTTTATTCAATGGGTTGTGAGAGGCTCTTTCATTCGAGTCAATTGCAAGTGTTTCATAAGTACTCTCTAGCTGTGTTTAGTGTAACCTAACAGATCACCCAGTATTACAGAAAGGTCAGTTTTACTTGAATACACCATCAGTGCTACTTTTCCCTTTTCCACATGTTCTGAACGTTTGCTGTGTTTTACAGCTCCTGAGGTTCTGGCTCAGAAGCCATACAGCAAAGCAGTGGATTGCTGGTCCATAGGAGTTATTTCTTATATTTTGTAGGTTTCAGTTCATTTATTCCAGTTACATAAAGTGATAATGTTGTAGTTTTGAAAACATTCCAATATCACTCTTTCATCTGTGTAGGTTATGTGGATATCCTCCATTTTATGATGAAAATGATGCCAAGTTATTTGAGCAAATTCTGAAAGCAGAATATGAATTTGACGCTCCATACTGGGATGACATCTCAGATTCAGGTATGTACACTTCCTAAAATGTCCAAATAATGAGTGAAAGTGGATATTATAACATATACCAAATTTTTGTTGCAGCCAAAGACTTCATCTGCCACCTGATGGAGAAGGACCCTTTGAAGAGATACACATGCGAGCAGGCCCTCCAACACCCATGGTAGTAAAATCTAAATTTGTTTCCTCTTCAACATTTATTCATTCATACATTGAATTCTGGGTCAAACTCATCTCTTTAAATGTGCTCAGGTGCATGTACCAGCCTTTTCATTCTCTATGATTTTTCAGGATCTGTGGAGACACAGCTCTGGATAAAAATATCCACGAATCTGTCAGTGCTCAAATCAAGAAGAACTTTGCTAAAAGTAAATGGAAGGTCAGTGCTTCGAACTATGCTGTCTGCTGAAAGAGCAATATGAAGACTGACAAGAGCTACAGCAAATGTCGAACGCTTTCACTGTTTTTCTCTCTCAGAAGCTCTCTCTCTCTCTCTCTCTCTCACACACACACACACACACACACACACACACACACACACACACACAGAAGGTATTAAGGCTTATTTTCCCTTCTATCTGATTATGTCTCTCCACACAGCAAGCGTTTAATGCCACAGCAGTAGTGCGCCACATGCGGAAGTTGCAACTGGGCACCAGCCTGGAGGGACCCAGCCAGATTACTCCCACCAGTCCCTGCCATGGACATCTGCTCCCAGAGGAGGAGGAGGAGGAGGAGGAGGAGGAGGAGGAGGAGGATCTAGGGAATGGGGAGGAGGACAGCTGTAAGTTAGCAGTATACAAGTGAAAGAAGTGTTCATATCCTTTAGATTTATTAGAGTGCTAATAGCAAAATGGAAAAAAAAAATTACAAGTGAAAGTCCTGCATTTAAAATGCTGCTTAAATAAAAGTAAAAAAAAAAAAAAAAAAAAAAAAAAAAAAAAAAAAAAAAAAAAAAANTAAAAAAAAAAAAAAGACTAAAATACAAGATTTTTCCTGATGAAAGTTCTATTTTATGAGCTTATTTTATGTAGAAATTAAAATCTTAATCTGTAAAGCACAGCTGCCAGGTAAATGTAGTGGAGTAAAAAGTGCAACATTACCATATAAAAGAGGAGCAGTCGAAGTAAAAGCGTAGCACAAAAATGGAAATACTCAAGGGAAGTGTAAGTACTTCTGAACACTCTGAGTTGATGTTAAACCTGCTTCCTCTGCTCTGCTCTGCCCTCTAGTGTCCCACTATGAGGATGGCCGTCGTGGAAGCGCTGAGGGCAGCACAGACCGGGACAGTCTGAGGAGCTGCACCTATTGTTGCAGGCCAGCAAGTCGTGTCTGAGCACAACCTCCTGTTGTCATGGTGACATTGTATCCCCCGGAGGTGTCCAGAGCCTGCCTGCCCAGTCTGGTCAGGAATGCAGAGTAGTTTATCAGGCAGTGTCCACCAGAGCACATTCACAGCAAGCAGGTCACCGTCAGTGTGGGCAAACACGCTGCATATCTCATCCAAAACCACATCCCGAATCAGCAAACACACAGCTTTTAACTTTGTTGTAGAAATATGAAAGGTTGCTCCAAGTGGCCAGAGTGTTCAGGAAAGATTTAAAAAAAAAAAAAAGGGG
>VXCM01000966.1:145689-156537 GCA_014773175.1 Lucifuga dentata
TTTTTTTTTTTTTTTTTTTTTAATTTGAGACAAAGACAACCTGGTGTGTGCATTGCAGAAAGTGGTTGTAGAAAGAGAGAGAGAACTTCAACAAGGATCTCAACCGATGGAGTCTTTATCAAAGATGAGACAGTGTTTCCAGTATTTTTGTTCTCATCTACCTCTAATCTTATTTGTATCTCTGTGTCCATGTGGCCCACATATTACATTACTGGCCACTTTCTCCACAAAAAGTGAGGTAAACATGTTTGAAAGGGGATCAGTGTTGAAAGCTACTTCCTCATGGCTTTATACCCATTAATCTGGCACAATCCAGTAACTGATCATGGACCTGTTAGTCAAATCTTAAAGTCCTCCCTGGTTATGTCAGATGCCAGTTTGTTCTGTTTGATAATTCATATTATTTCTCATATGGTCATTATTAAGTGTTTTAGTCTTTTATGAGTATTTACTCCTTTTGTTTAAAGCCTGTTGTAAAGGAGATACTTGAAAGTTGAAAGTGATTCTGGGGATTGTGGACTCTGTGTTCTGGCTCAGACTGGGTTTGTGAAGAGTAGTTCTGGCCTGAAGTGTCTGCATGCTTCTGTCAGGGAAAACAGTGAAATGTATGAATATCAGAAGGAGACTTTCTTTGTCTTATGGCTGTTCTGTTATTAGAGGCTCAAACTGAGATCCCCATAACTCCAGAAATAGAGGAATTTAATCTTCTTCCATGGATACTCAACATGTTAAGACTTGAGGCATTTTAGAAAATCTTTACCTGCTCCAGGTAGGTTTAGGGCTATCTGGATAACTTTCCTGTTGGTTCCAGGTTATAATCAGTAAATTTATACAAATAACAAACCTGCAGGCTCCCGCTTATCAAATTAATATGCTCATCCTTCTTGTTCTGTTTCTGAAAACCATCTAAAGACACCCTACTGTCTGTCACAGTTTGGCTCAGGCCCGTCCCATGCTGAGTGGGAGGGATCTCAGTGTGGGCACTCCACGTGCTCTGTGCTGTGCACTTCTAGTGGAAGACGTTTTGGTCTACTGTTTGCATGACCTGGTTAACTATGTTTACATGAATGATGTTCAATTAGTATAAACACACTTGATTATTATTACTATGTTGTATTGAAAATAATGTAATACTGTAATTTTGAGCTATATAATGTGAAGTGAGTAACACCAGAAGTAATGACAAAAACACAACACAGCACAGTGGACTTATTATTTGCATTGACTATGATGGTCAAGTTTCTACCTGAGTGACATTTCTCCTGTACTATGTTGATTATTAACAGCTCTGATATTTTTCTGTTTACTGGCATTGCTTACATAGCATCTTTCTAACATTTATACAATACATATGGAATGCTTGCAAAATAAAAACACACATATCCCAGTTGAAACATGGTTCCAGGCATGACAGAAAACATGAAACAAAATCAGAGTGCTGGAACCATCATCATGGAAGCAGCTTTCTATATGAAAGCCCTATATTTGTTTAGTGTACCATGTGGCATATTGTGCCAACTAAACTGCAGTGCTAAAGCCATACATGTAGCCGTCATATGAATATAGCGCTCAGATAAATGATGGCTATGATTCTGCAAGAGCTTTAACATAGAAAAGAAGCATGAGACAAAATTTTCTAACTGGCTGCGACACTTTAATCCCAATATTAACCTTACCATTCTGTTATTATTTTAAAGTAGATCATATAGCTGATTCAATATTATATTCGGAGAGCTGTGCAGACAATAGTCCATATATTTTATTTAACATGCATAATTAGGAATTTTGATGGCCACATAAACCTAATGACCTTGATCATAGTACAGTAAAATGAGGCAATTTCTCTGGATTTACATGACTGTAATCATGGAAAATATGCAAACTGTGTGTGAAGGGCTTCATGTTAACTGTAAGATAGCCAATGCTGATGATTTTGATAACCTGGGTAATATTTGTTTGGTAATGACCTTATGTTGAACTTTACCTGGGATTTGTTTGGCTGTGTTTTTTTTTTTTTTTTTTTTTTAAAGAAGCTTATTTACCCATTACAGACACATCTAAATGCATAAAGAAACACATGTATATTATATATATAAATATAAGTATATATTGTATATCCTTTTTTTGTAAAAACTGTTTTGAGCTACCAATGTATGGATGCAATGCATCATGGGTTATTGAACAAGATGTAAGAAAATACAACAATTTGTACCCAGAGATATGATTGCAGGAAATGAAATAAATTTTCCTTGTCTATGCATTGTTCGTTATTATACTGCACTTTCTTTTTAGATTCAAGACACAAAGAAAACAATTTGTTTTGTGCAGAAATAAAAAAAAAAAAACATACATATGCCATATATTACAGATAAAATACAGAAAGACTCTCTGCATTGCCCTCTACTGACTGGCAGCAGAACAACTTGATGCTCCTTATTCCCCTTCATAGTCTTGGCCATGACATGTTAAAGCAGTGAAATACTATCTTTCCATATAACTAGTGCAGTGCCCGTTGAAAACATGCCTGTTCAGAGCAGGCCAGACTTTATGGTGTGCACCGCATTGCACTGCCATTAGTGTCCGTGGATCGGAGCATATGCTGCTGCCTGCTGCCGCACCTGGAGCGTATCCTGCTGCGCCGGACTACTTTTCACCAGTACAGCTCAATTCAAGAACCACTTATCCAAACAACTTTGCACATGGCATTGTTCATCCTTGGATCCTAAGCATTTATACCCATACGCTACAAATACACTAGCAATGGAAAAACTGTTTCAAAAAACTGAGAGGTTGAAGTAACCCAGAAAAGTCAGGAATAGCACTCAAAACTTTGGAATTGCTGTGAAAAGACACAACTAAAAATTCAATAGGGAAATGACCTTCCAAAATTGGAATAGCTAAACTATTATATGTACTGTATGTATGTGTACTGCACATACAGTATCTATCTGCATGTAGATAGAAATCCTCCACTCATGTCACCAGCACAGTTTTGTATGAATGGCAGAATGCTGGAGCTTCAAAAAGGAAGCTTATAGTGCTGATAGACAGATAGACATGAAGATGATAGACATAAAAGTCTATATGTCCAGTGAGGCAAGTGATCATACTGGTGAAGGGCTGCTACCTCATTAATGAAGATAGATCTAACAAAATAAATAAATAAATAAATAAATAAATAATAATAATAATAATAATAATAATAAGATATATATATATAATATATATATATATACACACACACACACACACATATACATACGTACATATATGGTTTATTCCCCCTGAGCACCTGTTTGCTGGTGTTTGGTCAGAATTAATGGTCAGGGTGGAAATAAATAATTCCTCCATGGAATCCAGACTGGGCAGCTAAACTTCTTACTGTTTCTTACTTACTGTTTCTAAATTTCTTACATTTCTTACTTTCCATTGATTGATGTAAAGCCACAGATGAATATGTAGGAGATGAAGAGTGGTGACAGACAACACACATTTAGCTCTGAGCTACTACAGTATGAGTTATATTGTCAAGCATCTGGGTGATTACGTCACCAACCTCACCTGCATAGACACCCAAACCAACAAGATACCAAGTACCTGTTTGACAAGAAGTACATACCTGAAGTACCTGAACACCTGGGTGGAAAGAGCTAAACATGCAGGCCTGGGTGGAGAGCGCTCAATGAAAAGAATATTTAAATTTATGGGTTATTTATGGCATAGTCTTGGAGTGATGACTGTATTTCAACTGTGTTTCAACTCCAACATGTATTTGATTGCTAAGCTGTACATAGTTTTGAAAAGAAGCAGCATTTTGCTTGTGCTGATTTTATGATTATAGAGACTGATCAAAATAACATCTAGGTGAATCAGTTTAATGACGTCTTTGCTGCTGGCTGCTTTTTGTCAGTGATAAAACTGGATGATGGTCACTTCACACAATGAATACTGTGTGGAAAGGAATTAATACGACATGACAGGACGAATACCTTCCAAGACAACCATACTCTAGAGTCGGCTGGGATAAAGCCTGTGCTTGGCTCAAGTAACAGAAATCCTACCACAGGAATACCAAGGCATTATTTGAAAAAAGTTTCAGGATAGAATAAGTATATAACTAATACATAATTTACTATGGTAGAAAAAAATTACCACAACAGGATGTAGCATGGATTGAGATACTGCATTGATTATTCATCACTCATCACAATTTTAACTCTTTCAAGCACACAGTGTAACACAACGTAATTGCAGAAGGGAGCTACTTTACTTGCTTTCCTTGGATGACTTTGATGTCCTTGGTGTCTGTTCAGATTCATTTACACACACACACACACACACACACACACACACACACACACAAATTTCCTGGGCTCAGAGTGTGTAGAGTTTTAACATTAGATTGACCTCTCTGTCTTTCTGTCTCTCTCTCTCTGTCTCTCTCTCTGTCTCTCTCTCTCTCTCTCTCTCTCTCTCTCTCCCCCCACAGCCAAGCTTGCCACAGACAGGAAACTACTCTCAGCTTGGCCAGAGACAATGCTTTCTGGAAAGAAGCACCTGAGTTGGAGATAAACCCTGAAGAAGAGGCCAAAAGCACTAAAAGGATCTTCAGCACTGGTGAATCAGCAAGGGACACAACAAAATGAAAAACAATAGATGTGAGATGTGAACAGAAAGGGAGAAGGGAGAGAAGAGAGCCTGAAAAAAAAGGGAAGAAAAATATCAAATATGAGTCATGGAGAAAAAAGATGTTATAAACGACAAGAAAAATATATCCCTTCGCAACTTACCTGTTTTTGTTGTCAAGTAGATAAAATGCTTTGCAACACACATCAGCAGCTGAAAATCTTGAAAGTAATGCAGTACCCATACAATTTGCTCTCCTTGAACATTTATTTTGCATTGTCTATTTGCATCCTCCTGTTATGTTGAAAAAAAAGATGACATCCATTATGTTAGATACACTCAAACACTTTAAATTCACTCAAACATGTAAAGAATCACCTCAAAACAGCAAAACTTACAACTAGTTTTCTCTTTCACACCGACCAGGTTTAGTATCACGGTTATCAAAGCAAATCACTGAGAAATTGTGTGGAATTCTTCCAAAAATATTGTTGCCCAAAATATTGGCCTTCCATTCTCTTCATCCCACAGACTGGCAGCTGCTTCTCCATTTGGCTTATACACCCCAGCTAATATCAGCAATCCAATGTATGCATTCAAATCAATCCGATCCAGTGGCTTCCATTTCTCTTGAAACACACGGCTACCCTCCAAATTGGTCATGTCCAGTATAATTTTTTTCAACTGGTTGAAAAGCTCAAATGTTGATTTTATGTCATGGACTCAAGTGGCAGCAAATCGTGTCACCCCTGGAACCATTTTGATGACAGTGGAAGCTGATGTCTGCCTTGACTTTGTTGTGGTGAAGGTTACCATCTTTGGATTTCCATGGCCCTGCTGCTCTTGAAGATGGCTGCTGTGTTCCATTGTTTTCATTTTGTGGAGGGAGGCTATGGAGGCTATGGCAGACTCATCCTCGGAATCCCCTTCAGTGAAGGAAAATTTACAATCTGGATCATCCACTTCTGTCTCTCAAATGTCCTCAGCCTCTGAAACCTGTTCTTCTATTTCATTATCACAGTCAAAACACTGTGACAGGACTTTTACAGCTGTAAATCTTCTGGAGCTCATTTTTGGTCCTTGTCAGAGAAAGTCTGATACAGCTCTGAGAAGAAGCATGGGAAAGCTCCTTTTTACCTTTATACATTTACAAATGTACAGCCAGAACCAGATAAAACAACAATATACATAAAATTAACTGAGGCCACGGGGTTGTGCAATAGCTTTATGATGCTTTTATCTGGTTGTGTATATGTGCAATATGTGTTACTTGTAATATCTGCTATATGTAATCTTATGCGATATGCGCAATTTGTGCAATATGTGTGATTATTAAGGAGGCAATTATAATTGTGCAGCACTTGAGTCCAAGACAAATTTCCCCATGGGGACAATAAAGTATATCGTATCGTATCGTATTGTAAAACACATTTATTTTAGATTTGTATAACTACCTTTGTACATGAATGTCTCCAGGTCAAAGTGACCCACAACATCATCTTTGTATACAAAATCGGAACAGACATTATGCAACACATCAGTGTCCAAATTCTGCATGTAAGGTCATGACCCTAGATGAAGAAAAAACATTAAATTTCAGGGAGATAATTTGTGTATTTGTTTGTTTAATTGGACCCCCATTAGCTGATACCTCAACAACAACTATTCTTCCTGGGGTCCATTCAATCCAACATAAAATCACACATTTGTGTTAAAAAGAAAACCAAAATTAAGCAAAAATGACAAAGAATCCAATTTCAGCACAAATCACATTACGTAAAAGTACATGATAAAACATCCAAACATATCACAAATGATGCCAATAATTGGAAAATAACTTAATAGAATTAAGTAAAAATGGCAAAGAATCCAATTTCAGCACCAATCACACTAACCAAAACTACATGATAAAATCCATCCATCCATCCATTTTCTTTACCTGTTTGTCCTGTTAAGGGTCACGGGGGGGCTGGAGCCTATCCCAGCGGTCATAGGGCGAGAGGCGGGGTACACCCTGGACAGATTGCCAGTCTATCGCAGGGCTGACACAGAGACAGATAAACATATTCACACTCTCATTCACACCTACAGGCAATTTAGAGTTCCCAGTTCACCTGACATGCATGTCTTTGGAGGTGGGAGGAAGCCGGAGTACACGGAGGGAACCCACGCGGACACAGGGAGAACATGCAAACACCACAACCAAACATATTACAAACATATCACAAACAATATAAACAATGCCAATAATCAGAGCTTGAGTGGTGTTTCTTACAACTCAGAAATGGAAATGAGTGTCAAATTGACCAGCAACATAATAGGAGGGTTAATATTAATACATTACATGAATTGTATAAACCATGATCACAGCAACAGTTTCAGAGGGAGAACTTGAAAGGCCATTAAAAAAAAAAAAAAAAAAAAANAAAAAAAAAAAAAAAAAAATGTTGGACCAGTGTCTTGATGAAAGTCCTTTATAATTTTTCTCCATCAGCCTTCCTCGGAAAACAGCCACCCACCTCCACCATCTCTGGCCAGTCATCATACAGGTTGGTTGTCTTATTGTTAACGGCTTGCTGACAGGTCAACAAGGTAGAATACATCATCAGCTTATCATGCTTAATACACTTCAAAGTAGACGGTGTTAAATGATCCAAATAGAACAAGCTGACTTACTCACCTTTTCAAAGGCGCTTTTAAGTTCTGTTCCAGCTCTTCCAGCAAATACCCAGTTGTCTCGGAATTGAACAGACTTGATCATAGTGCTTCCCAGTCCAACAAATATCTCCCTCATTTCATCCGTCATTCTAAAACAAAGTAGTCAACCATTTAAATAATTATGTGATATGAGATCACTTTAGCAGCAGAATCATTGAGGAAGGCACTTACTTTAACGTTATATCATTAAACGACGCCACCAAAACGATAGTTCCAGGTTTAATTGCTTTCAAGTAGGCCAGAATATCTTTTTGGACTTTTGTTAGAGAGAATAAGACAAAAAACTTCATCATTTCAAGATTTCAATAAGCTTTAAAGTGAATAAAAACAAGACAAAGCTCTTACTTCCAATTTTCATATTAAGGAAATCAAAACGTTCCACGGTTCCATTTTCACCTGATAAAAACAAGTAATTAATTCTATAAAGAAATGCAAAGCAATAGTTGTGATTCATTCTATCAACAAATCATACATCATACTAGATCTGTTTTCCAGTTAATTGAGATATTGGGAGCATTTTACTCACCATTCACCTGCACTATGTTCAGTCCTGATCCCACATTGTTCAACACATGACTCATTATGCTGCGGAGATACAAATAAAAGTTTAATCTTCACAATGGATCCTTGCTCAGTGACTACCCTGAGTCACAAATGTTCATTAACATACATTTTACCATCAACGCAGATTGTTGGCCCAATAATATTTGCTGCTCCACTTCTGATACGTAAAGCAAAGTGATCAGGTGAACAACTCTCAGAGAGGTCGCACTTTACCACAGATTTAGCTAAAAATGAAGAGTACAGTGAAAAAAAGAATTTCAGATACCACACTATAAAAATCCTGAAAGATAACTAACATGATCTATTGCAGAAAATGTATAATATTGATATAGGACAAAAATTTATTGTACGTTTCTGTTAAAGCAACATCTTTTCACTTAATGATTTTGACAATTTCCTCCTTTGGTAGTTCTAAAATTAAAAAAATAAATAAAATAAAAGAGAGGCAGTATTATTCAAAACAAATAAATTAATAAATGAAAAGAAGCAGTTCCAGAATTAAGTTCTAAAGTTAATAGACAAGCTCACCAAAAACATTTCTTGTTGTCTCATGTGTGTCGAATTGGTCGCTGGCAAGTTTCCATATTATCAGGATGACAACAATTACAGCACAAAGGTGCATACAAGCTGTCAACCAAAATTACACAGAAGATGTAAATATTAAACCATACAAACGCTGATAAACAATCAAACCAGACTTACCTCGATTTCTCATGTTCACAACTTTCTACTCCTAAAGGCAAAAGTTGAAATACTTTATACTTTAAGTTATCCTGAAGCTGATCACAGAATATTGTAAATAGTACAGCAGAGTTTGCGTGTCATAAAATTTAAAGATTTTGCTATTTGCAAAACACATGCAGCACTCGTCCCCACCCTAAATGCAAACAAACCAGGATGTAACACACCCACTGTGAACTTGATGATCAAGTTTCTCCGAAACACAATGGCAAATATGGGAAGACTCAGCTACTGAAACAGACACGTTTTGTAACGAATACTGTAATTACATACAGATTTAGTTTAGTTGTGAAGAAAAGCATCTGAAAGCTACTTCTGAAGCAGGAAGGGACAAAAAAGGCACAAGCTTCATGTTTCAGACAGGATGAAAAAACGAAAATGGTTTATAGAAGTTTTGAGTTTTCTATTTGTATGGAAATTTTAATAAAGCCTACATGATCCATGACCTATTTCCATTTCTGAGTTGTAAGAAACACCAAAAAAGACAGATGAGTATAGACTGATGGAGGCGTGTCTCTGTAGAAGCAGGTTTGTCTCACCTTTCCTTTGGGTGTGTCTGTCCTATTTTCAGCATCTCACTGCTGGTGGAGAAGTATTTCTCTGCTCTCACATGACGGTGTGTCTGTCCAGTCTCCTCGCCTCTCCTGTAGGCATGTCTGTCCTCTCTCATGGGGATGTGCCTCTCCCACTGTGAGACAATGTGGGCATGTCTGGTCTGGGATTCAAACTCTGGTCTCCTGGTTGTTAAAGGACCATACCATCCATTTTGCAAGTTTGAGCCTAATATATTCAGTTTTAATACATGTAAGGTTACTGACAATCATTTTCCAAAATAAAACTGCATTTCAGCTTTCCTCATATTTTGCAAAATCTCTTAATCTTTCAAAATCAAATATTCAAGTGTTACACCCACCTGTAAAATTGATGTTTCATTTGCTAATAGTTACACAGCCTTATGAAGTCACAGTCGTTTAAATGTTTCCATAAACGCAGGTCTTCTTTTGGGACTATATTCCCCGGTGGAGATTCACTCTGCACTTTTTATTGCGCTTAAACTCTAAAATTATGTAACTTAAAAACAAAAAACAAAAACAAAAAAAAAATAAAAAACTGAATACAGGTGTTGTTCACAATAATGGATTACCTATTCCAAGAACGTTTCAAGTATCAACAAGTTGATTTTAATGGCATACCAGAATGAACTGAAACCAGTGGTNCCAAGAACGTTTCAAGTATCAACAAGTTGATTTTAATGGCATACCAGAATGAACTGAAACCAGTGGTGGTCTGGAAAATGTTTTTAACTCACCGTTCCAGTAGTATGCTAAATGACTGTCAGTAATGTCATATGTATGAAAATTGAGTAGATGAGGCTCAAACATGCAAAATGGTGGTATGGTCCTTTAAATGAGTTCTTTACCACTGTACTCAGTGCTTGAAGTGGACAAAAAAATGTACTGGTACTCCCCTTATCCATGTGGTCGGTCACGGAGGTGGAGGGAGACCAGAATATAATGCTGCATTCCACAGATCTCAGAACTCAGATTTTTCCGATTTCCTACTTGACTGGTAAACTTGGACCAAAATTATCTACCGACTTCACGAGTATGACGTCACTCAACATGGCAGCGCCTGTGGAAACGAGCTTTATGAATGGAAATGATCAGCTAACAGCCAAATAAAGTATGTTTCTTACACGACATAGAAGTAATAAGGTCAAAATATATCGCCAAGTTAATTATGTACAGTGTATAATAACTATTTGCCATTAATATGTAAGTGTAAATAATTTCAGAACATTACTTCTCTGCACAAATGTTTAATACCCACTGTGATAAATATTGTAAAACAACACAACCAAACAGTCCTGTAGTCTAACTTTACTCTAGTTAGCATTTATTACTACATTTATTTAATCTTACAGTATTTATTGGTGTTCAGCCATGTTTTTTTTGTTTACATACCCGATTTGGACCGGAACATCCGGTCTTTCAACGTTGCAATTTAAGGCAGTAGGGTTAGGGTTAGTCTGTGCTTCTGTAGAGTCAAATAAAGTTCAGGTAAAAAAAAAAACGTTTCTGTAGGGTCTAAATTTTATACACCTATATGTTGTTTTTGAAGTTAATAAAAGTTAAGAAGGTTCTCCCAAAATACCACCAACACATCAGGTTTCCTACTAGGCAAGAACAGACCCTTGAC
>VXCM01000967.1:0-150903 GCA_014773175.1 Lucifuga dentata
TTCCCTCTCATTTTCCTCATTCATCAGCTCTTCAAAGTACTCTTTCCATCTTCCCATCACACTTCTAGCTAAATGTCTCTATTTTTTCTTCCTGTCTTCCTTGCGTAGATTTACGTCAACAGAAAATCTGATTCCCATGTTTCAGCACAAGAAAAAAAAAAATCCTGACCAATCAGATGTTTTTACAAATGTCACATGATTTATGAAGGCATGAACCAACTTCAGTTTTGTTTTGTTTTTTTCTCCCCAGTGTGTATGTTTACGTTCAGAGTCCTTATGTATATTTGGATGTTAAAATAATAACATCACGTTGTAATTATAAATAAGCTTGTATATTGATGTTGTTTTGATGCAGTTATCTTTACCTCAAATGATTTTTTTGTTTTTTGGGATATATTGGACCAATAATAAAACAATGAATGCATTTGATCCTGCTGTGTGTAGTTGAGTTGAGTTTTGCAACATGTTGGGGAAACTTTTTAAAATGTATTTCAGTATTTAACCTTGTTGTCACTGGTGAAAATGTCCTGCAATATACAAAAATATTCAATGACAATATCTATATAAGATCAAGAAAGTATTCAGACCTTTTCACTTTTTCCTCATTTTGATACATCACCCAGCAGTATTGTAGAATGCATTAAATTCTTTTTTTCCCCTAATCTCAAAAAATACTAAAAATTTATTCTCCAAATTTATTAAACATAAACAGTGACCATATTTACATAAGTAAGTGAACTTTGACTATGAAAACTGAGCTCAGCTGTTTCTAATTTTTACTGATTGTCTTTCAGAAGATTCTACAGCTTGACTGGAGGACACCTGTGGCAAATTCATTTGATTTGACTGGATGATATGCTGCGTTCCACAGGCCTCAGAACTCGGATTTTTCCGACTTCCTACTTGGAAAAATGCGTTGGAACGGCGCTTGAAATCGGATCTCCGACTGGGAAACTCAGACCAAAATTATCTACCCCGATTTCACGAGTATGACGTCACTCAACATAGCAGCGCCAGTGGAAGCCAGCTTTGTGAATGGAAATGATCCGCTAACAAGCGAATAAAGTTTTTTTTTTTTCTTACGTGATATTGAAATAAANAATGGAAATGATCCGCTAACAAGCGAATAAAGTTTTTTTTTTTTCTTACGTGATATTGAAATAAAAAGGTCAAAATATATCGCCAAGTTAACTATCTACAGTATCTGCCTTTGATACATAAGTGTAAATAATTTCAGAATATTAGTTGTCTGCACAAAAGTTTAATGCCTACTGTGATTAATATCATTGTAAAACAACACAACCAAACAGTCCTGTAATCTAACTTTACTTTAGTTAGCATTTATTACTAAATTAATCTTACAGTATATTGATGTTCAGCTATGCTTTTTTTGTGTACATTTGAGTTCCGAGGTTACTGGAACCAGCAATACTTGACGACCACAGCCTGAAGCCATGAGGTAAAAGTGCTTATGCTGCGTTCGACAGACCTCGGAACTCAGATTTTTCCGACTTCTTACTTGGAAAAATGCGTTGNTATGCTGCGTTCGACAGACCTCGGAACTCAGATTTTTCCGACTTCTTACTTGGAAAAATGCGTTGGTAAGGCACTTAAAATCGGAGGTCCTGCTGGAAGACTTGGACCAAAATTATCTACCCCAGTTTACCGAGTATGACGTCACTCAACATGGCGGCGCCCGTGGAAGGGAGCTTTGTGAATGGAAATGATCAGCTAAAAGACGAATAAAGTATTTTTTCTTGCGTGAAATGAAAGAAAAAAGGTCAGAATATATCTCCAAGTTAACTATCTATTTTATATAATAACTGTTTTCCATTGATACGTAAGTATAAATAATTTCATATTAGTTGTCTGCACAAAGTTTAATACCCACTGTGATTAATATCATTGTAAAACCACATACCCAAACAGTCCTGCAGTCTACTTTAGTTAGCATTTATTACGAAGTTTAATTAATTTTACAATATTTATTGGTGTTAAGCTGTGCTTTTTTGATTACGTTTGGCTGAAACGGTTTGAGGTTGGAAGTTGAAGCTTCCAACTCGGAAAAATTCGACTTCCGAGGTTTATTGAACGCAGCATTATATCTGTAGAACGCTGAGACAATTGTGTTAAAGCACACTCTTCTTAAATTTGGCTGCCCAGCCAAACTGAGCTAAATGGGGATAAGGGCTTTAGTCATGGAGTCAAAGTGGAAATTTGTTAAACCCTGAAATAATCACAGTTGCATCCTAAACTTCTTCAAGCTTTCCTGACCAGCAGGAAAATAACAGCATGTATCTCCCAGCATGATTCTTCATGACAGATTTCAGTCCTGAAAAAGCTGCGCTGTTTTGTAAAAAAGTCACATTAGACCATCAGCATGTGACTTGTGCAGAAAATATTAACATTTCAGTGATGTTCATGAATCAACAAAATCTAGGCTGATAATGTGCTGACAAATTTTGTAGAAAATACAAGTTTTCCCAAGTTTGACATTACACAGTTTGTACAAATGAAGGTGCTATCAGCAGGCTACAATTATGTACCATTAAATGTATTGTAGAGGACACAAAACCATCAAGCTGTTGTGTGAATGGAGTTAAATTCCAAGTACGGAGTTAAATTCCAAGTACGGAGTTAAATAGGTTACAGGTTAAGACATTTTCCTTTCAGTTATTCTCTGTTGAAGTGAAAGAAAATGTCTCCTTCTGCTTAACAGCTGTGAGATTTTGTCAGTTCTTTCTTGTGATTGTGAGATTGCTTAGAAACCTCTGTATTATTGTTATACAGGCTCGGCCAATCGTGAGCCCCCGCCGGTGTCTCAGCCAATCACAGGGCTCCATTCAGTGGGTGTAGTAAAAGTTATTTTTTTTACATAGTGTGTTTACTACTTTAGAAAGCATTTACAAGTTATTATGAGTACCTGCTACATTCATTCAGGTTTACTTTCCTGCTGCTGTGTTAGATCTCTCAAATCATTTAAAAGATTTTTGGATGGATTTCATTGGCTGGTTAATTCTGAAATCTATTGGTGGATGATGTTTGTCTGCATCTCTGCACTCTGACAGTCCATTAACATGTGGACATGTTTTTCACATGAGCGTGATTGTGGCAGTCTGACCTGTTTCTACTTGGCAGGGTTGAAACCAAAGAATCATATTTTGCGACTCTGGTTTCCGTGTTATAGCAGTTTGACATCTTTTTCCTTTTCCCATTTCACGCTGATATTGGTGCTGGTGATGATGTCATGCTGTAAGGCTCCCTGGATCTTCTCCTACCGTCGCCTCTGAGGTGATCTGCAGCCAACAATGCTGGAGACAATACAACAGGAAGCATTCTTTAAGCAGAGGTGGAAAGTAACTATGTACAAGTACTCAAGTACTGTGGAGGAACAATTTAGTAGTGCGAGTATTTTAATGACTAATTTCATTTCAGGAAAATTCTACTTTTCTCCATTATATTTCAGAGGTGGGAAGAAGAGACTATTAGTTGGTTAAATAAAGTTTCTACAAGTGAGTATTGGTCTGATCTTGGTGTCTGAAGTAATATTAATCCAGTAACACACACACACCTGATGGGAATTGTTCCCAGTACTGTGATGATGCTGGAGAGAGTGAAGACAAAGCCTGGAAACCAGTCCAGAGTGCTCTGGTATATTTTAGTGTAGGCGGGGATGTACGCTGATCCGGCAAACTTCAGCGCCAACTGCAGGGAGGTGAGGGTAATGCCTGGTGAAGAGGAGGAAAATTGACAGGATGACAGGAAGACAATGAAGGAGAAGTTTATTTTTCCTCTCTTCTTTCATTTAGTATAAAATGTGATCATGGTAAACAGGAGTTTACTGACACTATGTTACTGGATTTCTGGGTCATGAAATTCAACTGTTCTGAATATTTCTCATCTCCACGAGGAGCCACTAAGGTGCAAAGTTGTCTGGTGCAACTTTAATTCACTTAGATCTTAGATTTCCGACAATATTAATGGATTATTGTGTTTTCTTACAATAGTTTTTAAAGCTTTTACACATTTCAAGTTTTGTACTTTTGGCTTCTGCTTTTAAATTTGCTTGTGACTGTTCATCTTGTTTTATTTCTTCATTTTTGTTTGCAGCACGGCACCCTGGCAGTGTGTGTGTGTGTGTGTGTGTNGGGGGTTATTGGTATGTGTGTATGTTTGCACTGCATTGACTTTTGAAGCTGCAATGAAAGTCAAACACTAGGGAAAACCCTGCTAATGTATAACGCTGGTCTTCATGAATCATCTCTGTCTGTGTGTGTGACTGTGTGTGTGAAAAAGAGGAAGAATGATTCTAACTTGTGGTAGAGCAGGTTTTTCATAACGTCATCTCCTTGCTATAAACCGACCTGACAGGCTGGTTGGCAATGTTGGGTGCTGGAAACTGGCCCGTTTTCTATTTCTCTAAAATACTGTATACACACACACACACACATGAAGTGAAAAGGTTTTGGATGGTAGTTTGTGCACCTCAGAGTTATACTCACCATCAAACTTTTACCAGGGATAGTCAGAATCTGAGTTTGACGGGAGATGTCAATGTGTGTGTTATGAGCACTGTATTATATTATGCTGGACTGTACTATAATAAAGGCCAAAAGAAGCTACTATTGAGCTATTTGTCTTTTCGAAACAGCTACGTCAGTGTTATTAACCTGTTACTGTGTCTGCATGCTGGTTGATTTAAAAACATTTCCAAACTTTCATTTATAAATAGAGAAATTAGAGAAATAGAGAAATTACTGTAAGCAGCCACATTGAAATGATATCGATACTGAACTCGGAGTTGAGGAACCTCGCCCAGCCTTCAGATTTGGAATTCTGAGTTGAGAGGGTGTTTTCTTTGACTTTTTTGAGTCAGATGTCATGAATTTCCGAGTACAAGTACAGTAGAAGGTAAGGTTTCATGTGGTTAGGCTCCATGAATTCTCATTGGATAGTTTTCAGACTTAAATGTGAAATCTGGTCTTGTAGCGGTGGTCTGGTTTTGCAAGACTTCCTAATCAAACCTGACATAGCTCGGATGTTCTGAACATCACAGTTTGATTAAAACATTGTAAGAGGAAGAGTGAGGTTGATGATTCTGGCCTCTTTGTGACCCACATAGACGTTCAACTCATCTTGTGTCACTACTTCCTCTTCTTGTGTTTATGTAACAGCAAATAATGCAAATCCTCTGTGGCTCTTATTCTCTTAGCATTTCCCTCGTATCCTTTTTCATATGTATTCCAGAAATGAAAGCTAATATTAGTTCATGAAATAACAGCCAAAGTTTCTGCAATTTGGAGATATTACTGTTGGAGTAATAAATGGAAATTGTTGGCAGTTATCTTAACTGCAAATTGTAAATCCATGTATGTGGGTCATCAGCCTTTCCCATAATTCTCTTTTAGTCAGTTACAGCAACACATATTTATATAAAATCATTGCATATATTTTTAAACTTTAAACACTAATCTATTACATCTGCTCCCCTTATTACACAAATTTTATGCTGGTTCATTCCCTCTTTTAGAATAAAGCTGCATTATATTCTGTTAAAGATTCTATTTCATTGATTTTACCCTAGTCTTTGCATGCTCTCACACAGAGCACACAAAGGGGTTTCATACTCACCATACGAGGTTCCTTGAACTTGCTGTGAGAGCAGAGATCGGATTGTCGGCATTGGGATCAGACCAAACAGGGTGAGCGAGCGAGCTGCAGAGAAATAAACAGTGAATAATCCTCTCTCTCTCTCTCTCTCTCTCTCTCTCTCTCCATCCTAACCTGCGAACACACAGCTTCACGTGTCTTGTGTTTTATGAATCACTTCCCTGACATGTAAATAAGAAAGTATCATAGTAACACCTCATTCAAGGCAAACGCTAAAAAGAGACCAATTACAGGTGTTTATGAATGAAGAAACATGGTTATGGAATTTGCCCTTATTTATTTATTTATTTATTTATTAAAACACCTTAAATCTGGCACTGTGTTTTATGAATTTCCCCCATTGTCTTAATAACCAGTCTTTTGCCATTTACAAAAAATATTTTGGCTATTTTACTTCCATGTACCACTGATGCTATAAAGCAGATGAGGTGGTAAATAAAAAGGGAGAAAATGATGGCCTACTAAGGGGATCTTTTAATGGAAACAGCTGCAGAAATGTCTGTATGACTGATATACCATTAAGTTCAGTCGATGGTTTGATGATATTTTCTACTGACATGGCGAAAAAATACAATGTCTTCACAAAAATAAGTCATCACTGGTAACATTGACAGATGTGAAACTGTTTTTTGAGTAATTCAGTTTTACTTCCTGAAAATAAACTGTTCTACTGGGATTTGTGAATGTGCAATATTAACAGATGTCTGGATATGTGGATACCTCACATCTCTGAGCTGTGCCTGACTCATCTGTTAACACTCAAGGAGAACATGTCAGAGATTAATACAGGCTCTGACTAGCCAAACCCTACATCCTGTGCCAGGATGAACGGCCAGTAGAAATATCTGATAGAATGCTTCCTTGTGGATCAAAATCAAGCCAATGACTCAATAATTAAACAAAGAAATACTGTAACTGTAGCTTCCTGAACCTTTTTTAAATTTTTATTTATTTATCGCTCATACTCCATGGTAGGTCCTCTTTGAGCCGATGGCTCAGGAGTTACAGAATGGAGCTTGAAAGATAGATCTTCACTGATGGTCAGACATAAATTTCCTCAGGCAGACAACCACCATTTGTAAATACTCTTGATCAGCTTGTTTTTGTTCACAACAAACAACAAACAGCAACAGCAAGGTTTGGGGATTCTTTGAGGAAAATGGAAAACTAAAAGTGGAATGAAGAGGAGGTGCAAACCCATCCATCTATTTCTGCAGATGGGAGATCCAGAGAGAATTTGTGTCATCTATTTGAAATTAAAAAAATATATATTTCATAAGATATGATTATCTCAGTTAAAATTAATTAAAGGCCACATTAATCAAAGTGGAAATGTCAGTTGCTCTGATTCCACAATCTCTGTACTTGAAGCAAAGTGGGAATGTGAGGAAGTGACTTCCTGGTAAAGTAGTTCCTAATTAAGTTCTAACTTTAGGTTACAAAGAGTTTCAGAGTTTATTTAACATCTTACACTAAACACTAACAGTGAAAACTACACAAAAAAATGTTGTATTTTTGGCTGAAGTGGGCGTAAAGTATCACCCTCCATAAAGTCAGTCTTACCAAGGTAGAACATGTAAGTTGCCGTGACAAAGGACATGAAGTAGATTCCAGAGGCGAACGACAGCATGCCGATCAGGATGAGTGTGACGTCACTGAAAAAGCGTGACATCAGCATGACGCCGAGGAAACTGGTGACAAAAATCAGACATCCTGCTGCATTGCCATAACCCACCTGCGGGGGGTGACAGAGAGCAAAACAGTAAAAATGTAAGAAAGTGGCAAGGGAAATTAAAACAATTTGACAAACAGAAGAAGAAATGAACATGAATATATATTTTATACCAAAACATACAGTACTTGAGTCTGTGTAAGCTACATATATACTCAAGTACATTTACACAGGTACTGTAGTAAAACTGCATCTGCAATCTGTCCATCTTGAATTCCTTATACCTCCTTTTTGATTCTCTCTGTCCGTTCTTATTTCCCTCCCTTTTTTCTTGTTACCTGCTTATCACATATCTGCATCAATACACCAAATGCAATAACAGCTCCATATGAATAAACAGGGAATGTAAAATGTCACCTGAGTGGCATCCCAGTTGAGCGGCTCCTTCATCACAAAGCTGACCAGTATTTCCATGGCTCCGCCCACTGCCACGTCATACAAAATGGCAGCAGTGAACAACAGAACAATGTTCATCATGTTTTTCTTTGCAGGAGCATCAGCAGGAATTTCATCAGAGACTTGAGGTATGAGGGGGTGGCCTTCCTCTGGCTCTTTACTAGATAAATCTTTCACCTGTAATGGAGACATACGTACATTTAATGTCTACACATCTATAGCAATATATCAATATTGCTGTAATGTAAATGTGATATACAGATCAATACCAAATACATGGGGCAAATTTGGGAGAAAAATATCTGTCAAATTGTCTTAATGAAAACAGTAAGATTAAAATGTCGCACTAATACGGTGCTGATTGGTCCTTGTTTTCGCAAACTTTACGTTAAATTCCTTTTAGGAAATAGAATAGAATAGAATAGAATAGGATAGAATAGAATAGAATAGAATAGAATAGAATAGAATAGAATATACTTTATTGTACCCATGGGGAAATTTGTTCTAGACTCCAAGTTGCTGCACAAAACACATTATAGGCACGACACATATTTCGAAGCAAAATCACAAGACAATCCATGAGTAACAGATATACCACAACTGACATCAACATCAAATCTGAACATTAAATCTAAATTTTGTATTGCACAGACCCTATGACCTCTACATGTGACCTCATTGTAGACTGTTATTAAGAACTTTGACAGATACAGGCACAAATGAGTTCTTACACCTTTTTAGTTTACAGTGTGGAACTACATCTTCTGCCAGAAGGTAACAGTTCATATTGTGAATACAACATATGAAAAGGATCAGTCAGAATACTCCTTGCTTGTTGTAATATACATTGTTCATAAAGAGACTTCAGACTGTGATGATCTTTCTGACCTATGATTTTCATGGTGTCTGTACCAAGTGATGAAAGTGATACTTTGATAACTTTGAAATAAGTTGACAATAAGAACACAATAGTGCATTAATGCTAATATAGGAGGTACTGTAGATGGCAATAAAACTTCTGGTTTTGAGTTTATGTAAATCAAATCAGTTTGAGTCATGTATATAATGTCCTACCAGATTAGGAAAGAAGTTGTACATCCTGGATTTTTCTGTGATTAATTGTAAATAATATTAATCTGTATATAAGTGAATAGTTTTGTTGGAAGTAGCGTGCCAGTGATTTCCATCTTATATGTTGTCTTGTCTTATATGTATCTTTCTACTTTTTTTTTCTTCTGTTTTTGCACCACATTTTCTACCTGACACTTGTGAATGTAATCATTTCCTTCAGCTGAGTGTTGTGTTTCCTCTGAGCGAAATTGCCTGTGTGAGGGCGGGGTTTAAGGTATATATTATGTTCTGATCCTGCTCAATATAACAAAGAACTCATGCTCACATGCAGGTCTGCAGAGACTGAAACAGATGCATTAAATGAATAATAAATGTCTTCAGAGCAAAAACAATTTACAGAATTCCTATAATATTCCTAAATGGGTTTGATGTACCTATGGCACTTGATGTTATGTTATTTTAATCTAGTATCACAATTTTATTTATACGCTATATATTTTTTATTGAATGTTGATGTAATATCTATGGCATCCTCCTAAAACTAATAATACAATTATTACTTTTGGATGGAAGCATGCAACACAATACACACACACACACACACACTGACCTGTAGCAGGAATATGGAGTGTATGACACACACCACATAGACTAGTGTGCTCACAATGAGCAGGATGGTCCCCTGTCCCAAAGTGGGGGTGTACAGCTTGAACACGTGACCTGACACCAGACTTCCCAATATACCACCTGTCCCATACAGCAGCTCCACTCTTATCATCGCCTGCAGACAACACACGCTTATTCATTTTTCAGTTAGACCTAACATCATAAATTTGCTGTTTACACATTTAAGAAAGCTGACTGGGGATTTCAAGGTCTCCTACTTAAATGAATAAATCAGTAAGGGTCAATAAAGCCTGGGTTTGGGTTTATTGGTGTTTTTTTCCCCTTTGTCTTGTGTGTAAAATTTATATAAACTCCCAACATCATCATGTCATGTAATACAGCACCGGGAGTTTATTTCTGCAGCTCTTTTCTGTGATTGATTTTGATAATCATTACAAAGGTTTAAGCTCATTCTGATTGGATATCAGAATTTATTTTTGGGAGAAGTTGAACTGGGTTATGATGAAAACATCACCAATATATTTCTTTCCTTTTTCCTACTGTTTCTTTTCTTCATTCTGTTCTACATTTTTCCTTATAGTTTCATTGTTTCTTCTTTCTTTCTTTCTTTCTTTCTTTCTTTCTTTCTTTCTTTCTTTCTTTCTTCATTTTTTCCTCATCTGTTTTCTCTCTGACATTCCTTATTGCCACTTTGCTTCCTATATTCTTTAGGTCCTCTATGTTTTTGCCTCCTTCTCTCCCTTCTTTTCCATCACCATTTTCCTTTTCCTTCCCTTTGGTATTTCCTAATTTCTGTCATGTTCATTCTATTTTCTTTTCTTGATCCTGTCAGTTGAATAAACATTATCAAGCAGTCCAGATTTAAATCATTGAACACACTGAAAAACAAATGTGTAACACAATAACTAATATTTTTATACTTGACATTTTTATGCAATAACGTTTTCTGTAAAACTACTATACTTTTTATTTATTTATTTATTTTACTTTTATTTAACTTTTTTATTTTTTTTTTATTTTTACTTTTACTTGTGGTTCACAGGGTTTTATAAAGCTGTGAATCTCTTGACCGGACAGGCATCCTGACCTTGGAGCGGTTGTTGGCCGTAGAGGCCAGCGACGCCAGCGTCATCACGCCGGCCCAGTAGGAGCAGAAGCCGCCGAACAGTCCGTAGAAAGCCGCTCCGGCGAACATGAACTCCAGCGGCCAGTGGAGGAGCACCAGCAGCAGCAGCGTGAGCCTGGACAGNCCGGCGAACATGAACTCCAGCGGCCAGTGGAGGAGCACCAGCAGCAGCAGCGTGAGCCTGGACAGCAGGTAGCCGGTCAGAGGCAGCACGATGGGGGCTCTCCTCCAGCCGCGGTCCCCTAACTTTGCCAGGAACAGCGCTGGTAGGATGGGGGCCAGCTTGAGTATGAGGTTGTAAGTCATGTAGAAGTCGGACATGGCTTTCTGCTCGCTGTCATGCGTGGACGTGTCGGTGGAGCTGACGTTGGCGCATCGATCTTTAACCACCATCTGCAGCGCGGTGTCGAACAGAGCGCTGCCCAGTTGCTGGAGGAAGATGATGGGCTCTATCCGCCTGAACACGCCTGCTCGGCACAGATCCCACATGACCGCGATTTAATTTATTAAAAGTAGATCAAATAATAACAGCCTTCAATAAAGCTGCGAATTAATTCTTAAAGCCAAAATCAGAGCAACTGTGAAAGAAATGTAGAAGTCGAAACAAAGTAGCTTTCAAAGTTGTTATGAATGACGCACGGAACACACACCCTTTATTCTCTCTCTCTCTCTCTCTCTCTCTCTCGTGTGTGTGTGTGTGTAGAGAGAGAACTTCCTCCCCCTCTTACTGTCTGACAAGACAAGCGTGACGAAACTGAAGAGGTGTGTGTGGGTGTGTATGCGAGGGTGGTGGCGCTTCATAGAGACAGTAAGTCCACCCTGACCTACATTTTCAACCTGTAAACAGCAGCTTCATCAGAAGGACACACATTTATTTTCATGATAGTATTCACCTGACCCCCACCTGAGGGGTGTTTAGTGTAACCGGGGGTTTTAACAATTAAAAGAGGTACACAGCAGAGTATAAATTTAAAAAAAAGGGATAGTGAAACATATCAGAAGCTTCCTGTTTCAGTGTTTACCCTCCAGGAAATTCAACATTTACTCCAGTACCCAGATGCATGAGTTGTTACACTGTGATCTAAATGTAAAAACACAGGAGATTCCATTGCCTAGTTCGGAATAAAACACAAAATTAGAATCTACTGTCACTCTTAATTGACAGGTCATATAATCCAGGGACACTGAACAGCTAAATTTAATTTATTAAGTCCAATTATTCATGTTTTGTGGCACAGTTATGTTTGTTTACATCAAGAATAGTTACAGACTTAAAACAGGCTTATATTTTGAAGGAATATGATAAACCTGAATAAATCTAAAATAAATCTCAATAAATTTCACAATGATGTCAAACAAGTTAAGGAATGTTAAGGAATAATTTTTGGAAAATCAGGTCTGGATCCGTAGGGCATTTGTCATAATTTTGTCAATTTCCAAAGTGAAATAAATGACTCTAAAAATCACAGTTACAGTTTTTTGTTTTTAATGAGAAAATATTCATAATATGTATAGTAGGTGTATAACTGTGAGCCTTACATGTGCTATAAAATAACAGAGCAGAATATGAGCATACAAATGGTTAACATAGGAAAAGAGGTTATAATAAGATTGCTTTAATACACACAGATAGTGTGTCTCACACTGAAGCTCACGGCTTCAGCAGGCAGAGCCAAACAAGCCCAGCATGAAAAATGATAAATAAAATCATCTTTGCACCATAAATTCAAACAACAAAAGCATAATAATAAGTCACACAATTATAACTCATCTGTGTGCGTGTGAAAGTGTGTGTGTGTGTGTGTGTGTGTGTGTGTGTGTGTGTGTGTGTTTGTTACCATTTCAAGGGCAAGTACACTTTTACATTGTAATGCAGCTACAGTAAATCAGGGAAGAAGCCATTTGTCTCTGATGATTTAACTCAAATCCTGCTGGAAATAAAGCTTAAATAGATGCTCATCATACAATTGGCATCCTTAACAGGCCACTGCAAATAATATTACAAGAAGACTTGTTTATGAAATTTATCCTGAAAAAAATCCTTGATCTTAACCTTTCCTGCAAAATTTCTCGCAGGGGATTCATTAGCATAGCAGTAACAAGTGCTTTTCTTACTGTTTGACAGCTTACATCTTGTTTCTGAAGTCTGGGGGGAAAAAGTCATTTACTGACAGCTGCAAGAAAATAAACCACAACTACATATCCATAAATAAAAACAAACATCCTTATCTAGACTTCCCATTTGTCTATTAATCTCATGGCAAAATTAATCTCATGTCAGGTTCAGCGACACTCTACCACTGTTGCATTTGTGGTATCGCAATGTCTGTCTTACAGGGACACTGGTCCGTTAAATAATTTTCAGTTTATATATTATTAAATGTGTATTAAAAAAAACAACAACAATGTGGATTCTCTGGAACATAAAAAAATAGTGAGTGTTTTCTTCGGGGGAAATGCACAGGCACAGCTTAATCTTAATTTCTTGCAAATTAGATCATTTGTCAAGAGTTAATGTGTGCTGGCATTCTTTAGTTTTTGTGCAAAAGGCATCAAAACTGTCGCTGTGAAGTTAAATGAGAGTCCATTGGTACATTTACATGCACACTATACAGTACAACATTTATGTCTGTACTGCTATTGATGGATGGAAATGATAGGATCGGTTTAGGAGAGGAAGCAGGGAGTGCTTACATGCATGACTAAATTGACTTAAAACTTACAATTGCATAATCTAAGGCTGTTACTCAAAGTACAAGAATGTCAATTTCTACCAAATTCAATGTGATTATGGTGTTTACATACTTTTGAAAAAAAAAAAATCAATGTATTGCCTTAGTCAGATTAGAATTGAAGTTATAACGTGCATGAGTCTCACTGAAAATTCCTCAGTTTACGTTACATTTCAGGCTATCTGAGGCACAGTCAGGGCTTAAGTGTCTTTCTGAAAGACACTGAATAGGACACAGACAGGTGTAGTGATCAAACCTGCGACCTTTGGTTTACAGGATGACATTCTAATGCTGAAAAATGGTGAAAATAAGAGTAATTTTGCTACTGTTCAGTTAAAGTGGTTCAAAAAACATCTACAGTCAGGCTGACGTCGTATTTTCTATGTGAACTCCCATTCAAATATAGTCCAAGAATTCATGTGATGGTGTTTCAAGTTGAACCTTCAACTTGTCGGTCCACTGTATTGTTCTCACTCACTCAACTTTTCATTCTTTTTATGTAACAGATAATCATATCGATCTCTGGACTTGGCAAAAAAAACCTCTTCATTCCCATTTTGTGGCTGTAAAAAGCCAAATCTTTCAATAAAATATGCTTAAAACTGACAAACCTATCAAATCTCCTCCTGTCTGTTCAACCTTTAGCCCCTTAATGAGTCTTTCTACTGAGATCAGTCAATATTAGATGCTGACCTGCTATGCCACTTTCTCTTGTTGTGTGGTAGTTTGTTATGAAGTGAATAAACAGGAAAGGAGTGTAATTTCATGCACACAATATTTTTTAAATAGACGCAGAGCTTAGGCTGACCATTGGTCTTTTCTAAGTAACAACATTCCGATTTGGTATAACAACTTTTTAAAAAGCTTTTTTGTAATTTTTTTTCTTATCAAACTCTATCCTCAGCTAGCAAGGTATAGTAGCTACACAACAGAATCTCAACATACATCTTTATATATCAAATACACATTCCTACTTCAGTATAATACATGAAACAATTGCTTACATCAGAAAGCACAACAAAGCAACGTAAGTGATTTTTTTTAGAATACAAAACCTCATGAACAAAATCCCAAACATGACTCTCAATTAACTTCCCTCTGTCTTCCTTTCCCATCTCCTCCTCTGTGAACTTACAGCACTTTTTAGGAGAGAAGTCATTGAGAAAGCCACAGAATAGTGATTTTAAATCTTTCTACTGGGTCACACTTGTTACCTATTTTGCCTAAAGTCTACCCAAACCGTAGTAGTACAGGAGAGGATAAAATACATTATACGTATCATGCATCCAACAGTGAGACAATCTCAAGCAGAGTTTACACACGATCTAAGGCGAAGTTGCACTGTGATGCAAATCAGAAGTCAGTTTTGGAGCCTTCCCTGCTCATATTTGACAATTCAAAAAGCTAACCCTCAATAGATTTAAATGCAGATTCTCTAAAGGAATATCACATTGCTGCAGTGTTCCTTTTAGTTGCAGAAAATAAAACCTTACGAGCCCTCGAAATGATGCTTTGGGTCTCAAGTCTAGCTCACGTACAGCCTTCTGCAGCATCAATAAATTCCAGAATGACTCTATGGAGCCTTTCTGACATGTCAGACCAGTACTTTGCTCGACAAAATAGTATTTCTCTTTTGCACTAGGTTGTATTTTTAAGGTCTGTAAATTGATTTGGACACAGGGCTGAACTCCTTTCTTGCACAGATTTCGGTCACCTTTCATTCAGCCTGTTAATCTGCAGATACTTGGTTGTCTCTTGCATCCCCTTTTTTCTGTTGGTAATCAAAACCTTTCAGCACACTTGGGGATGATTAGGTTTATATCAAGGGCACAATACTGAAAACTCAAGTCAGCAATTGTCAAGCAACATCTCTAAAAGGAAATCCTTAGATCATCCCTATTTTAATAATGAAACAAATATAATGTTGAAGTCCTTGAGGTTCCACAAACTTTGCATCCCAATCCAAACTCTAAAAGAAATCTCTCCAAACATCAAAAACCCTTTAATATATGTGTATTGTTTCTGTTGTCTTTCAAAATGTCTCTTGCATCATTGAACTTTGACTGCGACCCTTTTTTTAAAACTCCACAGTCCCAAATGACCCCAATGTGATGCTCCAAATGTCTCAGCTTTAAAGTCTCTCACCTTACTCAGTCACAACATACTATTACCCACGCCACCAGTCCTCATTGGTCATGTAGGTCATGTGATCATCAGAATACTATTTGTAAAATAAATACTGCTTCCATTGCTTGTCCTATTACCTTCACTTCCTCTTCTCATTCTCTTTGCCTTTTTCTTCCAGTCTCTTCATACCACTCTTCCTCCTTCCTATAACTGTTGGCCTGAACAGTCTCAGAAAGGAACACTTTACTTTTACTTTTACTTTTACTTTTACTCTTCTTCTTCTTCTTCTTCTTCTTCTTCTTCTTCTTCTTCTTCTTCTTCTTCTTCTTCTTCTTCCTCCTCCTTTTTTTCAACTCCCTCCTCATTAGCGTAGATCCCAGCCTCCCACTTTAGCGCCATGTCACTCTTTCTTCTGGTGACACGTGTGGCCTCCAGAACCTGTCAATCACAGTACAACAACCAATCAGAGGCAGTCACATTCAAAATAATGTTGTCAAATTGATAAGCTCCATGCCATTGTCCCACATAGGGGATATAATGGTAATGCAATCACAAAAAAAAAGAAAAAAAAAAAAAAAAAAAANAAAAAAAAAAAAAAAAAAAAACATATTTAGAAAACCCCACACACAACAGTGACATTAAGACAGCATGCAGTGTATGTCAAATATCTTGCAGTGAAGGTTTGGCAGTTGATGACCTCAATCAATATTTGTCCAAATAAATCATCAAAATTAAGCACACATGTAGTATGTATTTGACAGCAAACGTAAACGGAATTTTGCTTCATTTGCAGGAAAACTTTCATGCTTGAGCACCAGGATTATTCCATATTTCATGTCCCAGTTTGCCTTCCTTCACCCAGAAACCCAAATTCACTCATGCTGACGCGCACGCGCGCGCACACACACACACACACACACACACACACACACACACACACACACACACACACACACACNACACACACACACACACACATGCAGACACACACCCACACAAGAATCCGTTAGGAACAGAGTGAAGGTAAGGTGGTTGTGGGTAGAAGTCTACTGTTTAGGTCTGAATAACAATGATGATTAATGGTAAGTCATCTTGATTTTGACAACAGTGAGGTTTGTGAGTATTTTCTCTTCCTCATCAGAATCCAGACTTTGTGTATTTATCACCCAGAATATTTTAAGTCTTCACAATTCATTTCAAATATTTATTAATCTTTTTATAAGACTAAGATCTTTAGTAAAACATATATATTTGCACAAGAGATTTCTTCAAATTATGCTACACACATTTTGTATGCAGCAGGCAAATGCATAATGTTGTGCATGGGGAGGTCAAAGGTCACACCAAGTCCAAGGACAAGCACATGCAGCACCAACACCACAGCGCAGAGCAGTAAAGCAGTAAGAGCATAATCAGACCTGGGACCAGATACTGTGAGTAACTATTTTTTAGGAACATATTGTGCTGCTGCAAGTCCACCGGCGTTGGTTTTCAAATAGATTCACACAAAGAATGAAACATTCCTGTGTTTACTTTCTGGGACAGTTTCATGCCTTTGTAAAACTGGGAAAGTTAGTGTTTCTTCCTGCTGACTCATGGCTAATGTTGAAGTTTTAATGATGTAAAATAAGCTACTTGCCAATGACAATCTCAACTTTTATCACTCATTGTTTCTTCATTTTGTTTGTTAACTGCTGTGAGAGATGATACTGGAACTTACATTAGAGCAGTGGTTCTCAAACTGTGGTATGTCCACCATCAGTGGTACTTGACAGTGGTATGCAAAATGACTATAAATTTTTGTTTTAGTTTTATCAAAACAATTGAATTGTGTGAAAATCTTGGTGGCTTGTTGGTGAAGCTAAAAAAAAAACAACAAACCTGCATATGTATTAAAAAAAAAACAAAAAANAAAAAAAAACAGCCCAAAAAGTACAGGAATGATCTGACAGTAATGCAGATTTTTGGTACAGTCTGACCCAGGTCTGTCAGTAACACAGTAATGTTTGCAGTAAATTGGGATATGACAGGTACCTCATTGGTTACCTCGTTAGCCAGCAACAAATGGGCATACTGACCGACCAGCAGGAGAGAGACGACAGTACACAGAGTCAAACACGACATCATCATGAGTCAACAACAACAACAGCAACGTCATCAGTGTGGAAATACGTCACATTGCCGCAAAATGATTTGTTCAAGATGATTTGATGGAAATCTCTTGAAGGAAGCACAAGAAGAATGAATGTGAGGTCTTAAATAGTCTCTGTCAGTTGGAAATCGTGCATCTCCAAGATTTGTCAGAGTTTTTAGATAGACTACAAGAATAAATGGATTTTGAAATTCAGTAGATTATGACACCAATCATAAAACAAGGTTCTCTCCCTTTTATTTTGCTTCCTGAAAAGTTGGAATTTTGGAGATACACTGTTTTTATTAAACAAGGACAAAAATGTTGCAAAGCTATTTTTTGTACTCTATGATTACTCTGGTGTGTTGTCATCACCTCATGAGTGTTAAACTAAATGTAAAGTTCTTACAAATTGACAAAAAAGAGGTTTAAGGCTGGAGAAGTGCAACTGTTGCCATGAACAACTCTTGTTAGCATTTTCCCAATTTTGAGCTCATTCTAAGCCATTTAGTGCCAAGTTAACTTCTTTTTTCTGATTTTACGAGCAAGAGAAACTCTCTAGTACAGACTAATGATTAAAACAGTCTGGCATTACAAAAGACTGAGATGTAATACTGCCAAAAGATGAAGTCAGGACAGAAACCCCCCAAATCCCTTCTGTGACTTTCACTTTTACTTCCTGGTTCAGGCTGGGAAGTTCCCTCTGGTCTTGTACTATTTCCTCAATGCCACCTTTCACCCATCTTTGTGATTATTAACTTATACCATACAGCTGATGACAGATAAAAAATAACTTTGAGCAAACATCCCCCAAAAGGGCTTGTTTTCAGCTTAAAATGAATGTTAAACAGAATTCCATATATGGTGACTAGATATGAAACAAGTCTCTCGCTAAGGCTGTGTCACTCCCTCTCACTCACTTCTCCCTTTCTGCCTCTATGCTTTTGTCGCTTCCAGGTTTAGGTACTTACACTGTTGTCCTCCATCTTCTCTCTCCTCTTCACTTTGTGTGCTTCATAGTCTTCCATAAGTGTCTGCATGAAGTTTTTGGGTCGTGACCCCCCAGAGTCCTCGCTGCCAGCATCAGACAGGGCTCCTTCTGAGGGTGAGGGAGAGACGGGTNACCCCCCAGAGTCCTCGCTGCCAGCATCAGACAGGGCTCCTTCTGAGGGTGAGGGAGAGACGGGTGGTCCAGGTCGAACCTTCTCTATCTTTCCTGCACACCACACAAAAAACAAGTAGAGTTAGAGGTATGTTTTCTACATTAGTGTGGTCCTACAAACCCTAACTACATTTGCTTGGCCAACATGGGTGGCACCAAATTAGATATCTGAGTCCTCTTCCAATGCCAAAACACAAGGATAAAGCAAAGGCCAGCCATAGTCTGGGCTGATGCTCAGATTCAGCCCAGAATGTGGTCGGTTTTCATGTGGCCTTAACTGGTATGTACACCACAGAAGATAAATTATAGCAATTATGGCAGAGACCCCAATTATGGTAACTAAGAGCCCAGATTAGTTCATCATATATTAGCTGACCTTACTGGAACTGGAATTTGATTTGTATTGCTTTGACAAGCTGCCAAAATCTCTCTCCTGGCAGCCTCTTAAAAACCAAGCTACTTATGAGTCCATTTGACTTTTTTACCACCTCTAATTTTCTTGTAATTTTGCCAACTTAAAGCAATCGTATGAAGTGTTACAGTACTAACTAACCTGGTGCTGTTCTAGCAGTCAGGGTGAGCCTTGCTGGCAAGCTGTTACTCTTCATCTTATCTGCTGGGGATATGGTGGTTTGCCGCATCCCTGTCCTCATTGGGCCATGATTGCTGCTGGATGGATTGCTGGCGCGGACAACAACAATAGGCTGCGACTCCCTCTGTTTCTTCAACTCCTCCTCTCTCTGTTGTGCTGCTCGGATCTCCTCCTCAATCATGGACAACGTTCGCTGCTTCTTGGAGCGCAGGCGGAACGGGCCACTAGCTGGCTCTGTCTCAGGGCCTCGTGTTGCTGTCGCTGTGCTACGAAGTTCAGCCGCCTCGGAATATTTGCTGAAGTAGCTGAACTCTGGTTTCTCAGGACTTGGAGGAGAAGGGGGCCGGTAGACTGGGGTTGGTCTGGTGACAGGAGCTGATGGGGTTGGGGCTGGAGCAGGAGCAGGTGTTGAGGCAGCGAGCGCTCTGGCATAACTGGACTGGATTTTGATTCTAGGACCTCCATCTCTAGGTCTTGGTGGTGGTGATACGGGCTGGGAAGGTGGAGGGGATGGCATCTGGAGCTGCGGTTGCTGTGCTGGAATGGAAAGCTGCTGTTGCTGAGGCTGTTCTGAGTCTGGAGTCTCTGTGGAAATGACTGTTACCTCTGGCCTCCTGTCTGACTGAGGGGATGGATTAGATGGAGTGGGGCTGGAAGACACAGGCGATGAGAGGGAGGGAGTTTCGGCAGAATACACAGGGGAGGAAGAACTGGGCAGTGGGCTACTTGACAGAGGTGAGAGTTGGGCGGTTCTTGGAAGAGGCTGTGTGGCAGAGGACAGAGATAGATCAGTGCTTAGTTGAGAAGAACTGAAGTCAGGGAGGGATGGCTGCCAATCCCCTCCATTCTGAGCTTCCAGTGCATTCTGGATGGCATTTTGGACAAGCACACCTGCATGGTACTCCAACTCATCTTCTGTTACATTGCCACTGGTCTGCCCATTGACTGGTGTGGTGGGCTGAGGGGTGGGGGGTGACACTGGGGTAAGGGGCAATGGAGTAGGGGGTNCTGGTGTGGTGGGCTGAGGGGTGGGGGGTGACACTGGGGTAAGGGGCAATGGAGTAGGGGGTAGTGAAGCCCCACTGTCGGAAACATTATCCAAGCTAAACACAGTAGTGTCCTGAGAACGGAGAGATAACTCGTCCAATCCAGAGTCAGACTCTTCTGGGTGAAAGGTATGGTGCGACTGGTTCTTCCCTTCTTCATCCTCACGCAGGATTGTCATTACAGCTTGTGCACATGTAAATTCTCCTGCAATTCCTTCATCAGACCAGGACATGTGACCCTCTCCAGTTTCTGCAACAATGTTGCTGCTCCCGTCGTTGCCCCTAGTGATGGATTTCGAGAAGGGTTTGGCAGCATAGATGTGAGGAGCTATATCTTTCTTGGTTGTCCCTCCTTGTAGGAATTGCTTTCTGGCAGACAAGAAGTCAATCTGCTCCTCTACAATATCCTTCCTGGTTAACTCTGGGTCAAAGGTCACAACTGTGGGAGGACCTGACACCTGCGGCTGCAACGAGGGATGAGAGGAGATGGGAATTCAAGATGCTCAATCTCTCTGTCACATCCAGCAGTCAACAACAATAATAATCAAAAAAGCATCACAGAACAAGTGTACAGTTAGCCATGTTTGATAATACAAACACCTATTTTGCCTTAGACTTGTACGTCATGTCTGTTACCTGTGAATATGTGTAAGCATGATTCTGTTTCTGCTGTTTCCTCTCCTGGTATTTTCTGAGAGACTCAAGCTGCTCTGGGTCCAGCTGCTCTTCCAAAGGAGTCTTAAATGAATAAACCAGGATGTCAGTCAATTAATCATTCAACCATCCAAGCCACAAACAGATCGATTGTTTTCAATTTAGCACAGTGCAATTTATGAGTAAGAGAACAGTCAACATAGGGAAAATTAAAAACTAAACAGAATCAATATGGGGCTACCTCCTGAGGGGGGTTCCACCAGCGCTGAGCGATTCCAGGGTTTTTCTTCACTGCCTGGCCTCTGATCAGCTCCTGACGCTCACGCTCCAGCTCATGAACCTGAAACAAACCAGGAGAGGAAGAAAGGAAGAGAAAAGATAAGCAAGAGATAGTTTATTGATTTTTATCTGGCTCAAAGAAATTAATTATTAAATAGGCCATCTTCTAATAACACAGGCAGTTCTGAGAATTAGTTAACATTATATTGTAATTACATGGCTCATATGCTGTTGTTGAGTTTTTGGTGTTTTTTATGTTATAATGTTGAATTTTTAGCATTTGAGGATAGAATTATTCATAAGTATTGGAACATCAAGGGCATTTAGTTGCACTTTGGATTGAGTTAGTCATAAATGTTTGAACATCAACTCAGGTATCAGATTGCACTTTGCTTAAATTCCAGCAGAGGGCAGACATAACTTGCTTGCAAAATCCTTGACATGTAACCATTTGTAACCAATTTGATATACATAGTATTGGTGCTCATGCTACCAAGTTTTTTCAGTGTCTCAAGTCTCTACAAGTTTATTTTAATAGCCTATTGGAGTGAACTGAAACCAATGGCAGTCTGGAAGGCCGGAAAAATGTTTGAGCCCAATATACACAACCTGCATATATAAGTTACTAACAATCATTCTAATGTTTACTGCTCAAGTAGTATGTTTCGGTAAATGGTTGTCAGTAACGTGTATGCAGGTTGTATATATTGGACTCAAACGTGTAAAACCACCAGTATGGTCATTTAACAACTTTTAATGACTAACAATTTTTAATGATTATAGTGTGACAGATAATGATCCAATATACAAGTTGTGAAAGTTTCCTTATTCCTGATGAAACTGTGACCACAGCTGACCTTTTGGGTGTTGAAGTCACATCACGTGCTTGTGTTGCTCAGGGTTAAGACACACATTCTGTTTCCAACTTTTTTTTTTCAGATTGTGGTTTCTTATAATTTGATCTAAACAGGCTTATGCCTTTATTCATATACCCTATAATGTTTTCTAAACATTTTGTGTTTTAAGACAAAGAAGAGTTAAAAATCACCAAGTTCCTCTTCATTGTATTTGTTCTTTCTGTGTCTACTGTGGCTGTCTACATAATGAACCTGTTCCACTGTCATTCATGCATTATCTAACAGCTCTTTACCTCCTCTGAGGGTCGCCTCCTTGTCACCCTGACCTCCTGCTCCTCCACAGGGGAGAAGAGTTTTGCCGGCCGTCTCTCTTCTTGAAATGCCCTCAGCTCAAACTTTGGTCTGCTGCGCCCTGACTCCTCCTCCTGCACATGCCCATTTGTTTGTCTCTGCCCATCCACAGTGATTGATTGGTGATTTACAGGAGAGGAGGCTGACACATACACAGAAGAAGAGCTTCCATCGATGCTGATTGGTTTGGTGTGTTCTGATATGTGGGAGTTTCCATTAGTGGGTGTTTCTGAGGCAGCATCTAACACCTGGTCCAGGTAACGGATCTCCTAGATACATACAAGCAGATTTTTAAAAAATTAGTGCAGTGTACAGATATTGTGCACTGATAGATACATGCAACTACATACATGCAATTTAATGGAAATGTTGGCATACTAATTTAGGCAGCTGCAAGGGGAAAACACTTGACTGATAACTGACTATCTTGGAATACACATGACAGAAAAGAAAAGAAAAGAATAGGAAAGGAAAGAAAAGAAAAGAAAAGAAAAGAAAAGAAAAGAAAAAAGACCAGTGCCTGAGACCATGAGACCGGCCACAAAAACTAGGCCGGAGTCTGAGATAAGACCTGCTAACCTGCACCACCTCGCTGTCAGGAGTTTCTACTTTCACACCAACTGCGTTGTGAGTTCGGTTAATGGGGTTGCTTAGGTGGCCATGTTGGATCTGCTGGCTCTCCAGTTCCATGATTGCAGCTCTGTCAGTGATAACGCTGACTGACTCCTGAAAACTGACGCTCTTCAGGGCTCGCTCCCTGGGTACTGGCTCATTAACATCCTCGGCTGCCCGCCAGGATTTCTGTTTTGATGAAGACACACAAACATAAAAAACATGTTTAAGAGATCAACTCATTCTCATGATCAATGTAATGAAAATGATGTTTGCCCATCAAATAAATTAAGCATTTTATACCTCCATTCCCATTTTCTTTAAAACACAGACACACATTTCACTTACACATCGCACACACACACACACACACACACACACACACAAATCTGTCTGTCTGCATTGCAGTAGCAGGTTAACCCTTAAGTTAATAAACCTCTGCAGCAGGAATATGTTCTGACTGGTTCTTACCACTAAGGGGCGCTGCCTCACATGATGCTGCTTCACCAAAAACTCAAAATCTACCATCCATTGCACTTGAAGTTCACTGAAAGAGCTAATATATAGGTGATGGAAGTGATTAATGTCACATTTACAACTTGATACTAAAGTATTTGACAACACCCATAAACTTGAAGGCAGCTCATTTATTTTATAGTGTTCAGAGGAGAATGCTTGTTGAGAAAGTGGAAATAGCGATGTATCTTGAGCATTTACAACTACAGTTGGGGATAACTGCAGCTCTACATACTACTTGACAGTATGTGTCCATTAAAATACTTTTCAGCTTATCCTGGAAAAAGATTTGAGTCAGATGGTACTACCAGTCATTGCTGCACACTTATGAGTACATCATTAGTAGTTGTGAGGTAGGAGTATATCACCTCTGGGATTAAAACCATCAACTGTCCAGAAACACAGCCTGCAGCAACTGATGGTATAATTGACAAATAACATATTCTGTTGTCTAAATGTAATAAAACCTCCCTCTGAATAGCCTGAAAATTAAACTCAGCCTGACAACATTATACATTACATCATTACCTTATCCACGTGAGTTTTAGCTCACAATGTGTCACAGTTTTAGTAGATGATGTATATAATAGATAAAAATGAGAAGAGATATAACATGACTAAGTCAATGCAATCAGACCAACTGTGTTATGCAGTGATAAAGTAACAATCACCCCTTAATGAAGTACTGAGTACTGTGATGTTATATTCTTAATCAGAATCTATTATATCTTCTACCCGATTTAGCGATTTTGTTTTTGATGAATTATTATCATTAGTGTATATGTTGCATGTGCTTTGCCTGAGAAATCCTGATTGTGTAATACAACAGAAACATTCAAAATTTTCTAAATAAAATAAAGTTACCTAACCTCTGCAGTTTTTACCCTAACCCATGCTTTCACTGACAGTATTACTAGCATTGATTGACTTACTAAAAGACCCTTCGATGGGACACACAGCTGAGGACGCATTTGCAGGGATCAAACCTGTGTCATTTGGCAGCCATCCAGCTGACTATTCCAGACATGCTGTTAGTTATGTTTAGAAACTCCTGCCTATAGACCTTTCTGGGTTTGTATTTGAGCCACTGGCAAAAAAATTGTTTGGTTGACTGTTCTAGTACTTTGTACCATTACACTTCCAAGGATATGTTTACTGGCATGAGAGGCTGTTGACACCATCCACTATAAGGTGTGTTCAGAGAGGTCTGTTCATTTAAAACACACATAGCCATACAAAAGAAAGTCTTTCCGTTTTGCTCTGACTTAAGCTAAAATCCCCTATCACACAACTGGACTGTTCAATGTTATATAGTAGGCGGTGTACACTGTGCACTGTACTACATTATCAATACACAGACTTGGATGTGTACATCGTGCCGTGCACTAATTGATGTTACTGTTTAATGTGAAATGTTTTATTTCAGTTCAATAGAATGATTCTGGTAATAATCTGGTATGTAATGGGTTAACTACGTTTACATTCCATGGTGATTCATATCATAAGAGTTAAATTCAGTAGAAAAAGTACTGGTTCATTGACATCCTCGGATGCTCCTAGCATGCTACCGTGGCTAGTGGTTAGTTAGTTAGTTAGTTAGTGGTTTACTTTGCATTAGTGAATCCATGCAGACCGAACCCAACCTACTGCTATTTTATACCATTTTATACCAGAATCATAGAAATGTCCATTGATGTAAACTTTTCAATTAAATGAGTTTTTTTTGTGTGTGTGTGTGCCAAAAGCCATTTTTACAGGTCTAAAATGTCATATCCTCCTTCTGGATCTACACGTCCATTGGCTGCTTGTAGGATCGCAGTCATGTTCCATTCTAGTCCGGCCAGGATGGACCATCCAAAGCAAACACATCAGAAAATACTCTGAAACTTAAACCTGTTCAGTGTGTAGTACACTATGTAATCTGATGAGCTACTGGGACCCAATGGGCACAGAGTCAGGATTGTGAAGTCAGACTAAGAATTAACATAAAAAGCACAACCTAACCTCTTCCCTTGATCTCTTTCTCTTCTCTCTCTTTTGGCGTCTTGATTCTGTTCAGCAGAATCTCCCTCTGTGCTGCTCTTTTTTATGCCTCTTTCATCTGCTGCTTCTCTGTGAGGTTTTTCAGTGAACAAATAGTGGTCAGTGAAGTCACATGGTGGATTATTACACCCTGACACTCTTCAACAAATCTTCCCTTCTCCTTTCCCTCATAACTCTTTCATCCGCACTCTTTTTTTCCTCTGCTCTTCTCTTCGTCTCCTGTTTCTACTTGGAAAAAATTGTCCTCCGGGGGCATCTTAGTGACCCCTCTTGCTCAGTCACATGCTAATCTCCCTGTTTCCTCACTATATACTGTGTCATTAAGCAGAAATATCTGAATAAACATGTTCTCATAACATCAAATTAACATTTTAAGCCTAGATGTGAAACTGTGATTTTAATGTAAATGTCAGATTTGCTGTTCTGTGTCAGTTGCTATAAATAAAACTGATTCAACAGCTAAGACATGAAGTGACACACACATTCTAGGCTGAACCAGTTTGTTTGGGTTAAAGCAATGGCCATCATATCTAATGAGCACACACAGTTCACCAAGGCCGAACAACAAGCCTAGACAAAATTAGTCGAGTTAAATTCTGGAGTTCAGAGAAAGAAACCACTATAATAAACATTTTTTTTTGGATCTAACTCGCTAAACAAACTTCAACACGTGCTGAAAACAGAAACTCCTTGGCGGAGATCACAGAGCATAAAATACTGCCCACACGATTTAACTGCAAGCACGACAATGAGCATTTACCAAAAGAGACAAAGTTTTAGCATTACCACCGAAATTGTTTTTTAACACAGTGTGAGAAAAACAGACACTGTGACCTTGCACCTAATGGCATCAACCGATTTCAACATGAGAAAGTTGTTTCCCTGCACGGAGAAATAAAAGGTGGACAAAAATAGAAAAATATTCAAACTAAATGTCTTCCTTTCTTATTAATACCTTTATTCCTTATTTTTTCCCATTTTCATTCTCCACAAGACAAATGATTTTTCACTTAGAGTTAATGACATTAGTGATCATGTGAGGGCTGGCTGTACATCACACACTCCCTGCTTCTAACACACACATACACACACACAATAGATCATATAATTATAAAACAGCACTGTGTGTGTGTGTGTGTGTGTGTCCAGCAGGCAGGACAGTACAGTGGGGGAGGATATCCTGTTACTGCCTGAGGAAAACAGCACTACAGGAATGTCTCATATGGAACACTGTGCTCAAACAGACACACTCACACATGCACATGCACACACGCAAACGCACAAAGAGAGCACATGCGACAGTGCAGCGGTGCATACCTGTACGAATGTCCAAGCACTGTGTGTGTGTTTAGAGAGAGTGTGTCTGTGTGTGTTTGTCTGTATTTCTTACTCCCATTGAGTTGAGCTGACATTCCAGGCATAACTACCAGTCCTCAAGGCACGGACTCTAATATTTGTGATGACGGACAGTGTACACCAGTCTGGTCAGCTATAAAATGTGTGTGGATGTGCAAGTATGCATTTATGTGTGTGTAGTTATTGAAACAAATCATGTAACTTTCATGAAAAAGGGCAAAATACTTTTTTTAATTATCATTAGAGTAGTTGTTACTTTTCTACATAACATTTACAAGAATGTGAATAAGTTACATATTAAGAATGTCATAATAGCCTTACACTGTGGCAAATGCCATGGTTTGTCATCTGTGTGTGTTTTTTTTTTTTTTAATAAAATTTCAAACAAGAATAGAAATAATAGGAATTTGGAGTCAAAGATCAGACTTTGGTTTGTTATGGATAGTTAAGCATGAGCATTTGGGGTCAGAATTAGATGAGATTACACTTAGGATTACGTTAGTAAAATTTGTTCAAAATTTTAAGTAGGATTACATTTATTTTAGGGGAGGGTCCATTAATTATGCAGTGGAACAGGTGTTTATCTTTTTTCAGATTGTAGAAAAATGAAAAATCCTCTTTCCATGTCAATTTACAAGTACAGATTAATGTTAGGCGTGTATCAGAGGGTTAAGATCAATGTTGGGTTTGGGAATCAGTCACATAAAGGGAAATTTGTAAGAAGTACAGTAATCCCTGTGTGTGTGTCTGAGTCGTGCTGTCTAAGTGCTGTCTCATTCTCTGCCTGTCGCCATTCCTATCACATCTGGAAATGCTTATGCTGACTGTGATGCACTGAAAACACAAACATACACACAATGAGAAACATGCACACTGTGGCTACATGCCTGAGAAGCGGGGGGGTTAGTAAGCAAACACACAAATACACCCATTACCCCGAGTTGAAATACATGTGCTGTCTTTGTACTTTATTTCTATGTCTGAGCTGTAGACAAAAGTGTAAAAGTGAAACAAAATGAAACGATGCATATCCTCAAACATGCGTACACGTGTCCACACACACACCTCCTGTGTAACCCAGTGTCCCTGCTCAGTCTGTGCTCCCGGCTCTGTTTCCTAGCTAAATATGATCCTGTGTAGTAATTGGAGCCCGCTGCTGGTTTAGCCTGGTGTCTTCTTATCTAAGTACCCTGAATGGAGGATCCAGGCCCAGCAGCGCTATCAGGACATGGTTTCAGTCAGTCTAGCCTCAAAGACATTTCAGGGCTGAAAATTGTGTTGGTCACTACTAACATGATACATAGACATACACGATAGACAGCATAATGGCTGGTCTGAATGGTTGGTCAGACACAAACAGGTGGGCTAAGTTAGGGTGTCACCACCTCTGCTTAACAACTGACAAAACTAAACAACCAGATCCTGCTTATAATATAATACAAAAAAAATTTACAACCACTTTAATACCAATCAACAGAGGATTAATGGGAATTAAGCTTAAAACATGCTGGACTTTTTGCAATGCCAGCATTTCTCTTTCTTTTTTTCTCTTCTTCCTCTAATCTGCCTTTTAACAACGCCCTCTCTATGTGAATTTAATGACTCCATAATCCATTTACAAATTGGAGATGAATCTTTACAAGCGGTCGAGATGTAACACCTCACCCGCTCTTGTCCTCTCTCCCTTTTTCTCATCACATTAGATGCATTTTATCTAACAGTCCAGATGTGTCGTGAAAATCCCTAATAAAGAATTTTTAAAAAATGCTTTTGCTTAACTCTACAAAGTTTAGTCGGGTTATAAACAGTTGGTTACTCACCTGCTGCTCTCAGAAGTATCTTGTCTCTCAATAGTAGATGACCTATTTCACTGTTATCTTAAGTCCGTAGCACAATTTGAGAAGCAAGATTTCTTCAGATTTTTAGTATTGAAATCACTTCTACCATCCCTGTTTGTATCTGCTTAATATAAGCCTTATCTGTTTTCTATTTAGCTCAGTTCAGATCAGTTCAGCTTTGGTCTGTGCTGTTCCAGATAGTGGGAGTGCCGGACTTTTCCCTGGCCAAGCCTTTTCCTCCTCTTCTTCTCCTCCTTTTCCTCCCCTCCCATCTCTTTCCTCTCCTCCACAAAGCCTCTCCTTTCTCAGTAACATTCCTGCCGGCCGCTCAGTAAGCTGTGATGTCACGGGCTAAGTGTGTGTTGTGTGAGCGTGTGTGCGTTCATTTCTCCAAATGCTCTCATGCACAAAGACCCCTTCTGTGCAGGCCCTTTTCCTCACGCACACACACACACACACACACACACACACACACACACACACACACACACACACACACACANACACACACACACACACACTAAAAACATCCACCCTGTTGCTCCTCACTCCTCCCTTCCTGTGCAAGACCGGGCCCTCTGTCTCCCCCTCCATCCTTCTCTCACCCACTTTTTCTTTAACTTCAAACCCAGAGAGAAAGAGAGAGAGAGGGGGAGAGAGAGAGAGGGGTGATGAAGAGATGATGAATGATGAAAGGTGGAGGAGCTGACAGGAAGGTAATGGGATTTTCTTCTGTCATCATCAGTATAGGACTGTTTGACTCAGATCACTCTCATATTAGTGTGACTTTTTATTAGGGTCAGACTGATAAATCGGACTGATATTCACCATTCAACAAAAATCAATCAGCTCCAGGAGTGTCAGACTGGAGTGAAACCTGCTGCATCACCTGAAAGTATTTACTTATTGGTGGTGTTTCAGAGGCTTTTCTAAACTCCTCAAAAAAAGTTAAAAAAAAAGAAAAAAAAGGAAAAAAGTGAGAAGCTAAATCTTTTTCTTTTTTGGGTAATATTTAACTTAATTAAATATTTATACAAACTATCACCTTTTGGCAGCCTTAATCCAAAAATTATAGTGTAAACTGACTTTTGCTGAACTCAGTTTTTATGTTTGTGCAAGAGACTGAGTCAGTCTCAGCTTGGCTGTATTAGCACACGTGTGTGTGTGTGTGTGTTTTGTGTGTCAGGTCATAAGATCAGGCTGGTGGAAACTAGAGCTGACCTAAGTCATGGTTCACTTTCTCTGCCCACAAACAGCACATGGAGTCATGCTGGAAACTCTTTTCACTCTAATTTACAGAAGCAACCAGCGCTGTTAGCAGCAGCTGGATGATGGAGGTGTTGGTACCAGCCAATGTCACAACACATTACAGTAGCTTCATGACAAAGCAGCTTCATGACAGCATTTACCAGAATGATATATTACCTCTCCTCTAGATATTCATTTTGGTCTAACTAGTTTGCTCACTCCTCTGTAATGTGAAAGCCTGACTTTATGCTACAGGAGGAGTGGGATGGGGGGTGAGGGTGGGGGTGTATGGGACTTTTCCAAAGAAAAGATATGCACCATCAATTAAACTCTATCTTAACTTTAATGTACCATTTTCAGTCCAGTCAAGCATTAGTCAAGCGTTGGTATTAAAATTGTACAAGGACATAAGAGAGGAATTAAATGCTTTTCAACTCACAGTTTTGTTGGCCTTTTCTTAAACTCCCATTTGTCTTCCAATTTAAGCTGTAATGCTGCCCTAATATTTTACCAAAGTGAAATTTGATAGAAATCAGAGCAGCAACCATAACTGCAAAGCAATCAATGCAAAAGCCAAGGTCCACCCAGCAGCTTAATGTCCTGTCAGAAACAGTGGCTCACACTGTTCTCAATCTATGAAATCTATATGAATAACTGCTGCAACATAAAATAGCTAAATGAATGTAACACTGTAACACAATCCTAATATGCAGAAAAATCCATCCTAAAAGTTCCATCCATCCATTTTTGTTCGCTTATCCAGGTCCGGGTTGCAGTGGTAGCAGACTAAGCAGCCTGGCCCACACTTCCCTGTCCCTGGCCAGGCCCTCTAACTCCTCCTGGGTGACTCCGAGGTGTTCCCAAGTCAACCGGGAGATATAATCCCTTCAGCATGTTCTGGGTCTTCCCCAGGGCCTCTTCTGAGTTGGATGTGCCTGGAAGACCTCCCTAAGGAGACGACCAGGGGGCATCCTTACTAGTTGCCTGAACCACCTCAACTGACTCCTTTCGATGTGGAAACTTTTGGGATGGAAAGGACTCAACTGACTCCTTTCATCCCAAAAGTTTCCTGCTCAAATAGAGAAATTACAAGGTCCTGGTGACTTTCTGGGCCAAAAATAACTCAGAGCTATATGATGAAGACAAATTGGTCAGAGATAATTGGGGCAGTAACCCAATTATTGCATTAGCACGGGGGACACATGTTCAATTCCTGAATGGGTTATAACACACAAAGAGACTTGTGATCATCATTATGCTAGAGCTGATGAAGAACTGAGTGCAGTAACGGAAAAACTGTTAATGATGAAAAGAGAGATTGTTAGAGAAAGAAAGACAGGCACTGAGCGAGGAAGACAGCAAGTGTATAAGGATGTGTATGTGTGTGTGTTCCTTTAACTGGGTCAGCACTACTAGGTCAATAAAGAATAGTGCCCAGAGCAGTCTCACATCAATAAACTTGATCATGATTGATCAAAAACACAGCACACTAACCTTCACAGCACATGGGACACATACACACCATATACACACTTTTCCTTCCAGCTGGCAATTGCTATTTTGCGTAACACTGCAAAAGCTGTAACCTTTTAACATTCATGAAGAAATTCAAAAGGGGGAAGCATTATATTCTTATCAACTTGCCAGATGATAAAGATAGCAACGCTGAATTAAAAGATGGGCATTGACCGCTTTAAGAAATGAAAACAAATGATAATACAAAGTAGAGGAAGCAGCTGATTGGATAAAAGCCTATCACAGCTCACAGCTCATCCAAACAGGAAACCAGGAAGCTCTGTATCTATGGAAATGGCTGCGGACACAGGAAATGCACCAAAAAAATAGGGACCACCTGCACTTGAAACACACACACACACACACACACACACAGAGAGAGAGAGAGAGAGAGAGAGAGAGAGAGAGAGAGACCACTAGCAACATGCTGCAAAGTTCAATGAGGTTAACATTTGGCAAAACAACATTCCGGAAGCCAACAACCAAACCAGCCAGTCTAATCCAAACTAGAGAAAAACTCAGAGAGCTCATACAACAGATCTGATTTCACTGTTTCAACCCAAATAATTCCAGAGTTTTATTCTCATTATTTTGAAATCAGATGTGTACGCAAGATATATCATGTAAGCTCATTGAACAGTGGTATTGTGGACATCATTGTCTTCTGGATCTATATCAAACAGTCAAAACTGAAAATTGTTAAAAAATAATAGTGCTGAATCAACATAATTTTAGCTAAACATTGGTGTTAGTTGCCTTTTTGTAGTTTATTTGGTAATGCACAGTGACACCACAAACGTGACCCCTGTCCCAGCAGATATTTTACTCCATTAGATTTAGATCAATATCTGGATCTGGGATAAACGGCACCTGTTGATAGTCCTTCATAGCATACAGGCTTTACATGCCTGAAGTTTTCTGATTGAGAGTGGTGTCCCATCTATCTACAAAATTTTATGAAAATCTGTCTATTACTTCTGAGATATTCTGCTTATAAACAGATAAACACAATCTCCTTGAAAAACTGATAATAAAAAAAAAACTGACAGATGAGCCTACAATAAACATTTCAGAAATGTAACAGGTAAACATAAATGCAATGCTTAACCTATTCAATCTGTACTGCAGGTGGTAGCCATGAAACAATGTTCACCCAATTCAAGAAGGCTTAATGTAGATGACATAGTGTTTCTATTGTGCATCTCCACTGAGTTACAAACACAGACATTTAAGCACAGTAATGACGTATTGTAATGTTGCAATAATACCAACAATGAAGGTCATTTTCACCTACCCACTGCCAGAGTGTGACACAGCAACCACACTGAGATCATGTCAAACCATCTTTTGAGGTTTAAGTGTAATAGAGGAATGCTCTGCATGTCTAGACTCATGGCAACAATTTGTGTCCCTTTTGAAGCTTCTCAAGTCACCATTCACACACACACACACACACACACACACACACAATAACCCGGACCCGTGGCCCACCATGAGACGACAAAGGGCTCAACGGGTACTGGAGTGAGACTGTCTAGGCTGAATACTAATGATACACTCAACACACACACACACACACACACACACACACACACACACACACAGAGAGAGAGAGAGAGATGGAGAGCTCTTCTTAAGCAGAACGGCCTGTAGTCACAGAGTGTGACCATTTGTGTACACAAGCTCTCCAGCCACAGGACTGAGAGCCAGATTAACACTTCCAGCACAAGAACTGGGATAACTGCCACAGTTACACTGAACACACACACTTCATTACTTCAGACCGTTAAGACCTGGACTGAGTTAAGACACTAAGTGTACTGCTCCTCATTGGAGTCCAGATATGGGTATAAAATAATATTTCTTACCGTGAAACAAAACAAAGTGTACTTTGCTGGGCTGGATGCCCAGAGAAATGGTGCATTTCTGTTATTATATGAACGATAATATACAGTGAGTCAGCTGCTGCTGCAAAATAAGCTCTGATACGGTGATTCAATTCCCCAGTGCCAAATAGAGGTTGTCCTGATCACCCACTGAGGCCTTATTTGGTAATAACAAGAGCTTATGCTGATACTTAGCAAAAATGTTAATTTTATTAGAAACTTCAGCAATGAACTGACTGCTGGCAGCTGTAACCAAGAAACAGCTGTGAAGCCATAAAGTGTAATCAGGTAATTCACTAGTTTTAGAAATTGATTTTGCATAACAAGAGTGTGCTGGACTTTTTTCCCTCTGAAGACAAAAGGAAGTCAAATGTAGGCAGACACCCAAAGAAGGATAAATAAGAAAAAAAAAAAAATGCAGTCTTATCTATATTGTGTTGATGTAAAACTGCATCTAGCAATGTTTCTGTCTTACATCAGCTGTTCACAATTCCAATTCTTTTTGTCATGCATTCATTTAATTTTCATGTGCTTTTTAATTTTTGATTTTGATTCAGTGAAATAGCAGCACCTATGTTGACACAGCTTCACACACACACCAGCCAAAAAGCCCTGCAAGCAAACTGGTTAATTAGTTGGCTTTTATTGCTACATGCTGCTGTCTGGATACTGTAATTTGTCAAGTGCAGCATGTTTAAACGATCACTAAATACCAGAGCTAACACAAATCACAGAGATAAGATATTTGAAATTATAGACTGAAATAGATGCAAGTAAAGTTAAGAGAGTAATCAAGGGATAAACCGACCAAATGTAAACCTTGTCTTGACAAGTCAAACTACAGTAAAATACTACAGTGGCTGACGATACTAGTCATAAGGTGAACTACTCGGGACTGTTGTCTGACCGTGTTATCCATGGCCGACGCTCTTGTTTTTAGCGTGCATTAAGTGACCATGAAACCTATTGGAACAGCTCCATACAACAGCCATCCATCCATACTGCAGCTCATGGTCCTGCATGGCAGCTATTACAGAACCGTAACATTAGCTTATACCTAATGCTCAGTTACCATTGTGGTTATCCTGAGGGACTGAATCCCCTCTTTTACCTTTCTAGCATTTAGTCCACAGATAATGACTGTGGTTCTGCTCCACCTCATCCTGAGAAAAGCAGACTGCTAATCACCTGTCTATTTCCAGACCCCAGCTCATTAGCTTGAAGTATTTATACTGAGGAAGGAGCTCTGCAAGGGAAGAAAACAGCCTGCAATAATAAATGCGTCTTTGGACTGGTTGAGGCTGACTCTTATGTCTGATTTTTTTGTTTAATCGGTGCTGTTACATTGGTTAAATATGGATTAAATGCATTAAATATAAGCAGTTTGACTTATTTAACTGCTGCAATTTTGCTTGTCTTTCAATTTGTCTTACATTTAAAAGCTGCATTGCAAAATAAATAAATAAAATACTTTACCAGACAGGAAGATAAATTTTGGCTTGTGAAAACCTCTTCAAATCTTTCTTATGATGTTTCTACCAAACCCATAAACAAGGCTTTAAAAGCATTTTTGAACACGTTTGTTTTTCCACATTTTCTAAAAAACAGTTAGGGTTAGCTTTTCTCTTTTTCTCTGATATCTTTGTTATTGTATTATACTAAAATACAATTCCCATTATTCTTATAAGACTTTTTATTTTTTAATTTTTTTGTCAAATTTTCTTCTGTAATTCTTTTTGCTAAAATTTGAGGTTACCTTAACCTCTGTTTCTACACTGCTAAAGGACAGAATCTGAATTTGTGGGAGATTTTGACCACTTATTTCTACATATTTTGAGAGATAATTAAAAAAAAAATCCAAGAAGCTGTTATCAATAGCTGTGTCCTCAGAGAATTAAACAGCAATTTTTTTTTTTAAATATTTTTTGAGTGGAAAAAAATTTGGTTCCAAATACAGAGCACGTTACTGTATGAGCGGAGTTGGACCAATGATGGACTTTAAAATGAATTTGCTGTGGTAAATGTAAAATGTGTGCTGCTTCATGTCTACCTTGCATAACCAAAATATGTAGTCTGATCCACTCCCTTTAAATTCCTGAAGCACAGAAATGTTTAGAAATCACACACATACACGCACACGCATGCACGCACGCACGCACACACACACACACACACACACACACACACACACCAACAACAGTGACAGATCTAACCCTCACAACTATAAGCCTTAATTTGACGAGTTTAAACCTTAAGCCCAAAGTGTGAACCCTAACCCTTAAGGAAAACTTCCCCTCAGATCCTGTTGTATATCATCAGTATGCCAAATTCAGTCTGTTCCAGGAGTTATCTGTGGGTGATTTACTGATTTAGTGCTCCAACTTTCCCTGAAGATGCCTTCTTCTTGACTTATTATTCAGTTAGTGATTTCCTTATTTCTTGTATTTCTCAAGACTTCTTTTGAACACATTCAAGAAAGTTCCCGAACTTGTTACATAAGCAAATTTACTTTGTAGCAGGAGAGACCACTTTCAAGACAGCATATTGTAAGTGAAGGAGAGAGAGTTTTTTTTTTTCCCTTTTGAGAAAATTAGATGAACTGCATCATTTTTGAGTCTGTAGAAATTGCTCTCTAACACCCTTCTGCCATAATTTCTGCTTGTATGACTGCTGATCAAAATTAAGACTTTGGAAAGGACAGCTTGCCTCCTTGACTCAGAGGGACTGACACCAAACTTAATGTTTACCATCGATGTTCTAGAAAGCTGGAAAATGCTTCACCTAAAGTAAACTAAAGGTTGCTGCACCTAAAATATCTAAACTTGCCTTGATCTCATCTATCATTTAAATTATAAGCAAACATTGCTAAACAGCAAAATGGACAGAGAAATATGCATTACATCATCAATCGTTTCTACCAGTGATACTCCAACCAAAATCTCAAATAGTCTGGCTCAAAAGATTTGTAGTTTAATTTTTTTTTTTTTTTTTTTTNTTTTTTTTTTTTTTTTTTGGAGAGCAGAAGCTGTGGTTGGGTACAATGGATTTTCATGACATAAATACTCATTTAGCCACATTTAGATGAAAATACAGGGCTTGAAGCATAATGTGGAAATGGCTAGTGGTTGGAATTGGACATTATGGTATAGGAAGTTTGAGAAGCTTCCATGTATGTTGTCTTGATTTTGAGGATTGCAGTTGAAAAAGGCTCTCACGCTGATAAGAAAGGACAATACACACACACACACACACACACACACACACACACACACACACACACACACCACAGGCCTGAGCTCCCCCCCATTCTGGAAAACCTAAATTCTAGCTGGCATGCTAACATTCCACACTCATGCTGGAATGTGCTAAAGAGACTTCTGGAGCTTTTCAGCACCAAAGCAGAGGTACTGTGCTATGAGATGAAACCTTCGCATGAAAGGGTCGACCTCGCTCCTGACTTCCCAGAGCCATTACCTTGATTTAAAACCTTGAAGTGTTTTGTTAAATGGTGTGTTTCTGACATATCTCCTTTTCATGTATTTCCACCCTGCATTTCTATTGTCTCTGTGTGTGCTTGTTGTAAAGACATTATTTGTGTGAGCAGGTGGTTTATGCTTTGCTTTGTGTTTAATGAATGACTTCTGTTGCACTGTACAACAATTGTCGGTGGATGTTGGGGACAATAGTGGGTGGTGGAGGTTGTGTAACGATAGCCATCACATGCCTGGGATGCATTGTTGCGTTTCCTGCATCCCTCCAGTTCTCTTCCTCTGTGGAACATGAATGCCAAAACACTGAGCAAAATACATTTCTAAGATGGAATGTGAAGTTGCAAAAAAAAAAAAAAAAAAAAAAGATCTTTGACTTTTTTCCTTCCTAAAACCACACGTTATTTGACAATGAGAACAAAACCACAATTTTCTTTTCTCTTAATTTTCAAATGGTACAAGAAACCTTGAGCAATTTAAGCACCTCTAATGTGAGACATAATGACAGCACATCTGCCCAAAACTCAGACGGCATGATAAACTGCATATTTTTCTAAAATTAGCATGTTTGGCTTTGATTTCAACAATTCTAAATTTGTAACCTATGGCCATGACATAAAATATCTTTGACTAATTTTGAACTGTTCTCCCCACTGTTATGTGCACCCCAACATTATATTCCATTCACCCATCCAATCCATGCTTATCCATGTCAATCTGTGTTTATTTTGCATATTTTTGGTACAAACATTACAAGTAGTTTTGGCAGCCATATCAAAGCATTTTATGTCAGGCCATATTTTAAATTTTAGATCCAGTGAGAGGAGTCTGATGTCGGATGTTTTTCTGAGTCTGTGAGGTAGTCTTTTCTTTTCTAGGGTAATAAAAGAAAATGAAGTCAAGGAGCATCAAAGAACCAAAAAAGAATGACACATTACATTTTCACATTTAGAGACAGCTTTTTGTTATTTCATGTTCATTAGAGCAGATGGAAGCAATCTCTCCAACTCTGTAGCCTGTAAATTACTAAAAATTAGTATCATTATCAGACCTATTCAAATAATTGTGCTTCAGAGAAAATTACACTTCTAGTATCTGGGAACAAAGGCAAGTGGGCTTGATTATGATTTTCCACATGCTTAACCTCAATGAGCTTTTGAAATCATACTTGTAGCTGGTATATTAAAAAAAAAAAAAAAAAAAAAAGGAGAATAATAGAGGTGGCAATTCATGGTTGTATGTATGTATGCTGGAAAAAAATCCAACCCAAGTTAAATCATATTTAACACTATCCTCTGTATTCATATAACACCTATAATTTCACATAGAGATTTGGTCGGAATCACAGCTGAAAATGTAAATTCCATAATGTGTCATGTATCTATATTTGGGGAAAGAAAGCATTATGAGAAATTCAGCAATCAGTATCTTAAATAGATGCAGTTTCCAGGGTGCAAAAGAGCAATAACGTAGCATTTGCTTTAGCTTGGTGCCATGAATAATTCTGTAAAGTTATCCCAGTAGAGAGATAATGGAGATTTGGAGCAATCTCTTTAAGTTTTCCTTTTCTTAAATCTCTTACTGCTTTTGACTGTTATCACAGTGATAGGAAGTTGTGAGAAAGAAATGACACCAGCAACAGCAGCGTGCTACCACATGCTGCTGTTTCCTTTCACCACTTTAAGCTGTCAGCTACTCTCATGGGCCGAACAAGAATAGCCACAATGTCACTCATGTCCCAAAAAACCCACTTAAAATGCTCACAAGCATGAGCCCTGTTCATGTTTTTGCATGCCCAGGCAAACAAACACAGGAAAATCATTTTCAGGGCTGAGGCTAATAGCTGGCCTGGGGAATTAGATGACACTCTTCCCAATGGCAAAGGCCAAAATCACGTTTCCTCTCTTATTCATCTCATCTCATTCATTCATTCAGTCATCATCATCAGTGAACTGAGATGTGACAACATATATCCAAAATGTGGTAAACCCACAATCATGTATCATTGCTGATACAATGTCTGCATGAGCAGAGCTGTTTGACTGTAATGGTTGGGACTTTATCCATAACACAAGGTGGAGTATCACTTTCTTCCTGGAAGACAGCCAGTGAAGCAACATCAACAGTTTGGCCATTTAAAGGCCATCGGCCAGTTAATGTTAACAACACTTCATGCTGTGTGATGCTCAACAGACTTCCTACTTCCATCCTCCACCTCTCCCCCTCTCCCTCACTGCTTTCCTCACTCACCTTACATCTGTTGCTCCAACACACACACACACACACACACACACACACCCACAAACACACACACACCTGAACCTCCCCTTCATCTCTCCTTGTGCCCTCCGTCCCCTGTCATCATGTCGGTCTCTCACATCCTGTCTCCTCTTCAATACCTCATTGCTTTTCCACCTCTTGTGTATTTCTGGCTCAGTAAATGCTGGTATCACCAATGAAACAGCAGTTATATAACCTCTGGTGTGTGTGTGTGTGTGTGTGTGTGTGTTCTGGGAAGAGGGCGAGGTTTGGAGGAAGAAGACATCAGTGATAACTGTGTTGATCCTGTCAATGTTCTCACACTCATTGCCAAGGTACAGCGAGGGGTGGAGGCTACACGTGCGCGCGCACACACACACACACACACACACACACACATAAACCTTGAGTTATGCTATCAGGCCATCTCGACTGTCTCAATGATACTCTCAGTAAGGAGCAAGCCTGTCACTGACTATCTCTACAAACTGGAAAGCTGGCTGTGAATCATCTGTCTCAGGCCTTTGCTTTATTTTTTCCAGCATCAACAACCATTATAAAAAGCTGATCAGTAAGACTGAAAGTTCCAGTCAGTTTTTAGTAGGGCCTTATTTTGAACTCAGTTTCAGCAGTTCTGATCAGATCTAATGAATTGACAACCCTAACCCTATATTTTCTAAACTATTGATAGTTTGTAAGGACACATGTTGGTAAAAAGATATTGCCATGTTTCTCATACTATTTTGATTCTGTTGTTTTCTCGTTATTATGGGATTTGTTTCCTCCTTGCCTGTTTGCTGTGCCTATCTGGCTACACATCACAAAGGTACATACTTAGCTATAAGATAATTGCCTTATGATCTCTGACGCCTTTTATCCGAAGCCAAGGCAGAAAACCCAGCAGCTAATTACAGCCAGCATGACAATATCATTCCCAGCCTGCTGAACATTGTCATTGTCAAAGTTGCTTATCAAAGAACTAGAAGTTGCTTGGCAACAGCTATAAATGAAAAAAGAAGAAAAATCATCATAAAAAAGAAATCTGGAGCAAAAATATTTAATCTGGCTCCAGGTGGCTTGCTTTGAATACCATGCTCTGTTTATGAGCAGTTCTCCAACTTTTCAGTGTCAGCATATTAAAATACGCTGGTGGGGTGCTTAAGGGATTATACCAGCAATTTTGCATGTTTAAACCCCCCACACATATATATATGTAGATAGATATAGATATAGATATATATGTACAACCTGCATGTTAAGTAACTGACAACCAATTTCCATAACATAAAACCATAATTTAGTTTTCCTGTTAATTTGCCAAATCCCCTAATGTTTCACAATCAAATGTTCAGGTGTTCAGGTGTTCAGGTCCACCTTAAAAATCAGTGTTTCACCCTTTTGCACAACTACAGAAGGCATGGCCATTTTAATTTGTCAGTAAAAGCTGGTTCCTCCCTGATGGAGACATACATTGACTTTCATATCTCAGTGTTGGGCAGGTTAAGTAAAGTTACTTTGATAAAAAAAAAAACTTAATAGTCATAATGTTTGCTGTGATGGATTACTTATCTCTTATCTCAAGCATGTTTCAAGCCTCCACAAGTTGATTTTTATAGCATACTGGAATGAACTGAAAGCAACGGCAGTCTGAAAGAGGGGAAAGAAAATGAAAAAATTTACTGCTGCAGTGGTATGTTTTTGGGAAATGGTTATCAGTAACGTACTAACATGTAGGTGGGTTTTCTATATGGCTCAAACATTACTGGTATTGTCCTTTAAGGCCATGGCATGGCTCATACTATATTTACTACAACCTGGTCATTTATTAGAGGTTTTCTGTTTCATCAAGTGTTTGCAGCTAAAGCATGTTAGTTGCATATTGATTCAGCTAGAGAAATATGATTATCAGGTAAATGACAACACTAAATGACCACTTGAAAATCTGCCATAATATGGTACAACAATAATATGAGAACTTTTTGAAGCAACATGGATAAGCAAAAGATTACACAAACTGTATATAGTGAGGTTTTGGTGAGAGGAATATGATAAATGGCAATGGATGCACCATCCAACTATAACCACCATCATTCAGACAGATTGCATTTCTGTCTCTGCCTAGTCATTCAGTATGTGGATCATCAAAATCAGGTTAAGGTCATCCCTGCATCTAGGTTATATTGATGCAGAGGGGGAGGGAGAGAGAGAGAGAGAGAGAGAGAGAGAGAGAGAGAGAGAGAGAGAGAGAGAATACTGCAGCCAGCAGTCTGGTCCACTGACCTCCTTTGGGTTCTTTCTCTCAGGGCGCAGTATCTTGTGTCTAACCCGCTTTAAAACTAATCAGTGTAATTACAGACACTTTTTCTAATAGTCACTACATAAACACACTCATAAACACACTCACACACACATAAACATGCCAACAATACAGGTTTACATACAAATGAAACCCGGGTGGGGAATGATTAGGTTATTTTCCTTTCCACTGACTCTGCAGTTATTAAAATACATAAGTAATATTTTCAGCGTAACTTATTTGAATTTACCTGTGTGGAGATGTGCAGCAGCAATTAATCCCTGGAGCTTCTTCCTAATCGTTACAGATGATTAACGGGATTAGTTTTAACCGTGGAGGCGTAACCGAGCTGCTTTTTTTTTTTCTTTCTTCTTTTCTTTGTCTTCTTCTTCTTTAACGTTCACCCCAAAAACGCCAGACTGTAACGTAGCCTCCGCTGCTGCACCTCCGCCGGCCGGTGGCACGTTAAACAAACCAAATGGAGAAGTAGCGGAACGGATGCGAGTGTGCCGTTATCGCTACCGCTGTCTGGAGCAGATTCTGATGACATTGAGCTCCTTTCACGCGCGAGCTTTTCCAACCGTCTGTTCCCTCCTCTTCCTCTTTCCTTTTTTTTTTTTTTTTTTTTNTTTTTTTTTTTTTTTTTTTCTCTCGGCACGCGCGTTGAATAATGCAGAGCTCGCGAGGTCCCAGGAGCGTTTTCTGTCCCGTTCCAGAGACAATCAGAGAAGGAGACGCCAGCGGCACAATGAGAGCCAGATCAGGTTACCGCGCATTCATTCGCTGCTAAACAATCTGGCTGCACGCAGGCCCCCCGTCCTGTTTCTGCACACCCCTCTACAGTATTCTCTCTCTCTCTCTCTCTCTCTCTCTCTCTCTCTCTCTCTCTCGCTCTCTCTCGCTCTCTCTCCCCCCTCATCCAAACCCCCACCTCTTCCTCTCCTCAAACCCCTTCCTCATGTCCTTCACCCCTTTTTCCTTCTTGTGTCCACCCCCTTATACAAACACTTCTCTCTCTTTTCTCTCTCTTCACCTCCCTCTCGTCTAAGCCCTCCTCATATCATCTATCTATCTATCTATCTATCTATCTATCTATCTATCTATCTATCTATCTATCTAGCTATCTGATTTACACTTCAGTCTCTCTCTCTCTCTCTCTCTCTCTCTCTCTCTCTCTGATGATCCCACCATGGCAAGGCTCTTTGTCTCTTAAAGCATGAATTTCAGACCTAATGTCATCTTCCTCAAGGACAAAGTGGAAATCACAGCATCATGAAATGTGAAGCAATTTCACAAAAAATGTACTCAGCTTCATCTGCTTCCAACAGACACTACCACTGAAAGACAACTCTCAGAGATGGAAATTGTCCTGTCCTGCACATCTCCTAATCTCTCCCTCCAATTTTGGTGAAACAAACTCAGTGCGCTCCTGCCAATAATGCCGCTTAGTTGCAGCACTGTCATGAAAGTGTAGCCCTTTAAAAAAAAGTGTAGAACGTGGTGCTACAGTGCATTATTGCATCCACATTTTGTCATGTCAGACTACCCCCCCCCCCCCCCCCCCCCCCCCCCCCCCCCCACACACACACACACCATTTCAGCAAGTGGGGAAAAAGTAGCTTGAAAGCCTGTAATCCCTGTGTAAGAGTGAGTAAATAATTGCAAATGTACAACTCCATCATGTTTTGCTCTTGAGTGAATTGTCCAACAAAAGTTAAAATATGGATCAAAAGGATGTAAGTAGCTCTTCAATTACACACACAGACACACATACTCACCATGGCAGTGTGTGGATGCCTGGTTGGAATGGCAGCTTGGTACCCATTTCCTGTTGTCATGGAAACTCCTATTGTTTGACCATAACCTATGACAAAACAAGATTAGTATTATTACCATTGTCATTTCTGTTCATCATCTTCCTTTGTGTTCATTAGCATCTACACATGAGCTATATATTAACCATAACTTTCTCTGTATATGAATACACTATACATATTATTACAGTATCTTCAAAAGATTATCTTCCATCTGTAAATGTGAACACATGCATGTTTGACCATAGTAATAGTAAGGGATCCATATGTACACACCCTGCTCATATTATTTTGCAATGAGTATGGAAATCTGTGAATTTGTGAATCTGTGAAAACATCTGTTCAATCTGTTCTCATCATGTGGAAATTTATAGTATTCAGTCAGAAATCTGTCTGTATGACAAAGATGATAAATATTTAGTCTTCATTCCACTTCCACGCTGTATATGCTGTAACTCCCATCATTGTCATCATCATCATCATCATCATCATCATCATCATCATCATCATCATCATTATCACTGCTGAACTCAAGTTAAACTGTGCTATCAGAGTGGACAATCATAACATAAAATACTACTACTATTAATAATAATAATAATAATAATAATAATACTGCAGGTACAATGGCTTATATTACAACACAATAACTACTACTACTTGTACTGCTAATATCACTACTACTAGTACTAGTTGCACCAGCAGTCTTAGTAACAGTAGCAGTCACAGAAAGTAGAAGTAATTGCAGTAGCAGCAGCAGTCTTGTAGTTGTAGTAATAGTAGTAGTAATAGTGTAAAAATAGTGGTACTACAGGAGCAATAGCATCAGTAAAAAATAATAGCAGTTAAAGTAGCATCAACTGTACTAATTGTAGCAGCATCGGCAACAGTAGTAGTAGTTGTAATAGTTCTAGTAGTAGTAGTAGTAGTAGTAGTAGTCGTAGTAGTAGTCGTAGTCATAGTAGTAGCTGTAATAGTTGTAATAGTATTAGTAGTAGTTTTTCAAGGAAATTAATATTTCATTAATCATACTCCAATTTCTTTACCTCAGAAATATCAAGTGAGTGAAAGATGGCTTTCATAAATCAAACATGGTTACATCATACATTGATTTGAAGCCTCCTGATCTCCTTATTGCACTATGAAATAACACTTTTTTATGGTCTGGCTTGCTATCTTCCTTTAACTCCCCAAAATGAGACCCTTTCTTTTCCAATTTTACATTGTTTAAATGGAGACTTACAAGAGTAAACCACCGACCAATGTGCAAAATGTACCAATAGATCAAGGTGTGGTGTGATCTCATTACTGCATGATTCTAATTATTCCAGAGTATTTTATCACCTGCTCTGGTTTTAGAGTAGCCCTAATGTTGCAGTGCTTATCCTTCATGTTTCTACTTGACCGCTGAGGTTGTGTGTGTCAACCTCAGTGATGTTAGATTTGCTGTGAACACAGAAACAGACTAGGATAATTAGAGGGAAAGTGTTACTGATGAAAAGAGACATTGAAGAATGAAAGATAGGTACTAACTGAGGAAGTGTGTGTGTGTGTGTGTGTGTGTGTGTGTGTGTGTGTGTGTGTGTGCACAAGAGAGATAATAATAATAATCTCCTGTTAAAGAGAACAGCCCTCCACTGTCTAAAGATAAATCAATTAGTGTGCATTATCATGAGGAACACGCCCATCCTGCATGTTGTGTCCGCATGACCGAAATGCTCTCATGTTTTAAGATGCTGGTTGTCACAGTGTCTCCAAAACAATCATTTATCACCTTGTATTATGTCTTCTGGGTAGGTCTGTCATTTTAGTATAACCAGCCACCCCAGATCTCATGATTGCTACACTGGAACAACACACCAAGTCTGTTAGCCAAGATGTAATTATCAATGAATAGATGTGCACAAGAAGGTCTAAATATTCCTGGATAATTTTTTTTTTTTTTAATCTTTANTTTTTTTTTTTTTTTTTTTTTTTGCCATACAGTTAATCTAGAACTAGAGCCATTGCATTACTGCTGCAGTCTGCAGGAAAAAAAAGAAAAGATAAAATAAAGCTGTTTTCCTCAAAATACAGAGCGAGTGTGTGTAAGGAAATGGCAGCAGCTGAAAATGTCTGCTAGTTTAATCTGTTTTATGAAGCTAAAAGGTGCTGTTAAGTATAACAAAAGGGAAATGATGGCGACATACTGAGAATGATAAAAGCTAAGCACAAATGTTAATTAAATCAACTAAAATGACATTCCTTCACCAAGTAATGTAATTCTGGTACCAGCATGAGCTGCACTCTGTAGTGGCTTTGTAATATTCAACACAGTTGCTGTACTGTAACGTGTCAGTGTTGCTTTTAAACAGACGTAAATGTGAGGGGAAATGAATTTATGTAGTTAATGGGTTGGGATTACACATTAGAACACTTTTGTAATTTTGTCATTGTCAAAAATACTACTTTATCATTACAATGTTGCTTTTAATTTGTCTTATTATAAAATATGATGCTTGGCGCAAGCAAGACAAGGTGGTTGTGCGGGAATGTTAATTTTTACATTAACTTGTTCATTTTCATCAGTCACATTTGAGATGACGTTATTAATCCATATTTGGAAAATACAGAGGACATATCTTCAGTGGTCATCACATACTGTAGGGGTGTGTGTGTGTGTGTGTGTGGGTGTGTGTGTGTGCGTGTGTGCGTGAGAGAGAGNGAGAGAGAGAGAGAGAGAGAGAGAGAGAGGCTGTTCCCATTTAAATCCTTTGGAGGCTTATTTTAATAAGTGCAGTGATAACTCCACACAGATTTAAGGTGTGTATAATTAAGGAGTGTGTTTTGGACACAGGCACTATGCAGGTTCATAATTTTAATGAACTTCCTGCATTGACCACTGGTTGTTTTGTGGCCTTTTACCTTGTTTTCCAGGGTGACTTGATGGGTAGAGATGCTGTCCCATATGAAAGTACCTACAGTATCTATCTATCTATCTATCTATCTATCTATCTATCTATCTATCTATCTATCTGTCTGTCTGTCTCTAATTTTTTTTTTCACTGCAAAAATTCATGCATAGAAACCACAGTATGAATCCCTACAGGAATACAAGTGTATTACTGCAATATTACAGTAATTTTTAAGAAGAGGTGGCAGTTCATACTCACATGAGAAGTATAAGATTGAAAATTTCTACTGCATCCTCCTCCTCCTCCTCCTTGCCCATTTGTCTTAATCATTCATTTTTGCTTTAACATTTCTTTATGTGCTTCAGATATCCAGTATTTCATAAAAAGAACAGACTGATACAATGAGAATTTTTTCATGAAATATTTTAGGCATTAATCTCTGGGTAACGGTCATTTATTTACTTGCTATCTTGTTACCAGTTCGGCCACACTGTCACCCAGAGTTAGCAGAAACAATTTAAAAAATACTGATAATGTCCTCAACAATGTAAACTGTCGACTAGGTTGGAAAGCTAATTTCATATGAATGTTAATGATATTAATAATTAGATACTTAAATTATAAATAGATGATAAAGTTATGAATCAATATTATGATTCAAATCTGTTTCATAACCTGTATGATAATGGAGAAGTGTAAGTTTTTTGTATAGTTAGCTCATGTAACTCTGTTGGAATGAAGTCAATACTTTTACAGTAATAAGATGATAAAAGTTTGCAGGTAAACAATGCAGTCCATCATCTTGCTTGTTTTCACTGATCTACTTCCTACTAAAAATGAATTAATAATGATTAAAAAAAAAAAAAAAAAAANAAAAAAAAAAAAAAAAACTTCTGTTACTTCAGTTGTTGAACAAGGAACTGTGAGCTAAATGTATGTAGAATGTGCGTGTATGTGCTTGTTAGTGGCAGTGGGTATTATAACAGATAGGGGTGCAGTAAGAACAGCTTGTGATCTTGTTGCCAACAGCCAATGAAAAAGTGAATGTTAGAGACAGATGGAAAGAACAAGCAAGAGACGGCAGGGGGGCACTGGAGAAACTCAGCTTTATTGACCAAAGATAGAGAGATACAGAAATCTGAGAGAGAGAGAGAGAGAGAGAGAGTTTTGAACAATAGAAAATGGCTCCATTTTGTTTTAACAGTCCATACAACTGTGAGGGCAGGCAGGCAAGAAAAAAAGAGAGGCCCCTACAGAGTGGGTACTGCAGGTGTGGCAGTGGGGGTTGTTAATCTGGTCAACACGTCTGTTGGTCACATACAGCTCTGTGTTTTATTTCAACAACACACGCAGACAAACCCGACACGCAAACTGGTGAAACTCTGTTGTTGAGCTCAGATTGACAGTTTTGTCTTGCTTTTTTTTTTTTTTTTTTTTTTGTATTTTTAAGACTATGATTGTATTTTGTTTTATTGTACTTTAGTGCTTCTGCTTCTGCCCTGCACCTCATATGCATCACACATTTGGGAAACTAACACTACATTTCCCAGAATACACTTCTCTGCAATGCTTTTTTATTAATTCTTCAAAACCATCAAACATGCAATTAACACACATTTTTGTCCATCAGGAAGCTAGAGCAGGGTAGTGTTAGTAGTTGTTCCCAACCTACACTAGCCACTAGCCTACCAATCATTTTGCTGCATATGAGCATAAGGGACAATGACTGGGATAAACTGCTTTTACTGTAAAGAACCACACCTGAGGATTGCATGTTTTAAGGACAGTCCATTCATAAGAAATGTTGGAAAATCAAACCCAGAAGACAAACAATAAACAAACATGGAAGTTGCAAAAGAATAAATATGAATTTGCCAGTATCTTCCATGTAAAATGTTGTCAGTTCACTCTTAACTCTTGTCTCAGTGTACTTCACTACACCAGAAAGGATGAATGGAAACCAATGATTTGGTATCATATAATATACTTAGTTACTGGACTAACATGCAATCCACCGGTATGATCATTTAAAAATACTTCTACACAACATTTTAATATCTTTAGATGCCTTCAAGGCCAGTAAGTATATTCTACTACAGCATGTCTGGAATGGGAGTGGTCGCCTTGAGTTCAGAGAAGGTGGTGATGGTCAGAAGAGGGAAAACAGAGGTCAGGGGGTTAATTGTGGGATTACACACACCAAAGCAGTGAAGTTAGAGAATGAAAATAACAAAGCTCTCTTTTATCCAGTCGTACAGTCATATGGCATCAGAGAACATCATAGTAATGTCTAGTACCCATAATAATAATCATCATTAGTTTGTAGCTCTCCATATAGATGTGGAAAATAAAATCATTGCTAAATAGAATATTGAGCTAATTTACATTCTTATCTACACAGGACCCCAGAGCCCGGGCCTGATGATGGCCAGTCACACAGCCAGCTGGACTGGCTGACAGCAGCAGTGACCAATCACTCTAAAGCTTGCATACTTGAAGGCTGACCTATAGTACAACACTGACAGGACACATTAGAGAAGGGAATAGAGTTAAGTGAGGGAAGAACTGATGTACCTTCTTCGGATCCTGCTATATCCATCATTCATTATCTTTTTTTTTTTTTTTTTTANTTTTTTTTTTTTTTTTTCAAGCAGTTACCAGAGTCACACAATGCAGAGTAGCACTCTATAGCTCCTTACTGCAGGATCAGGACAAGTTGTCAAACAAATGACTGAAACAGAAAGGAAAAAAGCCCTGCAAAAAGGTTAATGGAGCTCTTCAGATCAGCCGCTACAGCTAATTTAGGTTTAGTTTAGGCCCTGAAATGATCTCTGTCAGTTTTGTCAGTTTTACCTTTTCCATGATCAAAAAAATAATCTTTTATTCCTATGTCAGTGGTTCTCAAACTGTGGTATGTGTACCACTGGTGGTACTTGAACTGCCCTCTGGTGGTACATCAGAAGACTGGATGGTGTAAATTTTGCGAGAAATTTCTGAGAATCGAAACAATTGAAATCTATATTGTGGCAAATTCCCAAATAAAGTGGGTACTTCCATTCTTATTGGGTGTCAATTTGAATGGAAGTTTCAAGCTCAATTTCAGTACAGTTCATTTTTCTTAGTTGGTGGCTTATTGGTGAGGTGATACTGAGATGTTTTAGTTTGCTCAGAGGCGGTACTTGATTTAAAAGTTTGAGAACCACCGGCCTATATCAGTACAGAGAGAGAGAGAGAGAGAGAGAGAGACAGGAAATAGTGATAGAGGGGTGGGTGATGTGTAAAAGGTTCCAGGACTTGTCCTCTGTCACATCCACAACCACTAAAATGATAGAGTCTCACTGTCTGCATACACAGCTTCTTCTTCAATAATTTTTATTAGACCCATTTTATTTGACTAATCTTACTCATTCAAAAGGTTTCGGGCATTCGCTGAGGGTCAAAGTGTAGTCACTATCCTAATGCACATTAAGATAGACAAGGGATGGAGTAAAAACTTCAAAACCATTCATTATCATCCAGCAGAACGAGGATGATTGCAGCAAAATGCTTCTGAGAAACCCAGCCGAGCACATGACATATAATATATAATATATGGTGTTATGACACCCAGGCCCCATTATTTGTAGCACCTTTGTAAACAAGGGCCTAGGGTGACCATAGCAAGAGCTGGCAGTTTCAGTCTACTTCAAATGTCAGGAAATAGTGGTACACTGGTGACCTTCTGCAGCAATTTGGTTAATTTACAGTCATAGACAAAAAATATAGTCTCACAAACATGAATTACATACTATGTTATATCTGTCCTAAAAGCTCATTTGAGCAAAGCAGAAATTTTAAAATCTGATACTGGTCATTATGATATTTTTGTGCCCGTGTTTTAGTGGTATTCCATGCTACTTTATGATGGTGGAAATATTACCATGTTGTGAAAGTGTACTCATTAAGCTGCCGTGAGCTTCCTGTGCTCTTTAGCCCACTCACACACTGGAAAAGTTGGCTGGTTAGATCTTACTGGCTGCCAAAGTTGATCCACTGCTTCTTATGGCTGCTGAGTTAGGAAGAACAACTATAATAGGAGGAAATTACCTCAGCAGTGGAATAGCAGGGGTTGATTGACACAAACACCAGAGAGAGAGAGAGAGAGAGAGAGAGAGAGAGANAGAGAGTGTGTGTGTGTGTGTATGTGTGTGTGTGTGTGTGTGTGTGTTGGGTGTGAAAACTTCAGTTTCCCATGGAAACAAGCGTTCCATTAATTCAATGGCCTTTTTTTTCAAAATAAAAGAAAAACTAATCAGATTACAACAGCAAGTTGAAATAAAAGTCTAATAGAAACTTTGTATTATCTTATTTTTCTTATGACTATCAATATGGAAAAATTAATAGGCACATAAAGAAACCAAGGCAACAATTCCATTCTCTCTGCCCTGACCAGTGGGGGGTATTTGTAATAGAGGGTGGTGGGGTTGCTTGTGTGTGTGTGTGTGTGTGTGTGTGTGTGTGTGTGTGTGTGAATATTTTTGGAGACAACAGGTATCTCTACAGCCAAAGGTCAGGGGAAAAGGAAGTGAGAAGTGACTGAATAGAGACACACTAGAAAATGTTCAACTCTCTTTTTTGAATATTTCACAAACTGACCTATTAAAGGTGATGATTTAGTTGATTGTCCTTAGAGCCATATGTAGGTTATGACTGATTGTCCGCAAAGTCTTACTGATCTGTGAATGTAGACTTTTATAACCTGGTTAAGTTAAGCTGTGTGTCAGAAAAGACAAATTTTCTCTGTTTACTGAATATCATAGCATGGCAACAGCCTACTTTCTGCTCATTAATGGGATGTCTATGTGTGAAATCTGTGTTATCTGAAAGATAGGATAGGCAAGAGGGATGTGCATCCATGTTGACAGAGTATAAAGAAAGAGGAGAGACAGAAGGAGAACATAATCAGGTAAAAATTCATAGGTCAGACATAAGTGTACGTGCGTGCATGTGCCAGCCAATCAGAGTTCAGAGGAGAAGGAGGAAGGCAGGGCTTCTGTTAGTAATCATCCAGAGACAGAGAAGAAGAGAGGGGTTTTGTGGGTAATAATAAAAAGAGGGAAGAGGGAGAAGTTTCAGTCACATGAGGATGCAGCACTGGCAGCGTTTCCTCTTGTCTGTACCTGTGGCAGGGGTGAGGCCTGGTGGGGGGGCAGTGTTGGCCTCGGGATTTGCAGGAGGTGAGGAGGTGCTGTCGGGCTCACGGCCATCAGATGACAGTTCTGTGCTGACGCCCTCGGACGTGGCCGGCCGCCCTGAAACGAGGTCAGCTGCTGTGCCATCAATGACAGATATGTCGGTGACTGTTTTCTCCCTCAGTGACTTCTCGTCATCTTCATCAATCAAAACCACCTCGGCCTTCACTGCACCGTCGAAGCCTAGCAGCCTCCTGCTCTCACTTAGGTCCTCAATGTCCTGGTAGCCCAGGAACACCATGGTAATTGGGTGTTCAGCACTGGCTTGTGGTGGGGAACTCAGGTCGGAACCTGGGTGGACTGAGGAGCCGGGCTGGGTTATAATGGGAGCAGGAGAGGGAGGCATCATGCCCAACCGGGTCTCCCGCTGCAGAATAACCTGGGCAGGGGGGCTGGTGGGAATGGATGGTGGGGCGCAGGAGGGTGGGGACAGATCATCAACATCTACAGTGGAAATGTAGGCTTGCTCAGCAGCTGGGGTCACCGTCACCTGACCCCTCCCACCATCAACTCCTTGCCCCACAGNGGCTTGCTCAGCAGCTGGGGTCACCGTCACCTGACCCCTCCCACCATCAACTCCTTGCCCCACAGGTTTGGTTGCCCGCTGGATCAGCTGATCAACCTGTGTGGAGCTCAAGCCATTCTCCATGTTGGTTGTGGACACACCACCAGAGGAAGTGACCTCATAGACCACCTTCCTGCCGTCATCGTAGACTTTGACGCCACGGGATGCTGCATTTAGTGGGCTGACATGGTTGGCTGACAGGATGCGCTGTTCGCCCGTCTGTGGGTCGTGCTGCACGTTGATCTCCATGGCAAACATTGCTGTTAGAGGGGAGGGAGGGGGGTAAATAGGAGGATTGAGAAGGTGAGGAGAAATGGAGGAGGGAGGGGTAGGGTGGGGGTTCAAAGGAAGAGTGAAGGGTAAGGGAGGAACCAAAGGAGCAGGAGGAGGTGGGGGACGTTGGGAGGAAAAGGTGGAGGGAGTGAAGTGTGAAGATGGAGAAACACTGTTCTCTGAAAAACTGATGTCTACAATATGACATTCACAATCAAACTTGTTTTGATTTAGGAAACACTTGAAGTTTATCCTTTAAAAACCCAAACCACATATCCAGATGAGTTAATTGCAAAGAAACATCTAACTTTTCCTCACTGAGCCATAAAAAGACACACATTTTGTTTTAAATATGCCACCCAAAAGCACAATGAGGTTTTAATTTTAGTCTCTACATCTTTTTTTCTAGACAAAGAAATCATTAAAATGTGACATGTTCAATTCCTATATTTATCTTTTGATGTGAAACCTACATTAGTATTGTATTGCAGGTAAATCATGATCAAAGCTGTCCTACTGTATCACACTGCCCCAAGCCTGAACTTTTATTTTGTATGGATAGCCCTACAAAATAAAAGTGAACCCATTGTTATCCATTGAAAAAGTGAATCCATTGTTAATGTACTTGTTGTCTATTATCAACAGGTAAGTTATCAATGGATTCACTTTTACTATTAAACCTTTATACTTTGCTTTCTCCTGATAATAACAGTAATCCTATCCTAATAGTACTATTACTGAGACTACGAATATATCTAAACTCAGTAATATCAATAAAACCAATGACAATACCAACCTATTAAATTACTAGTAATACAGATAAAATTAAAACTCAAGTGTACTACCACTATTATGAAGAAAATATTTATTAAAAGTTGTAACTAATATGAACTGATGAGACAATCTCAAAAGTTGATTCTAGTACTGATCTAGTGCCTGATGTACATTTTCAGTATATGATGAAACACTGGTTAAGAGTGTAACTTTTTGTGTGTGTGATCCATGTCCTGTCACTCTTTAAGCACATGTGAGATCTTATTGAATTTGTGCAAACATGTGTGTGCCTGTCCATGTGTGTCTGTGTGTGTCCTGCTCCTATGTGTCACATAATCCAACTTGGCTGTGGCCCAAAACCTTCCTCCTCCCCCCCCCCCCNCGGCTTGCTCTCCAGAGGTGGGCAGGCCGGTCCGGGGCTGTGAGGCCAGGATGAGGTGGTCAGGATCAGGATCAGACATGCAGCCACTAGCATCTATTGACCAGGAGCATAGGAGGGGAAATGACACATGGACAGTGGGATGTTAGAGGCCGAGAGGGAAACGCACAGGCAGGATTCACATGTGCGTGCACACACATGCACGCTGTGTAGTTCAGGGGCACACACACACACACACACACACACAAACACACACACACACACACACCTCTGGCACAAACACAGACACTAACAACCCTGCCCCCCTACAGANCACACACACACACACACACACACACACACACACACACACCGTCTAATTCTCCTGTGTTCACGGCACCTCTAACACCACTGAGGTTGAATGCTTATGCAGCAAAAGCATGTGTGTGTGTGTGTGTGTGTATGTGTTTGTGTATATTACTGCTGTGTATGCGTGTTTATGAGTGTGTGTATGTGTGCATGTGTGTGTGTCTGCATGAACAAAGCTTCAGGGGCTTAGAGGCCCTCAATACAAGGGATCAAATGAGCGACTGCAGGCTGCAGAGTTGTGGCTTCAACTGGCTCACTGAACCACGTCCTGTGTATGTGTGTGTGGCTCAGGAGTACACACTGGCTTGCATTCCTACTGCATCAGCGAGACTATTGTCTGTCTGTAAACACACGTGCACACACACACACACACACACACAATTTGTGTGTGTGTGTGTGTGTGTGTGTGTGNACACACACACACACACACACACAATTTGTGTGTGTGTGTGTGTGTGTGTGTGTGTAAGTGTGCATGCATGTTTGTGTGTGTCCACCATTGCTCATACCTCCATCCTGGGCCATCAGACTCTGAGAGAGAGAGAGAGAGAGAGAGAGAGAGAGAGAGAGAGAGAGAAATTTAATAACTCGTGTATAAAAAAAATAGTTCCCTAATTTCCCTAAAAATAGTTCCCTAATTTCCCTATTCATTCCCATTTCATCCCTAATAAAATCTTTATCTAAGTGTTTAAATAAAAAAAAAAAAAAAAAAAAAAAAAAAAAATCCAGGTACATGCTCTTGTACCTTCTGCAGGTCCTCTATCGATCGTTCCGTCTCTTTCAGACGTTCTCGTAGAACCTGCTCTTTGGCTGAGATCTGGGACTCTTCACTCTCCAGTGCACCAATCTCTGACTCCAACCTGCAAACACAGCAACGAGGAGAATATTTTAGGTCAAGATGATGGAAAATGTGGATTCAAAAAGTTTGTCGTCTGATTTTTTAAAAAAAAGAGTGTGATCTGCGCTCTGGTAAACAAAGGAAACAAGTACACAACTGCCTCTCAGAAAGTCTGAACAATCCTCTACATTGTATAGTCAAATAATTAAAAACAAAAAATGTTTTGGATCATTTTTATCTGCATCTGGATCTGGAACTCCATCAAGTTGCAACACATAAAAATAATCATGACATATATGGCACATTTTTTTTTAATTGAGAAAATTCATTAAAATAGTGGAAATGTTCAAAAATGGCTATGTAATGTAAGAAATCCATTTTTCATTTTTCCTGATCCACACCAAAAATTGACTAGTTTTTACTAGTCAGTTTTTCCCTTGACCCCTGGACTTTATTTTCACAAAATTTCATTAAATACTCAATCTACAAACTACCAAGCAAACAGGAAAGCAACACAAGACTGAAAACTTAACCTCACTGGCAGAGGTAACCAATTGGAAGCCAACAACACTGAAAAGGAGCTTGTTCCACTCATTTGGATCAAATGTAGAAATGCAAATTGTTTCACTGGGACTTCAACAATGCCCTTTTTATCCTCCATGAATGTTTCCTATTTTGAGTGGATCCTGGACTAAGATATCCTGTGACAGTATGCATTGGTACGGATATTGGTTGTCATATGTGGCTTGCAGGGTTGGATGCATTTACATTTGTATAACATTTGGCAGAAATGTCTCTCAGATCCCCTCTGAAAAGGGTTTAAGGCATCACAATTCCATCTGTTCATTCAATAATACAAAAACCCTTTTGGAATCAAGTAAAATCTCTGAGTTAAACAAAACCAGAAAGCCACCAACTGGAGGGAAAAAAAATCACAGAATAACTCATTCAATCATATGTGCTGAACTGAAATGGAGGTTAAAAAGTTACTGACACACACAAAGGATGGAAGTACATAGTGTGCACATATGACCAGTTGCAGTATTATAGACAAAAATCAAACCCTTCATTAAAAGATATATCAACAATTGAACTTCAAAATTATTTTTATTGAAACCCATTTTAATTGTGAATAATTTGCCACACTAACAGAATCCCCTAAAATGTCAATTGTTTTGATTCACTACAGACATTTTCAGACATCTACTATACAACCAGGGGGAACTTCAAGTACCACTACTGGTACACATCACAGTTTGAGAACCACAGCAATTAGCAAGTCCCATTTCAACATTTGCTGACGCAGGTTTATTACTTATTTTTAATACAGTACTTGTTTTGAATGTGTCAGATTTCGTCATTTACTATTATAATGAAAAGATTTATCCTCTGCAGGTTTTTTTTTCCACTGAGATTACTTTGACATACAGTCTGAAGAATTACACAATCTATGTATTTCCTGCAGTCCTAAAAGTTTGAGTTTTCATGTGTTTTCAAATGTCTTTTTGACTCTAAGTATTTCTCTAATCATCATCTGTCATCATCATCTGTCTAATTTCAAGACGTAAGTTTAACTTTGTACATGAATATCAACCATATCCACAACTGCTACATGCCTTGTCCCAATCCTTAATTTAAACTCAGCCTAATTCTAACCTTAACCCTCAGACCAAGTGTTAACCCTACAATAAAACCTTGTACGATGTTTCCACATGTGGCTGTGTGAATGGATTTTTGTCCCAGGTACGTAATGAATACACAGTACATAGTGCATACACACATGAATGCTCACATGGACATTTAAGAGATGGATGTAACAACAATACCAGGAAGCAGTCAGGGAGGAGGGCCAGCGTTACTTCCTCACTGACTGCCAATACTCACAACACTTCAGAATGCATTCCTCTGGGACAGAAAGAATTTGTGTCTGTGTATGTGTGTTTGTGCCTCTGTGTGTTGAAGAGATATTAAGGTTCACAACAATGCCACAGATAGAGTCTTCTCACGGTATTCCCAAATAAATCCAGCTCATGCGTCATACCAGCATCAGTGACCATGAACAATGATGATACTCTGAAACAAGAGGTCACAGGTTTTTTTTTTTTAAATTTTTATTTATTTATTTATTTATTTTTAGCAAGAATAGGCTCAGTTTAACTGTGAACTGTGTTGAGATTTAAACCATTAACAATGATTAAAAGGGAAAGTTTGGTTTGGCTCGCTGATTTATATTATTTCTACCATCAGAGCAGCTCCGCCTCACTTTGATGCACTTAAACCTCCAACCTGCCAAATTTACACCTCATTTTCGTCCTTGTGAATACTACATTAGCACCTCTGAGTTCAAGATAATAATTGTTAAAGTCTGCTGGTAAAAAAAAAGCAAAATCAGAGGATTGCTGGCCTTGGTGGAGGTATGTGCTGTATGAATGCCCTCTAGTTTTGCATTGTATTAGATAAATTATCTTTTATAAGCACGCACATAGTCATGAATATTATGGTTGGAGCAGTGCTATAGTTGCTGTGTACTAAACACGACTTCTACTGACTCCATCTGTTATTGAAATCCATGCAGTTTTTCTTTGCTTATCTGTCCTATCATTAAAAAAAGAACAATGCATGTAATCGACATTTATATCATAAAACAGTCTTTCTAGGACTGTGTCCTTACACTATTGTCTGGAGTAAAATAATCACCACAGTTCGGGGTCGTCCAGTATTATGATTCAAGGGTCTTTTTATTCAAAAATAACAACGTATTGTCTCTGCTATAAGAACATAGAAAATATAATAAACATGCCTGACAGCTGCTCTCAAACAAGTATCCTTTCTGCATTGAGCATAAGTATCTTATCAAATGGTATTGTTCATTATAATGCAGTATATCAGTCTTATGGTGGACTATAATAGGCTTAGCTTGACAACTTGATAGTCACATGGTGTGCAGACTTCCCACTGATATCCACTATACATAACAGTCAACGTAATTGATATTGCATAGCCTTAAAAATCAGAATGAATTCAGTCTTAGTTTAAGGAAGAAAAAAGAAAGTACTCCACCATAAGGTACCAAGGACTTAATTACAAAAAAATATTGGTGTCTAAAACTCTTTTCGTGTCTCCTCGCCCTGATTTCTTCAGCAGTCACCACTTTAATCACATTTGGCTCCTTTTTTAAGGGTTTCTTTTCACTGGAATTGAGCTATAATAGACCCACATACATTCATTATGAACTGCTAACATACAAACTGTATATGTGAGAAGATATGGGTTGGGGAATCAGGCTGTGAAAACTCTCCATCTCTGTCTTTTCTCACTCTTGCAGATCTGTTCACCATTACCTCCTGTGTGGTTGCTCTTCCCTGCTCCAACCTTATATTTCCATTTTTGCCTTTCTGGTAGGAAATGGATTTTACTTCTGCTTCCTGTGAGCTGTGTGAGCTCTTGCCAAGATAGGAGATGAGAAGTCTACAAAGTCCACATTATAGTATAAGGGGTGTCCTACAATTCTAGCATTGCTGATATTCATGTCATCTACTATAAAAATGACCTTAGAATAGAAGAATAGCTTTATTGTCATTATACATAACATATAATGAAATTACAGGTGCTTCTCCCTTAGTGCATAAGTATAAAGTATAAAAAAGAGTAAAAACCACTTTGTACACATCTATTTAAATTATATTTACACAGCTGAAAAGATAAATATACTTATCAAAGTATATCAAAGTGTATATCAAAGTATATCAAAAAAAGTGTATCAAGTATATTTATATATATAGATATAGATGTGTGAATTTCGATATTTACAACAGTAGCAGGGATGGTAGCAGCAATCAATAAGTATTGCACAGAGTAATAAACACCAGGTAGTTAGCAGCAATCAGAATATTAGTTAGCAGCAATCAGAATATATTTCACAATTTACATGGTACCGATTTAAAGTGGTGAACAAGGTGCCATGGGAACAGAATTGTAACTTGATGGTGACGTTGACAGAGTAATGTCCAGGTCAGCGGTGATTTAGTGTTCTGATGGCCCAAGGGTAGAAACTGTTTCTTAGTCTGGATGTGCGGGCCTTCATTGACCTGTAGCGCTTGCCAGAAGGCATCCGTTCGAACAGGTGATGCGCTGGGTGGGAGGGGTCTTTGAGGATGGCGGTGGACCTTCGCAGGCATCTGGAACCGGCGATCTCCTCCAGGGAGGGCAGAGGGCAGCCGACGATTCTCTGGGCCGTGTTTATGACCCTCTGCAGGGCCTTCCTGTCCGCAGCCGAGCTCCCAGCGTACCAGGCAGAGATGCAGTATGTAATTACACTCTCGATGGTGGAACGGTAGAAGGTCACCAGCAGCCTCTGATCCAGTTTGTTCTTCCTGAGGACCCTCAGGAAGTGTAGTCTCTGCTGGGCCTTCGCCATCACTGCTTTGGTGTTAACGGACCAGGTCAGCTCCCCCAATAAGTGGACTCCTAGGAATCTGAAGGAGCTCACTGTCTCTACCAGAATAGCACCCCTTCCAACAAAATTTGGACCTTATAAGCTTTACTATGACAGTATTTCATGCAGGGCTTCTGTTTTGAAATATATATATATACAACAAGTGATGCTTTGTTGCAGCCTCCTCTTGTATGGTCTTTGGTTATGGTGCAGAATAAGGAGAAACACAGGTCAGGCTTGTTTCTAGCACCCTCTAGTGACCATATTTCAAACATGGTCGAAACTGTGAGCACAGAAAAGAACACAAAATGTGCTGTATGCACAATATATGCTATAGCAGACCTCTAAAGCTTACACTCACTGTGATAGATGACTAATGGGAACAACCCTGAGGCTGCGTGTCCCACTTTTATCTCCTAAAAATGACTCTCATCCATCTTGCCCGGAGTTTTGCTTTACAGTAAAGAATGAAAGAAATACTGCATCCTGAGATTTTTTTTTAAATTAATGTTATTATAGAATGACCTTATGTACAGAAAACAGTGCTTTTGAGGACAAAAAAAACCAACCAAACAAACAAAAAAAAAAACAACAACAATAAAGACAGACTATAAGTGTGTCAATTAGAAAATACATCAGCTTGCCTTATACACCTCTCAACAGAAGTTACTTCAATATCTAATTTCTGCTTAGTCGTCATATAACCCAGGATCTTTTTAGAGCATGCAATAAGTTAATTCCTACTGTAATTACTAGTAACACTACTGTGTTTTTGTACATGCATGTGTGTGTGTGTGTGTGTGTGTGTGTGTGTATGTGTGTGTGTGTGTGAGAGAGAGAGAGAGAGAGAGAGAGAGAGAAATGAGTCCATGACCTCACACAGTCCTTCTCTACTTCCTGTTCATACACTCCCTGTGCTCCATGTCTGCTAGTGTTACGATCTTTGTGGCAACTCTGAAACAGATGATGTCACTGTCCTGCCCTGCCAACCAACCAGGGGCCGTTAGCATGGGTACACCGGGGTGGGCAGAAACTGCNTGTCCTGCCCTGCCAACCAACCAGGGGCCGTTAGCATGGGTACACCGGGGTGGGCAGAAACTGCTTTCCACATCATACAGGAGGAGGAAGAGCAGACATCTGGTTTTGTGTGTGGCGTGTGTGTATGTGTGTCCATGTGTGCTTGCATGGCTGAGTGTATGTGCACAAGATAGACACATGAAAGCAAGGATTGAGGGTACAAGACAGGAAGAAGATCTGACTACATTGTGACTGTGTGTTGATGTGCTTATGTGTGACTGCGTGTGTGAGTGTATATTGACAGTGTGTGTGTGTGTGTGTGTGTGTGTGTGTGTGTGAGGGATGGGAAGCGATATTGCTCTCTGCTTTCTATTTTCCCAGAGGCAGAGCTGGTTTTGGAGGCTGGAGTAATCGTATTGGTTGAGGTAAACCTCAGTGGGCGGAGCCAACAACCATACTTTTTCCGAACAGGGTGAAATTGTTGGTTGTGTGGAATGGTCCAGTTTTGTGTACTAAACCCAGATGTGAGTGTGCTCTTTGGGATCTATGAGTTCTCTCGGTTGAAACTTACTTATGAGTTGAATGGAGTTTTCGTTTAAATACACAGAATAAATGTGGCAGGTGAGTTTCATTTGTTTCATTGGTCAAAGCTGCATGACATGTAACCACAACATCCTGGGGCTGAGTCCTGATGGGGACCTTTATTGTATCATCCATAGAATGGATCCATAAACCTAAGCACATTATACTACAAAATGTTGAGATACTTTGTATTTTACTTGGATATTAGACTTTCTACCTCTGCACCTCTAAGTCTGGGGATTATAATTATTTAATTCCAGAACTTTTCATTATGTCATTCCAAATTCTTTGCAATTGGAGAAACCAAGTTGTTCCACTGTCAGGTACAAACCTTAAATTCCCAGTTTTGGGAAATATTCATTATTGACACATTATATGTCAACCCATGTATGTATGTTTACACACATATATGCACCACTTACATGTACATTTATTAATAATTTAACATCCTTAAAGTGGCTATGCTTCACTTATTTTACCTATCGTAATTGAATACATTTAATTGCTAATACTTCACTTGAAAAACTTGAAATTTACATTAAAATGCATCCAATAAGCCTATACATGACCCAAACCTACACATCCTGAACTGCCCTGTTTTTTTGATTGGTCCTTTTCTTCTAAAACATGGTTACATCAACATGTGACACACACTCACCAACACCTGGTTAGACACACCCATGAAGTACGAGGCTAGAGAGTGACTGTTTGGCCAGCATCCCTGTTTCACAGTCTTTGGGTGTTGGCAGCTGTGGCATGATGTGGTGGCCAATCAGAATCGAGTGGCATTTTTGGGTGGGACAAAGAGACAGTACACTGTAAAATGTGACAAGTTGATCTTACTTAAAAAATCTAGGAAACCAATTGCCTTGAANAGTACACTGTAAAATGTGACAAGTTGATCTTACTTAAAAAATCTAGGAAACCAATTGCCTTGAAAAGGGTAAGTAAATATAACTATATAGTTTTAAGTTCAAGTAGACATAAAGTAAACATAACTCAAGACTAATAGCTATATTTACTTACCTTTTGCAAGGTAATCAGTTTCCTAGAATTTTTTAAGTAAGATCAACTTGTCACATTTTACAGTGTACCTAAAATGCCCTGTTTTCACTCAGTGTGCACAGTGGTGCAGCAGCAAAGGAAAGTTGAAGTGGATCCTTTTTCTCTCTCTCTTTTTTTGCCATTAAATATTTGCATTTTCGAAATAGACCCCTAAATGATAATCAGAACATGGAAATCTGTACAACGCATCTCCATTAAGTAAAGGATTAGCATACTTCACCCATACCCCTCCCCCCAGCCCCTCTGCTGTTTCTCTCCTCATCTCTCTCAACTGTCAGTCTGTCTCTGTCTTTGACATCATAAATCTCAGCTTTGAATATGACTCTGAATTATGAGCTTTTTTTAAATTTTTTTTTTATGGCTACACACACACATTACAATATAGCTGCAACTCATCCTCACCCACAGTCCTCGCTTCCTTCCTATTTATCTCCCAAGTGATGTGCTCCGCTTGGCTCACATTCACACACAGAGACCACAAAGACATAGTGAAGTACAAGTATATATTTATATACTATCAAACAATACTTATACCTCCTATTTCTGTCCTGAATGAATGCTTTCCCTTACTGTGCAGTTTACATTGTGGAGAAAAGCTAGTGACAAGATATTATGAGAACAAAACGCCACCAGCATTATGGATAGTAAACCTCCAGAGTCATTTATGGATTAAGGATAATGCAGTACGATGACAGGGAAATTAGAAGTAGCATAATAGATCATTATAGATTTGTTAATTCCCACCTCTGCTCTTAGATGTGCTTATGCAGCTAAATCGGACAAATTCTTTGGTCACTAATACATTGCGTTTTCTTTAACCTCTCTTATAATGTAGGGTTTTGTTAGCATACTCTGTGGTTTTGGATCTTTATTTTCACTTTTCTGATTTAATGGGAGACCTTGGAAAGTACTGCAGCACTGAATAGCTTCTGTTCATAACACTGAAAGCACTGTGCAGTTTGCTCTGAAGATTGGCCACATGAACATACTCTGTTGTGGAAATAAAATTAAATACTACTCCAGTTTTTCTCCATAAAGCAACAGAAGGAAGCTTGAGAATAGTGAATGTCATTCCTATGGTTTTAAAACAACGAGGCTTTTTCACACATCCATGTGGTCATAATACTGTACAAAGTGCTTTTTGTTAACTTTTGCCTTTGGAAGTATGAGGATCTATGCTCATATTACTCTGAAATTAACTTTTCTTTGTTTTCTTTTTTGTTTTTTGGCTCCAAAATAAATGCTTTCATCCATTGTCAGACCTTAACACAATTGAGGTTCTTAGTAAAAAAAAAAAAAAAANAAAAAAAAAAAAAAAATCATGAATTTGACAGATGAATGGAATCTGCTGCTTATTTTACACATTTAGCTGACATTATCATGCAAACTGACTTTAACTGAGCACAAATAGTTAACAGGCTTAATTCTAAGGCCATTAAAATGGTATGCATTAAAATGGTATAAGCCAGAGCACAACAGCTCCAGTGTCCCTAAGAATGATAGAACATTTTATTTTTTTCAAGCAAAAGGCCATGACTGAATTCTTTGTCATTCTTCAGTTCACAGAACCTGTTTTACTTGAAAAGATTTGTTTTGACATCAAGATTAATACTACACAGATAATGGTTTGGAGTTTTGAGAAGTGGAACATGAACCAAGTGTGTTATTGTTCTAAGTTTATTGTAAGCAGAGGCTTTTTCTAAAAAGAAGCAGGAGGCTGTGTTGGATCTGGAACACAGAGTTTTATACAAATGTCCAGCATACAAAATAGTTGTCTGACTTTTTGTCCTCCTCTCGTGGCGTAGGCATGCGTGTGTTTGTGTGTGTGGTTGCGTGTGGTAAGTGGGTTGAATGAAGACATTTTAGTTTAGGCTGAAGTTAGAGTTAGGCATATATTGTTTAGAATTAAAGTTTGGTGCGCTGGAGAGTGATATGTGATCAAAAACTGCATATAGAAAAAAACCCCTCTATTTTTATATTCTCACTGTGATGTTTTAATTTCTAGAGATCTGATATGTGTCCAAACTTAGAAAAACTTCAGAGAAAAATTCTACTTAGGAAACAGATTATATGTACTTTCAGAGAGAAATTTCTACTTCCAACAAATCCACCCTTTTATATATCCAGTGTATGTAAATGTAAACAAATAATCAATACTAAACAGTTAACAAGAATTGGATCTAAATCCAGCTTCTATATAATTAATATACTTTCCTATACTTCCTATTTTTACATTTTACTTAATATGTAATAATAGCAAATGGCTGTTTATGTGCTCTGCATTATTCTTTCTTCATTTGCCCTGCTGAATCCTGTTACTGCAGTGACCTTATTTCTCAACAGGGATCAATAAAGCTCCATCTTATCTTGTCTAACCATCAATGAATTACCAGACCAGAAAGCCTTTTAGGTCTAAACTGTGCTGATGTCCAGTGGAATCTGTGGTCATGTCAGGCAGGCAGTGTGGCCACAGCAAACTATGCTTACAGTATCTCTAAAGGCCCATTGACATGTCTTGTATCAAGTTACAAAATGTTCTATGAATGTTTGTCTTTTCCTTCACAGTCAATGTGCATGAACATTATTTTTAAGACAAGCTCAGTTGAGTTTTATTCCAAAGTGAAATCGAAGAAAGATGTCATAAAGTCTACCTGCCTCTATTTCTGATTTATTAGGACATACTAACAATGACATTATACACATCTCAGTATCCAGAATCATATTTCTCCTCTTATTCTAAAACTACTTTGGGACTTTTCAAGGACCGCATATTCTTATATTATTGTCAATAATGAGGAATTACCCTATACCTCATATTACCTCAAAATGTAAATAGAAATCACTCAGCATGAAGCCACATTCACAGCACTCTGCACATTTTTTAAGGCAGACTCAGCTGCTTTGCTAAGATTGCTGCTCCTGGCATCTTTTCAGTCAGAACTGAGATAAGTTGTGATGTTTAAAGCAACATTTCTGGTGTTAAATAGTTTTTAAGCTGACCAATCACAGAATATGAATGAGCAGAAATTCACAATATATCACTGGTTGAAATAAAATTGGAGAAATCCCCAGTAGGCGAAACTGGCAGCAGTTTCTGCCCGCTATGCAGAAATACTGTTAACTGATAGCGTTGCCTGCAGCCGTGAGTCATTATGCAAACAAAATGAGAGTCATGCAACACACTTTTTAGGAAAGTGAAATAGTGTTAACATCCAGCAGAGCAGCAAAACACAAGCATTAACACTACCACCATCACTAATACTAACTCAACACCTCATCATTAGTTTGCCATGTTGTTGCTTGAACTGTGGAACATTCAATGTTCATTTACTAAGAACAACATTGTAACTCAGGTAAAATCTCTCACACACACTGATCTGACACTGACATTACCTCACCTATTACAGAATCTGATTTTAGCTCTGATTTTCCACTCGCGGACATCGCTGATAAAAGCTCCAGAGAGATCGCTAAGTGTGAACTGTTCAAACATGAAATCTGGGAGACATGCTGATGCAGGCTCAACCTCTGGACCTTTCAGGGAGTCCAAAATCTTTTAGTGTGAAATATGAAATGACAGCAGTGACAAGCTGCACACGACAGCGTAAGACACAAGCCGTTTTTTTTTTTTTTTTTTTTTTAAATCTCTGCAATTAGCACACAAATAACTTTGAAAGTGAGCTGCTTGTGAACATCCATTTTTGGAAAAGTAAATCCTGTCTTGTGCAATCTTGCATCACTTCCCTTCTCACGAGTTTGGAGACCAGACAGACTCCACTGGGATTTGTCCTTGTAACAGATCTTGTAATTTGGTGACCCCTGTAACTGATCATCATGTAGTTTGCTCACTGCAATTACTTCAAGATATGACTTCAAGAGGATAAACTCAGTCTGCACAGTCCACCAAATCTCAGTAAAGGTGTTTTATTAAGCTTGTGTACACAAGATAAAAAATATGAACAGAAGTTTGGGGCTCCATATGTAGTATCCTGTAGTCTACATATTGTATAAAACACACACTGTCTCTCTCTCTACTGTGGTAAAGTCTGTGGAGCTGTGCAACATGAAGCAGCAACAATCCAAAAGTAGCAGGGTGTGTGTGTGTACAGGACCGTCAGTGCCACAACGTGAAAGGGCCTTTCTGCTGCTGTATCCCTTTCTGTGTTTACTTAGCCTGTCCATGTAATGATAGGGATATCTGTAAAACTACCACTCTCTCCCTCTCTCTCCAGCTGTTGGTTTATAGTTCAGCCACTGAAAGGTTAGTGACTTCTCCTGCATAGAATGGCTGCTATTTCTGCACCAATCCCTCACTTCATGCATTTCTCAAGTTGGATCACACCAGAGAAGACGACCATGCAAACCTGCCTCTACTTCACTCTTTCTGATGTTTCCCAGGGTTGGTCCACCTGAGGGATGTGAATGAAAGATAACACTGTTGCTATGTTTTCCCCATCACTTTATAGGATTTCTAATTTAACGGCAGACAGCATGTGCAAAGAAACTGCTGTCATCCTTATGTCTCATAATGTTCTTTCTTCCTTTCTATTCTCTGCAGACAAAGCCAGCGTCCCTCTTGTTTTTGTGCTCTCCAGTGCGTGAAACAATGTGAGCATCCATAAAAGAGCTGCTGCTTCATCTTTGTCTCTTTCTGTCACTGAAGTGTTCGCTGGCGCATGTGTTATTAGTCTTACAGTCATAAAAGTGGGATGGACAAGATGTCTGGGTCTGTTCTGGGCTTTTATTCACATGACAGTGACATAGCAGTGGAGGCAAAGCCAGAAATGTTCATAGGTAGATATAAGTTTTCATTGGAATCCCAGTTTATATGTGATTATAGTTTACTTTTCACTCTCTCTCTCTCTCTCTCTCTCTCTCTCTCTCTCTCTCTCTCACACACACACACACACACACACACACACGTAGGGAACGTATTTGCCCCTAGTATTCACCTCTGTCCTATTAGTGGCAGAAAGCCTCTGGTTGCCGGAGTTACGGGATATTCTGGGATAGTGTTCCACAGGGTGTAAATATAGATGACACACCCTCTGCCTTTAATGTGCCACACACACACAGTCTATCAATGTCCTGTTCCTGAAATCTCTCCCACAACTATGACATCACAGCAAACATGGCAATCTTTAAAGTTGTTCATTATTTGGATTTTCTTATCTGAGTTTGATATTTTAATGATACTTGTTTAATTTTAAGTTGAAGGCAAAAAATATTTCGTTATTGGGTCTCCAGATTTGACTCCCACACGTGCTTTGTTACTTTATTGGACCCACTGGAATCGAACATTCTTTTCTGAAAGCCTTTAGAACTGAATCCCAGGCTGAGTCTCATTGAAAGCAGCATTGCTTATGTATAAATAGATCCTCTCCCCAAAAAATGCTGTTATCCGATCCCTGCTTTTACAGTAACATCTGGAGAGAGAGAGAGAGAGAGAGAGAGAGAGAGAGAGAGAGAGAGAGAGATAGAGCTTTAAAACTTGGTGAGAGATTGTGCATTTGGGATATGTATATGGCATAATTTTGGCTTTATGACTGAAAGTTGGTATAATATTTTATACATTCTACAATCTACATTTGTTCAGTATTTAAAAATATATATAATATGACATAAAGTCTTTAGTGGCCATTTTCTCAAGATGACCTTGTCTCTGCTGTCAATATACACATAACGTGTGCTCTTGCACAAACAGCTGATATTAAGTCTTTCGGCAACTATGAAAAGGTACAATTATAACGTATTATATCAAATAATGTATGTTTGAAGAGATTTCCAAAATTCTCCTCAACCCATTAAGAAGCATGTAATACTTGTTTTGCAATTGAAAACAGTTTTTAAAAACAATTACACAACTTAGTTAAAAAAAAAGAAAAAAAAATTCAAACTTTCAGCTAGCATGCAGGCTCATTCTAAGATCTTTCTTCCATGGGAGATTTTCAGACCAATTGTGGTTGAGTAATTCTGAAAATAGAAAATGAATTCACGGCTTCTTTATCTGTACAACTGTTTAGTGGACAAGGTCAAAACATGCTCATAGAGAAACATGAGTAACTCACATTTCAGCCGATTTAATTTTTTTGGTTTCCTATTGGGATATAGATGCATGAAATAAAGACTGGATTGAGCTGTGGTCTCCGTAAACAGATGAAACCAGACTCAAACAGAAAGTGCGGCACAGTAAAGGGTTGTTTTGTGGTTTTAATTGCTTTTATAAGCAATTAAAACCACAATCTGTAAAGCTGCATCTCCTCTTTGAACAAGTCCATTAGACAACATGTCTATTCAACAGCAGTTGAATGAACTGATTCACACAGAGCGGCTGTACAATCACAACAGTACTTTGGTCTACAATGGTCTCTCTTTGACCATTCACTGCCACTCTGTGTATAGCAGAGTGAGTGTTATCCTGGTGTTAGTGATGACGTATGCTGTTGATGTTATTTCAGCACTGTGATAAGCGAACTGCAGGCTAACAGAGTCTCTTTCATGCTCAGATTTCATAGATGAGGAGGTGGAGTGAGAGCCTGACTGATGCCAAATTGACCCATAGCTTCTCCCGTAGCCTTATATTCAGATTGTGCTGTGATTACCATCACCAAGACATTATGTACACAAATAGTAAATATTGTATGCAGTAAAATGCAGAGATGTACATATAATATTCATCTCATTTTGGGAGCAATTTTTCAAATAAATGCTTTATTTGTAGCACTGAGTAGTACTAATTAAATTTTAAGGCCTACAAAAGAGGAAGAAGCCATTTTTTAAAACCCTTCTCTCCTCCACTGCTGACATTTTAAACCGCATTTGTTTTTTTTTTTTTNTTTTTTTTTTTTTTGTTTTTTTTGTGCGTGTGTATGTGGTGTAGTGTTATGTGGAATCAGCATTTTCTTCTGCTCTGGGCTACATACTGCCAGCTCCTACTGCTTAAGCTGTATCGTCAGTATTGCCCAGAACGCACTGGAAAAACATCCTCCTTGCAGGCGTCTCCTCCATTGTGCCTTCACTTTTAATTTTGCAGGCATCTGATGAAGTTTGAGGAGCGTTCTTGCTCATGTTGATGTAAGAGCATACATGCAATACCTTTACAAGGAGGCAAACTCAGCATCATTTCACGTCAAGGCTGGCTATTTTTGTCTTGGTACAGTACATATTGGCAAATTAAAAGGCCTTCTGTTCAAGTATGTTTTCCAACAAACTGTGCTGGCATGTTCGAATCCACTGGTGGGCATATATGTTGCATTTCTCATGCTGAACATGAAGAGACTTTGCTTTCATTTAGCTTAAATGCAGAAGTCAGCTTCTTTAGTATTCCAGTAAACAGATTAAGCTGTGAATGTTTTTGCAATCTGTAACAAAACCTGCTGCATCAATTGAGTTTTGGTCAGTTGAGAGCAGATACATTCTAAATGAGTTGACAGACACATAAGCCTGATATACCATCAGTTCATGAAGTTGTCACGCCTAACATATTAGCAACTATTTACATACTTACATATCCAGCAGATTCACACATTTAGTATTCAGGTGAAGTCATGTTTCAGTTCACCTGATGCATTTAAGACCAATATTCACTCTCTTTTAGTTCTGCATTGATCTCCACCAACTCCTGAGAAAACATTTGGCTTGTTACATGGCTTGTTCAATAGCCACGTAATTTCTGTCATTTTATGCTGGACACATACAGTCAGCTTATTACTAGATCCATCTACCTACAATTTTATCAGAGGTTTGTGAGAACCTTTGAGAAACAATTATTTTTGACAGCAAAACCAGAACAATGAGCCAAAAATAGCTTCATAGAGCTGCATATTTAGGAGATAACTTGCAGTGGCTTCACCAGAGCCATTTGATTTAGTATTAATATGAAAAATATTGGTAAATGTAGCTTTAAATTAAATTATCAACAGCACATAGATTTAGTTACTTTCCACTTGTGGTTTTAGTTCCTCGTGTTTGAGCAGAATTAAATCTAAAATTTCAGAAACAGTAGTAGAATACTAAGTATCATAATAAAGACACACATAATCTCCCAGCCAGTGATATGGTGCTGGTTCCGTCTCACAGGAGTGAATGTTCAGCTTAGCTCGACTCTCACACCCTCCCAATGGAAAACCTTTATGCCACATCACGATGGCAAGAGCGGGCACTTTACACGATGATCTCATGTCCCGACTTCATGGGGAATAAGTGAGTATCTCTCATCAGCAATGCTTGATGGGAATCAGGAAGCTCCTCCCAGAGACACAAACACAGGAAACACACAAAGGATCACATCACTCTCTCTGTTTTCCTTTCACATCTCAATGTCTCACTCCCTTCCACTATCCATAACACTGTTTTCACTCACCTTTGTTGTATCCATTTAAACTGTGTGTGGATGTGTGTTTATATTCAGTGTACATCTACAATATCCACTGTACAGCATAGGGTGTTTGAGCTGTGCCAAGTCTTACATGTTAGCCTCTATTTTGGGTCTCTGGCTTTTTTCTTTAATATGGTTGACATTATGAAGATAAAGTAACATACATAAGCTTACTGTCCTCAGAGACAGATCTACTTCTCTAAAACACCTACATGGTTTGACCAGTTCAGCTGGACTAGGGTTCATGGTGCTCGTTGTTATGGTTTGTTTGGGCAGGCCTGAACCATTGTAATTGCTCTCGGTTGAAAACCGAAGCAATAATATTGAGAAGGTCCAGTTTCAAATGAAGTCTGGAATGGTTTATTGGCGGTGTGGACATGATCCAAACTAATTCTGAACAAACTGCAAGATTATCTGTTGATCTAATGATTGGACTGGTGCAGGTGGTAAACATTAAATTACACATTTGCTAACCCATAATCCAATAACAATGGATGCTGTGCCATAAACTTACCTAACACATCTTCAAATTAACAAACTCAAGTTTAACATGTCATTGCATGTGCAGAGATGCACCTCATTCTCCTCCTGATAAGCCGCATGAAGGTAAACCATATGAAAGTCTTCTTTGCATAACGTGAGGCAAAATCTGGTTTCTGTGACATTGTCTTGAATTGCATTCAAATTCAGCATTCTGCTGGCATGGTTTTGCTTGGTATATGACTATGAAAAAGCAAAGTAGCCCGATTGTTCCATGTAATGTAGCTACCCCAGCATAGTAAACTTCTTCCTGATTTTGTCACTCCCATCCCCAGACATTTCTGACCAATGAACAGAGTGAGCATACTCACATGGCTTTGATTCACTGCGTCTTTTGTGTCTGTGTAAACTAAACTAATTAAGTTCCTAATTCAGCTCAAAGGAAATGAAATACAGGTTTGAAAATGGAGCTCAAACACTCTGCAGCTAGATTAGATTTTAAGCTTTGCGTGTGATGTATGTCTGCTGTGTTCTGGTCAGCATGAAGTAGAAAATGCCTCATAGAGTCACATTGCTTGTTAAGACCATGTAATTAGGCAGAGAACATCAAATACTGAGGTATTTGACCCGGAAATGACTTGGCTGAGCAGAGGACAAGACAAAACAACAGCGAAAAAGCCAGCAGACAATCTAATTGGTGTTTTGGGACACATGGAAATTCATTCAAAACTGCAGACAGATGTGACATCTTCTGTTACTGCCATGCACATCTGTTCAGTATCACTGATTAAACTGCTGCAGGAATTGTGATACAACAACAGAAACAATTGTCTAAAAAAACAAAAATCAAAAAAATCAAAAAACTAAATGTTATTCAGAGATGAGCATGGAAACTAAGCTGAAGGACAAGCATGTGTCTTGTGTGTGTGTGTGTGTGTGTGTCTGTACCTGTGTATCATGTCTTCCAACCTCTTCCCATGTTCTTCATCCTGTTCCAGCTGTTTTCGCCGTGCCTCCTCTTCCTCTACTCCTATACCCTGGAGGAGCCATCGCTCCCGCATGGCTTTGGACTAAGGAAGAAGCAGAAAGTTGCTTACTGCAGGGCTTCAGGTCACATAACTGTCACATTCTGGTAGCCATATTAAACACTGAACTTGTTCATCTCTTTCTGGTTTTAACTTTTACAGATACAATTGTCATGTTAATGAGAATGTTTGCTAAATGAGCCTGACAGCTACTTAGTTTGCTTAGGTTAACTGAACTCACTCTACTCAAATTATAACAAGTATTTTTGAATTAATGATAAAAATGTTAACTGTGCTGCATGTACATTTACTTTGCGTTGACTTCCTGCTTTTCTGTCAGATTTTACTGGACTGTAATGCACTTCTGATATATTCTAGCACATAAGGACTATGCTGTTTGTTCAGGTTACTACATTCTTCAAGTTCCAGTTCAAGATTATTTGGGGTTGGGTCCAAGTTATATCCAGTGTAAAAGGGGTCAGGGTAGAGTCCTGTGCTATTGCTGTGGCCTCGAGTCTGTGTGTCAGTGTGCTATGTCCAGCAGATCCCTAAACTCTGGTCATGTGGTGCATCATAATCAATGCAGGAGAAAACACATTACATTGATTCTTAGGACACTGCTTATTTATTGGTGCTTTTTTTTTGACCAGTGTAGGTGTTCTCTCTCTGTCCGGGTCGATTGCATTTTGGATGGATTTCAGTTATCCTCAGGTCTGTTTTGGATGGGTCTAACTGTTATCAGGTTCCTTTTGGATCTGTTCTTTTTTTTTTTTTTTTTTTTNTTTTTTTTTTTTTTTTTTTGAAAATTAATTTATTAATCTATAGTTTCAAGCAGGTTTTCTGAGTCATTTTTCAATTAGATCCAGATTATTGTATCTGTTAAGACTTCTGGTGTGCTGGCCTGTAATGGATGCACTCAAATCAAACACTCCTCTTCAACTATCCAAGTAAAAACAAATAAAATTTAGGGTGTATACGGTTGGATGCTGAATATGTCCTGGAAGCTCAGAATGTGATTGCTTGAGTTAATGGTTAGCGAGTAAAGCCAAGGAACAAATAGGCTTCAACTGACATTTAACTAAACCAATAAGATTATAGTGGCTCTGCAACAATTCAACCATCAGCTTTCTTTCTAAGAAATCTCTTAAAGTCAGCCGAAAGCAGCGCTGATGTCATCTCAACACTTTTTGTTTCTGATATACAGTTAAAAAAAAAAAAAAAAAANAAAAAAAAAAAAAAAAAGGGGAGGTGAAAGTAAATTTTTCTTATTTCGTTAGTGTATTTCTTTGATGTTTAAATGACACACTGTGTGTTTGTGTCAGTGTCTCCCTCTCAGTCTGGAACTCTGTTTTGTTACCACAGCAGAGTCAAACAGAGACGCACCTTCCACTGTTTACTGTCAAACTGCTGCTGTGCTTTAAAGAGCAGAACTGGCAAACAATTGGCAGCTTGATAGCACACACACACACACACACACACACACACACACACACACACAAATAGCTGCCAAATTCTGACAATAACTGTTAATAATTTTGGCAGACCTAATTGTGTGTGTGTTTCTGTCAACATGGCTAAGCTAACCAGCTATCTAAAGCCTCCACATCATAGTTTTCAGCCAGCATGTTTCTAATGAATGTGAACTTTGTAAAATGTAGGTCAACTAGACAGACTGAATAAAGTGTCATTAACCTTTTAACCATTGAGATAAAATGTAGTTTGTATTGAAAATCACCATATTTGGATTATGAGTTCAAAAAAACAATCGCAGAATATTATTTACAAAGAGCTTAGATATGTATAAAATATCATAAATCTGCTCTGTAAATGTAATAACCTTACATTTAATAATGTCATGCTTACTGTGGTGCAAATTTGAAAATCTCTACACTGCAAAATGTTTGTCAAAAGCCAACAGGAACCTTTTATTTCTTATCTCAAATGTTATTTATTCATCAATTATTTTTTCCTCCTATTCTATGCTAATTGCATATCCAAGTTTCTTCTTCTGTGATACAGTACAACAGAGAAACTGTCATTCAACTAGAGGAAACTGTTGCTCTGTTGGTGACCTGTGACCTCTGACCTCTCTGTGGAAGGATATCACACAAAACTGTGTCATTACATAACCAAACTTTTCCATAGTGAGGACATGAATAAGGCTCTGCTGTCAACCAAACTGTTATGAATAAAATTTTGTATGGCATATTGACCATTTGTTTCCTCTGAGAACCAGCCTGCTCTCTCTCACGCTCGCAAACTTTTCATTTCCTGTTGAGCTCTGACACACACAACCCTCTCTCAAACTGTAGAGAGTTTTTGAGGAGCAGATCCTATTCATAAAACAAACAAACAAACAAACAAACAAACAAACAAACCCTCTATGTCTCTCTTAGGATAGTTGAAATTAATTATATTTCCATGTCAGCAAAATAGTGTACTGGGAACTTCAGACTAGAGCAAACATCAGTTATCTTCCAACATTTTCCCTGCAGAGATATTTTAAATTTTTAATAAAGACTTTGAGAATTGTTCTTTACTTGAAGTTTTGAGGGCAGAGGTTTAATATAACTAAAGTAAAATAATTTATAATTGTTCACAGAAGACTGGTATCAGTTTCCATTTTAGTTATTAATTCCGAATATGGTTGTGTTCATTGTACTCAGAAGCTGTAACTTGGAATTATGTGATTTAGGACCACCATGCATTCAAGTTAAACAAAGTAGGAAACAACGTAGATGCCTCCACAATAACTTTTGTTTTGTTTGCTCTGTCAGACTAAAAGAAACAACACTTTAACATTCATGAGCTATTTGTCTTTTCAAAACAACTACTGTATTGCCAATTTTATATATTTAATCAGTTACTGTCTGTATGCTGATTGAAAGAAAATGTTTGTAAATAATTATTTGTGAATTATTGTTTACTTTGACCAGCCATATTGAAATTACATCAATACTAAACTCAGGGTTGAGGAAGCTTGCCTGATTTCTGAGTACAATTTCTAAGCATAAGAGGCGTTTTGTTTGACTTTTCTCAGGAGGTTGGAAATTCCGAGTTCCGAGTTTAAATTGAATGCAACACAAAACATGCCACTGACTTACTTATAAGCCACTCCAAAACTTAAAAGGAACATATATTCATATATTTTTGTCATTTATGTTTCTCTGATGCCAGTTAACCACCACACCAGTAACATAAACATTCATTCCTGTTTGGACCAAATCATCTTTGATTGACTTTTGGCATGTTGGGATTTATATACAATGTAAATCCCTATATCTCAGTGTGCTTCCTGTCCCTTTAATTATGTTGAGTATGGTATATATACCATATCTGCATGTACCATATCCTCTTTAAGGAGTCTGGATTGATTGTGACTTTCTGCCCCACAGCTGTTTCTTGTTAACTGATGCTGCTGCTGAGTATAAACAGTTCTGTTGTTCTGTTTGGCACTGAGGATGAGCTGAAGCGCTGAAATATCTGCACTTGTTACGCGACCACTAAACAAGGTATATTTAAGATACAGTATATCTTTTAATATAGGTGTTTATTTTAGCTTTTTGAAGTTTTAATGGTATTTAATAGTTAATTAACTTGACTAATAGCTAGCTAATTTAACTAGTTAATTAGCTAGTTAAAATTGTATGAAATTCTGGACTTTCTTCTTTTGAAGAAGTGTTTTGTAAATAACAATCCAAAAATTCATCAACAAATTATGAATGACCTGAAAAACCTGAAAGTTAAAAGGAAATCTAAACCAAATCCTAAAAATCTGATTTAGAAGTAGAAGCTACAGCAGAGCATGAGTGCAGAAATCATTATGTTGTTTACCCAGTGCTGTTCTCTGAGGCCAGACCTAGATCAACATCGGCGTTCTATGAGGCTTGAATCATGCAGCCCAGAGGTCCTTATCACGTCTCTGGGCTCTAGTCTCTGCTTCCTCTCCCAAGACCGCTGGTCCCTTGAGACTGAAGCTACAAAGGCAGCTTCACGCTGCCTGGTTGTGTGGCACTCAGAGGTAATGGCCATTAAATGAGACTGTGACTACATTACTGATTACATCTGGAGTTCAAGCCTGCCAGTGATGTCTCAAGAAAATTAAACACAATCAGGACTCTGACTCTAATGCTCAGAAAGCCACAGCAGTACAAACTCTAGCAGGGGTAGGAGTTAAATTCCTTGGTACGTTCAAATAATAATTTCTACTTTTCATTTTTCTCAGTTGACATAATGAAGCAAAACGGAGGCATCTCACATTTTTGAGAGCAAAAAACTGGAATTACTTTTAGATTTTCAGCAACTGAAGTTTTGATTTTTTTTTTTTTTTTNTTTTTTTTTTTTTTTTGTAGGTGGTGCTGTGGGAGGAAGAAAATAACAATGTACAAGAAAATGTAACATTTTCTTGTACATGCAATAACTAATCATGCTAATGGTTTTATTTGGTTATAGGCCTACCAAACCTTTTGAGTACCTGAATTCCAGTAGTATGGACTTGTAGTTTATAGTGTTAGCAGTTAATTTATTATGTAATTTGTTTGCCTTATTTCCTGAATTTTACATTACATGCATAGTAACCCAAGTGAGTCACACTGGGTCATGAGGAAAAGACTTTGAGTATGTTGGTCCCATGAGTAAAAGAAAAGAAAACTTAACTGATCTGCAGAATGATGAGCTACATACAATCAAGAAAACAGAATTTGTGGTTTATGGTCAGGCAGCACTAGATTGGCCCTTTTCTGTTTATGAAACAGTCATACAAATGTGGTCAAACTGGAGCATTTAAGACCAGTTTAAGCCTCAGATTAGTCTCAATGTGTATTTATGTAGCTGAGACAAGTTACAGGCCGTTTTCAGACCTGCAGTCTAATTGCTCTGGTCCAAATCAGAGACTAAATTGTTACAATGCTGCATTTACTGCTTGGTTTGGTTGGGTTTCACATAGGGAAAAAAATAGTCAAAACAAAATATATATATAAAAAAGTCACGTCAGAGCTGTCGCTTAGCTCTTCAGTCAGAAATGTCTGGGGGCAGCAGAAATAAAACCAAAACAGGAAAAAGTTTACTGTGCCGGCATAACTAAATAACATGGAACAAAATTGGAAATGGGATACTTTCACAGTCATCATTTGGTCCATATACCAAGAAATATGTGGCGGCAGAAGCTAAATTTGACTTCAAGACAATGTGTCTAAAACCAGTTGTTGCTGTACATTGCTTCACTTTTGTGAATATTTGCTGCTTTCAGATAGCTGAACAGGAGAATGAAGTGCATGAGCACATTCAACAACATGCTAACTTTCAACGTGTTCATCTGAAGATGTGTTAGGCAAGTATGACATATAACCACATTTTCAACCCATTTGTTGGATTTGCTAATCAAAATTATAGTTTACTTAATGCTAACCTTGCACACCAAGCCATCTCTCATGTTCTAAATCAATCAATAGGCCAATACATTGCTCTGTAGCTTGTTCAGTCAAAGTGTGGATCATATTCAGATCACAAACGACCCACTCTGAGACCACACTGAGGAGGTGGTCTTGGTCCACACCCACACACATCCGATTGCTGTGTACAGACTTGCACATATGTACCAAAAGACAAACTAGCCCAAATGAACTGGACCAAACCACATAGGTGTGAAAATGCCCGTATAGACTGTAAAAATCAAGACTGAAGACTGAGATCAGACTAGGTATAGCAGCTGTGTGTCAGCTTTCTCATCTCACTTCTATATTGCACTGAACACAGTGCTTTAATGGCATTACATAAACTGTGCACATGGCTTCAATCAAAGCTTCCCTTTTCTTGATGTTTCCATAAGTGTGTGTTAATTGCTGGAAAACACCGGCATCTTGGAGTGAAACTTATGTAATAAAGAAACGCATGCTGAGTGTGTTTAAATGCTCTAATTAATGAGTGGAATGTATTTTTACTGCAAATATTGAAACCGGCTACCATAAACAGAACAGTGGGTACCCATAGTTGACGTATCTCTGCCTGCAGCTGTACCACATATGGTGCTGCAGGGTTTTCCAAACAATTCATCTTGGAGGTGGAGCAACATGTTCATGAATGGTACCAGTAAGGTTATGCACACGCCATACGATTTGTCAAATGGTTCTTTTCTATTGATAAGGTGTCAATACCGGGGCCAGTGGGGTTACTCAAGGTCAGCTCATGTATACAGTGCCCACAGCCATTTGGTGAAATGATGGTTCTATAATGAGATGTGCGACAATCTTGCAGGACGGCTCTGTACATATGCGGCATCTCACGGTTGACGAGATTTATCTCGCCTCTACATGAGAAGCAACGATTTATTGGTGTCATACCAGCAGCTTTATGGGGCCAGCGCAATTTTCCTAGCAGAAACCAGTGTCTGGGTCGGAATGGTTTGCAAACACCTTTGGCCACTGGCACCATATTAGTGGAAAAACACTGAGATTACTGTACCGTTCACTCTAGATGACTTTTGTATCTTGCAATCAAATATTTTGAAGTCATAGTTTGCAACTACAATATGATTTGCAGCAAAGGGACACACATTACAAGATCTTTCCCCAGGAGGAATCCCTAGCAAGTCTCTCTAGTCTCCATACTATGTTTAGGCATGAACAGTTGTGAGATGCATGATGTAAGACACTGCACAAGACAGAACTTCCAGAAATAAATGTCCATACGATGCTAAAAATCCAAGTTGTTACAGCTACACCCGTTTTTTTCCTCTTGCCCCATGTCTTGCACTCTCATTGGCTGTAGCCTGTCTCTGCTGTGATTGTTGGTCATAACACAGTTCACACTACAGGATTTGGACTCATTGATGGACCCAGATATTGAGCCTTTTGTACATCTCTTGCATGTCTGTCATGCATGTCTCTCAGATCATGTCTGAACAGTTCATACCTGGGAATTTTGCTTATGAGGAGTGAGCACTGATTTGATCTGGGGCATTTGCTGGCAATATCCAAAAACTGTAGGCAATGGAATAATCAGGTATCAACTATGGTGACAATATGCAAATGAGATTAATATGCTGATCAGAATCATCAGCATCATTGGATGAAAGCAAAAGATTTAGGAATATATTTTGAACAAAATCACATGGTGTTACTGCTCAGAATTTGTAGGTCTGCTGTGTCTCCACCTGACAGAGGTCAGAATGTCTTCTGAGTTTGAGTATGAGGCCACATGATTAATTTCTCACAGGTTGAAAGGTTCTGAAACTTCTCTGGCTCTCCTTATTTTATCGTCAAGTTTGTGTTTAATGGAAACAAAAACTTGGCTTAGTGGTAGCGGCTGGCCATACTTATTAGGAAATATGTTTATACGTGTTTGGAGTCTGGCATTTTTTCCGAAAAGAAGAAAACAGCCAGACCTGCTTGGCTACGGGAAAAGGAAACTAACAAGCCAGCTCACCAGGAACCTCCAAATGTGGATGTTCAGAAGGAATGAGTTACTGGAACAAGACCAGAAGGAAACTAATACCTTAATCAATGCACACAAATAACTAAACCCATGTGTAGCCTTAAAAGTAACGTGTTGGCACATAAAAAACTGTCAATGAAAGCAAATGAATGATATGTAACAGAGTCGCTTTGTGTTTCTCTGACATTTGGGGTCAAGGCGAGAACTGGTTTAAAAAAAAATAAGGGGGAGGAGGAATGAGAGGATCAAGAGAGATGAATGAGGGTCACAAACATTCCCATTTGTAATACTTTCTTTTGATCATCAGCACTGACTACATCTCTCCACTAACCCTATAATGCCTGCACACTGTGTGATAACAGCAATTTTAGAAGTTCATTGCATGTTACACTGTGCAAGATGGGTGTTTGTGTAAGACTGTATGAAAACAAGATTGCATGTCAAATTGTGCAATGAAAGCTTGGTGAATTGTAGCAGCAGAAACTTGTCATTTTGTTATCCATCTTCGCAAATGTATAGACATGGGTCATAGCAGATTTTGGTCCTAAATTTATGGCATCATAATTTTGTCAGAGGTTGTTTTTGGGTACAAGAGTGCTAAATTGGCAGATATTGGATGTGTCTCATAATGTCATCTTGGACCACCATTTTGGATTTGACCACTGTTATCTGCAAAAGCCCGTAATTTACAGGAGCCATAACCCCAACCTAATCTTAATCCTAAACTTAACCCTAAATCCAAATGTTGACTAGCATTAAGTTTAATTCTTGACCATTGTACTCCAAATCCTTATCTCTATTTTGTCTGTTAGCCAGCATTAGAGGCTTGTGGCTATACTGTATATAGCTCTGTTGTAGGTGACAGTAGAAGTCTTGCAGAAATTGTTCTGATTGTGTCTGTTTGATATCCATCAAGTTGCTGTAAAGAAAACTAGCGTCGGTTGGAACATTGATTAGTTGTGACACATGTCAGATCAGACCAACAGATGGAACAGAGACAGATTGGACAAGGACCATAATGTCTAGACTGCTCTTCAAATTTCACTCATAAACCCCGGGGAGCCTCATTATACTGTACTGTAACCATTCAGAGATCTTTAACAGGGAATATGGCGTTGTTTTATTTTTTAAAATAGATAAGTTGACTGATAAGAAAAATAGAGTGTGAGGAAGAGAGAGAGAGACCACAGTGATGCATCTTTATGGTTCTTAGTTTGTAGCTGTAACTCACTGAAGCAGAAAATACAGCATAAACAATATAATCACCTTTAATATGAGAATTTCATTCTATTTCTAGTTTAAATGACTGATGGTTTTAACATCGACTAGCACACCTGTGTTTAAAAGACTAATTGGTTAAGATTTTCCAATGCTGCTTTTAAACAAATCGTAAAATTGTTCAGTGGGAAGCCAAGTGTGAATTCCAACCTGAACCATTAACCCAATTCTTCATCCTGAAGCTGATTTTAACTCTTAATTCCCACTCTCAGCTAAGATTAGTCTAAATCTGTCCTTAATCCTAAACTAGCTTCTTAAAGAAGGATAGACATAATGTACTTAAAACATCAAACTTGTTCTTAGAAAGTCAGCAAAGCACACACACACACACACACACACACACACACATACCTTGAGTTGTTGTAGCTGGAGCACCAGGTCATCAAGCTTGTTTCTCTTGTCTTCAATCTCTGTTTGCCGTTTACGCTTTTCCTGAGACACAAAAAAGAAAAACCCATCAGAATATGAATACAAAACATTTTTTGTGCATATTGGAAGTGGTCAGTGAAGGAAAAATATAAATAGAATCCACCATGTTACTGTACAAAAGTATGACGTCGTATTGATTGTGTTTGATGTTGACGTTAACTAATTTCACTTAATATATTTTTAAATAAGTGAAATAATTAACTTTAAGAAGAAGTGTCTTTGGGATCAGCCAATCAGAGTCAGTCATGATGGCTGTTTGTCTTTGTGTAGGTGCCCCTTTGCCAAAATTTGGTTTAAAATTGTCCCTGTCTGTGTTTTTTTTTTTTTTTTTTTTTTTTTTTTTAAATGGGAATCATCAAACTTGAGCAAACTTTGTTCTGTTGAGATACTGTTTCCTTTACTTAAACCTAATTTGAAGTTTATTGAAGTTTTATTGATATGCTTCTATAAAAAAAAAAAAAAANAAAAAAAAAAAAAAAAGGACAGAAAACAAGCGTGAATTCCAGAATCTAAATGCCACACTGCTTGCATCGCAAAATGAAATGGCCAAATGTAAACTTGACATCAGTCAAAGTGAAACCAGCAAAAACAAAAAATAAGCAAATAAATAAAAAATTCTAAAAATTCCTCTTAATTGTGCAATGACTACAAATTGGCCTCCGATTCTGGGGAAGAGGAGAGAAAAAAACGGTCTGTGGGTACATGCAGGAAGGAACTGCGGCATTAGGGAGGTCAGAGGTCAGGGCTTATGGAGGTTGAGAGGGGTTAGGGTCTGTAGACTATCTAAAGAAAAGGGATTAGGCCTTGAACCCTCTAAATGAAGGCAAGGTCAAACAGGAGGCATGGAAAATAATTCTTAACTTGATGTTGAGATGAATGAGGCCAAGCTGGACGGACAATGAGAGTTGGAAACACTAATGAACAGAGAGAAGATGTAGAAAAACTGGCTACGTTTGACTTTGATGAAAACACATGAGAATCTAAACAAGACAGAGAAAGACAACCCTGTTCCTGGCTGAAGGGCATGAGAAGGTTCTCTCTCTCTCTCTCTCTCTCTCTCTCTCTGTGAGCACAGATTTCTGGGATGTTTCCTGTTTGCTAAATATAGCCATCAGGGAAAACTCCAAAATGAGAACAAACCTTCCACCAATCACAGAACATGACACAGGAGAACAGGAACATAATGCCTCAGAATAAAACTGAACAGAATGACACAAAATGACTTAAAAAAAACAAACAAAAAAAAAAACAAAAAACAGACAGGGACAATTTTAAACTAAATTTTGGAAAAGAGGCCAGAGAAAGAAGCAATATATTGCAGAATGGAAGGGAACTAAGCTGAACAGAATAAAACAGAATAGAGCTAAACAGAACACAGTAGATCAAATGATTTATTATTTATTATATTGTTTAGGTTTGGGTTTAATATGAGAAAATTTAAGAATTTATCTTTAATTAAAAATGGTGAAATCTGGACAATAATTGATAACGATCATATTACTTTTGTATATTATTATAGTTACTTTGAGGGACCACAGTTAGCAGCATAATCAGCAGTTAGTTTAGCAATTTCTGCCTATATTTCAATTTTACAGATGTGTTTGCAACTTCAGTATAACAAATGAAGATTGCACATGAGCCTTTTTCATCCCAGATCTTCCTCAAAATAAATTTTTTAATTGAAAATTGATTTTAAAAAAGTAAAATAATGAGTCTTAAGATCAGAACTGAGTAATGCTAAATTTATCAGTCTTGCAGGGAGAACACATTAAAAAAGTACACACACTGTGAAAACATCTGAACCAAGCCTGAGGTCATCGCTCTCTTGCTCTCTCTCTCTCTCTCTCTCTCTCTCACACACACACACTCACATTCACAATCACTCACTCACGCACTCACACACACACACACACACACACACACACACATGGCAGCAGCCTAACAGCAATTCCCATGGTTTGGGAAGTACAGAGAGGCTGAGCAGGGGTATGGTCACCAGATGTCAGAGACCGTTAAGGACATGTGGTTGAGGAATGGACAAAACACACACACACACACACATACACACACACACACACACACACGCCACAATAGCTGTAATCTGTACAAATATTAATCTGGCCATACTGTAAATACAGATTAATACATATCATTTAACTCACACACAATATCCAAGTACAGGACTTGGTGGCAAGTTGTGTATTTTCATAGGTAGGAATGAAGATTCTCAGCTATACTGGAACACACACACACACACACACAAACACACACACACAGATGTTTGACATCCCCATATTAAAGACTGTTCGGATCCTATTTGATTTATATCAAAGAAATAAAATGTATAGAATGGACATAAAGAAAATTCAATTTTAACAATGTATTAATGAACCATCCTTCAATAAAAACATGGATGGAAATAATTTTATTGCCTTCCACAGTCCCCCTTTAAATTTTCCACTCATAGCTGCACTTCTTCTAAATTGAATCAATAGAAAAATATTTAATCTTGATTTGGGTTTCTGGGCCAGTCGTCTTACTATTGATGTTGGTTCTGTTCTCTGAAATCAGAGTTCCAGAAAGACAGATCATCTGAATCAATTCCAGCTGTCACTTTTCAAAAATCAGCAGAATCATCACTATTATTTGAACACACTTTTAGGAGTAAAAATATTTTTGCACTAGAATATGGTTATAAATTGTTGAATTGAGAGGGGAAAGACCCCAATCTGTGCTCAGTTGACTGTATTTCCCCCCAGAAAACGATTCCTCCTCCTCAGGGAAAAATGTTCACATTCTTGGTGACACACTCATGGCTTCCCACACTCTGACTCACTGAGGCCTTGGTTACACTTGGCCCCACTTGGCTTCTTTCTACAGTTTAATACAGAGGGCATCACTTTTCCCATCAGCGTTGATAACCATCCCAGAAGTATGACTTTACTACAAAAGGTTGTATTTCAATTTAAAGTGGTGTAGATGAGTCACAGTGGAGAGATTTACTTTCATTTTGTTTGTGTTGTGTAGATTCCCAGTGACAACTTAGAATCAAATCACATGGATTATATTGAATTTCATAATATTTGACAATAATAAATCCAGGTTTTGTTCATGTTTCTAAGCATAGCAAATTTCTCTTCTTCCCACAATTACTTGTGTTTTAGGGCCACTTTCTGTAATAGCTTTGTATTATGTTCTCACTTAAACAATATCCGAGCTGTCTTTTTAAGATGACTCACATGCAAGTTTTCGTTCAGTGTAATTTGGTAGCACTTGAATTCAAATGTCATTCTGACTCATACGGGGGGAAAAAAGAATTAAGGAGAAGATGCAGAGTTCAAATAAACTAAATTCAGCCTAAAGATTCCTGAAAATCTAAGAATAAAAATAGACTCCAAGATATAGAATTAAGTTGCAATTTACCTGTTTTGGAACAGTGTCCAACCTTATTGCTTTTACTGTTTAAACAGGATTTTGTAGTAGAAAAGGGTCATTGCAGATGCAAATGAATAGGTGGGAATAATCTGATGGTTTTTCATTTCAGTGTGTCTAAGTGGAGAGTTTGATTTTTGTTGAATTGTAATATACAGTATGTTTATGATGTAGTGGAGAGGAAGCTGTCGATAAGATAATGTAAATCTGTTAGATTGTTAGAATGTTAGAAGTCCTAATGATGTTGATGGTAAAGCTGTGGGCTACAGATCAGATGGGTCACATGCTGCACATGCCAGCACACCCAGGAGAAACATCTCACACTGAAGATCATCTTCCATTCAGCAGGCAGCCATAACTGAATGCTTACACAACGGAGACTGAAATGGACTTGTGGCATCAATGCTACAAAGGTTACATGTTTAATTTTTGCACCGCTAAAAGGAGCTCGCTATATTCTGAATGAATAACTCATAGCACTATGAAACGTGGAAAAAGCCTGATGAAAGTGTTAAACAGTGTATGTTTTTGTATCCTGCATCACTGGTTCACCACATGGTCTAACACAGCGTAGTGTGCACCGCTAGCACTTGCAGCTCTATGAAAATATGCATTTTGCCATTGCCCTCATCAGAAAATGCTACTTAGTAAAGTCTTGAGTGATTGGAGGTGGAATGCTCTCATCAGAAAATGCTAATTTTTAAAGTCTTGCATGGTCGGAGCTGCTTGAATGCTCAGCTCTTGACTGACTGCTGGTGTCCATGAGTGCCAACTTAGCACATCTGAAATGTCTTGCATGCCGTGGTCATATGATAGTAGCAGGCAGTGACTGTACTCATCATGGCCATATTGAGGATTGACATAAGCATGTACATGTTCACATGGATGCACACAAACACAATAACTGAGATACGTCTTTTATCTGCTTCACCAGTCACATCGAGACATTCAATGCCACCATGCTGACAATGAACAGCACTTTCTGTTTTACTCGATGAGTAATTACATTGTCTAGCAACGATGCCTCAAACAGCTAATTTGCCCTCTAGTTCCCTTTACTGTCACTTTGCATCAATTACTATTAATTATGCTCAAATCTTACTAGCAGCACCCCCCCTAGAGCTGCATTCCAGTCTCTCCTGTCTCCAGTCTCTGTGAGCCCCAACTCCACTCACTTTCTAACCATAAGAGAGTGTCCAATAGGTCCAGGACAGCTGCTGCTAATTTTAGCCGGTATGTAATGTCTGGCATGCCCCAGACCCCCTACTATCCAACAAATCACGCCCTCTTTCCCTCCTTCACCTTCAGTTCCCTCCTGTGTGTGTGCCTTTGCACCAAGCACACTCCCCCCCCCCCCCCNCCCTTAACCCACTACCATAAACTACCAAAATCCAGAAACCGAGCCTCCTTCCACCAGAGGTCCACTCCTGACTCTACTGGCTCTACTCCACTGGTATCTGCCACACCCACTCAGAGAAATATTCAAGGGTAAAACATTAATTTATTCATCTATTGAATAATTGGACAAAACCCAACCTGCATTTCCCCCCAATTTCTGTTAATTCTGTCATCGACTCAATTATTTTTAATTTTTAAATGCTGCAAATACATCAGTCTATGATTAGTGACTACACAAACTAAGACTGTGCATGCCTGCAGGCAGCCCAGCCCCCCACTCATTTTACTACTCTGTACACAGGCCATTCCCCCAGCCCTCCACAGCATGCCACAGTCACAAATCTCACTCAGTGCATACCAAGGTCCAGCTTTAGCATCCCCTCACCTTCGCCCAGCCTCCTTCACTCCCCTCAGACCTCACTAACTGAATCCAGAACACTATCCAGCTTCCAAAGTGACCCTGAGTCAAAGATTACTTTGTAAACCGTAGTCATCGAAAAGGGCAAATCTGGGTGTAATTCCAGGAATGACAGTTCATAAATGCATCTTGAGCCATTTTAGTCTCACGCAATTGATAAGAATTCTTATAGGGCAGTTAGAGAGATTTTGAGTTGTGGGTGATTAGTCAGACTGTTTTTGCAACGATCAGTCCCTGTCGCCTTTAAGCGCATGCAGCTGCCATTTCCTTATTTTCTCTCTCTCTCTCTCTCTCTCTCTCTCAGATACACAAACACAAACTAACTCCTTGATCGTCTTGCACCCCCCCACTTACCCATTCCCCCCAAGTCTTGGCCCCTGTGTGTGTGTGTGTGTGTTTGTGTGTTTTTGGGGCTAAAATCCAAGGGGCTGAGGTCATCTGTGTAGACTTATCTTAGACACTATGTGGAAGCCAGTGAATGAGTGCACATGCAAACACACACCCACGCAATCACAAATACACACATGCACACACACTCTCTCACATGTATTCTTTGATGCAACTTGTGGTTAGCAAGCCAGTGGGTAGCATTTAATTAAAATGACTATTGGCTGATCATTGAACCACAAAGCTTTTGTAAACCCCAACGTGCACACACAGACACACAAACATTCACAAATACACACACACACACAAAGTTTTTGGGGAAGCCTAACAAGACCGTACCCCATTACACTACTAAAATTACATGTTAATAACATACCAATTACAGTTCTGTATTTAACAACATGACACCACAACTCTTTACTAATCTGAACAATTAGTTACCATGGAAACCTGCACTGCTGGAGCTGGCATGCTGTAATCACCATCAAACTGGAGGATTTTGTGTGTGTGTGTGTGTGTGTGTGTGTGTGTGTGTGTGGTAAATAAATGGGCCAACTGACTTATCAAATCTGAGAATTAACACATGCAAATGTGTTTTTCTTTGTGGATCCTTAATACTCTCGTCCATCTTGAAAAGTTAGACATGCATTTTGGGTTCATCCTCGCGAGGTTAAAATGAGTTTACTTTAATTAGATGAGTTTTTATTTGGAGAGTAGTTAATACAGAAAACAGCACAGTAATAAATATGCAGCATTAAAAGATATCTGACATAATCAGTCATCTACTTATTAACAAAAAATAAAGAGCGTATAAAGAACTTGGAAAAAATTGAAAAAAATATATTGTAGTGCATACTGGGTACCTCTTCATGTATAGTTCATTCTAAAAATAAGCTAAGCTTTGCAGATTATTATGAAAGAAGATATGAAATTCAATGCTGTATTTTATATATTTATATGAAGAAAAATGAGGATCGCCAATTTTGGTGCTAATACATAATTTCTTACTGTATTGTTCCAGCCCAGTTGTTGCTCTCTGATAGATATATATGTTGTCCTTGTAACCAACCTACAAAAAGGGGGATCTGAGTCACGCCATTAGTGCCATGCTTTATTCATAAGCTACACAGACATGGTGCTCTCTGCTCGGTAATTGAACATTATAGTGACAGCTGTCTGAAAAATATCAGTCATTTTGTGGTGGCTCAGTAGATAAAAGATGGCAAGGAATGACCCTCATACCGTACGTCCATGTGAGATATTGATAAAAATCAGGCTGTGTTTGAGCCCTTTTTTAAGACATATACTGTAGGCTGCTCACATTCAGAGATGATTGGTCTGAAGCTTTTTTGGCCTGAAGATTTTTGAGGAAGCTTCTGGTTTGGCTCCTTCGAAAGCTGCTAAAGTATTGATGAAGTCAGACACTGATGGCGATAACAATGAAATCTCACAAGCATCAATTATTGATAGAATCATTAGTGTGTCAGCTGCAGACTGGAGACAGTGTGTACATGTGTGCACTGTAGAGAGTCTCTTTACAGGGGGTCAGCAGTGCTTATTCATCTGTGAGGTACTTAGCCAGCCAGACAGATGTAAAATCATTTAAAAATAGTAAAGAAATAAAGATTGCCTTCTAACTTATGATCAGTTGATTGAATTAAATTATATTTAAGATATGTCTGTATGCATCTACAAGCCATGTTAGCATGGAATGACAAGTTACACACACAGAACAGCCAACAATAAACAACAAACACTTGTATATTTGTTTATTGTGGTACATTTGCAAGACATGGATGAAATTAAAATAATTGCTGATTATATGGCTTATCTTCATGCTTATTGAACACAGTAGTGTCTTTTGCATTGCAGGAACTTTTCAGAAATTCTGGAACTGTTTCACACTATGAAACCCAGATCTATTTTGTAACTCCTACTGCAGTGTACTGCAGTGTAGGTTCTCTCTGATACTTTGGATAGTAAAGCAGCTCCAGAACATACCTAATATGGTGAATTTTCACACCTACAACTGAAAACATTTCATGCCCATGCTTTTCTAAGCATATCTTAGTGCAAATCTTAGTGCTTGACAGTCAGTAGAAGAGATTTTTGAAAATCCTTTTTTCCTTCGAGACTCTCTCATAAAAACTCATCCAGCTTCTGTATTTACACTGGACCTGACTCACTTGGCTCAGTCTGCAGCTTAAAGATACTTAAAAGCTTCGGAGAGCTGTTAGTACTGTTATTGTAATAGTAACCCTTCTGTACCTGGCGAGCTGGGAAGCTATAGCGCTGTTGCTGTGTTCGATGTGCCGTTGTATTTGTGTGTGTACATGGCTGACAAATCTTCACACACACATATGTGAAGCTGAAATAAGACAGATGCTCGGTTGGAGGAGACAAGGGGGCTCAAATGATTTACTTCTGTTTAACACTTGACTTTATGTTCTGGCAAAGCTCTTAGCACCTCCTGTAGTATTACAAATAGTCCTTCAGGATAGAATTAGAATGTAGTGTTTAATTCAATCCTTTCAGCAAGAGGTTTAACATAGCATTTGTTTTTAGTTGCTTGTAAAAGATATAACATTTATATAGCTGACACAAGGGTATTCCACCATAGTAGCTTTTTATGGTCTTGTGCACCAAATCTAATTTTGTCACAGCGGGGATAGTATCAAATAAGTTACAGGAAGCTGCCGAGTACTCAGACAAGCATGATGAGGGAGACTTATAGTAATTGCGCCTTCTGTTTGTTTCCATTTTTTTTTCTTTATTGAAGTGAATGACTGGGTTAAGGACATGCAGCTTGGCATTGCTGCCATGTTCAACGTGGCCAAAATAGTTTCTCCATCTGCTGCTGCTGTTCCCCCACTTGTGTGTGCGCAAATGTGTGTGTTCTTATGCCTCTGTGCGTCTGTGTGTGGTATGCTGTGGTTCCTCGCTGGCGCCAAATTTAGTCCACGGCAGTGTAACTGTTGCTTTAAAGTCCTATCAGCACTGAACCAAACACTTCAACAGATCCCTGCTCCTTGACACTGAAACGTAACAGTGGCTGCTGAAACACAACCTAGATCTCCTCATGGCCAAGATCCTTCTACCTTGGAAAGTGGATGCACCTCAAAACCTCAGACATCTGGTGAGAAAATGACATGATTTTCCACTGAGCTGGTTTCCCCCCAGTAACACGATGGGAAAAGATGAAAGCTGAAACCAACGACAAGACAAACAGCAGAAGTGCAAGACGAAGAGGTGGTGAGGGAGTAAAGCTGTGGTCACGTTACAATTCATGCCACTGAAATCAGCTTGTCCCCACTGACTGTTAGGACAGTAGAAGGCTATGATGTCATATGGTACAAAATGAGGGGTCCCAAAACAATAAGCTACACTTATTTAGTACTTAACATTTTGATTATGAAGGAATCTGACAGCGAAACACTGGAAGAGAGACTTTATCATCAACAAAATTGACAGACAGTGTAAATAATACTTTTTTAGAGTTAGCAGGTAGGTACATGATTTGCTTTATAGTTTAGCTTTAAACTAATTAAACTATATACAGTACACTGTATTCTGTACATTAATTCTGCTTTGTAAAGAAAACTTATTACGTGGGTTCGGTGTTTCATTTGATTATTGGTTATGCTTTAAACAGAACAAGCTAACTGACACACAGTCCTGACAGTTATTATGGCTATGGCAAACAATTGTCTACTTACACATTCAGCAGATCTGGAGCACCATTAGCAACCTACTGAAGTCATGTTTCTGTCCACCTATAGTCCATGTCCGATATTCACCTCCTTTTATCTCTGTTGGTCTCCATCTGTGTGGGTTTTTATTGACTAGATGTTTGAGTTTCTTCACCAGCCTATCATATTTTTATAATGGAATAGCCACAGCTAAGAAATGCTATTTGCAGCAGATGACGAAGATTCAACTATAGAGCCATTGTGCAACTGTAAAATCAAAAACAAAGAGCAAAAAAGTTGCAGAGTTTGAATTATAATTTTCTGTGAGTTCAATGCTACAAGCAGCTCTTTCAGTTTACACCAATGCCTGAACTACAACTATAAAACAAGAGGCAACACTGCTACTCTTCCACATGTAAAGTGAAGCTGAAGGGGTGCTGTGGTGCTGAGCGCCTCTATTGATCAAGTGTGTTTACGTCATGAAATTGTTTGGTCAAAGTTCAGTAAACACGAACATGCGTTTCCAGCGAAAAGACAGAGAGGCTATGTTTGTCTACCTGCCCTCTGAATGTGCTTGAAGTGAAATGAAGAGACCAATCGAGTCTAATGTGATCACACACACACACACACACACACACACACACACACACACAGAGAGAGAGAGAGAGAGAGAGAGAGANCACACACACACACACACACACACACAGAGAGAGAGAGAGAGAGAGAGAGAGAGAGGGAGAGAGAGAGGGAGAGAGAGAGAGATGTGAAGTGCCAGACAGTTGGATGAGACATTGTACACTAACAGACAGAAAGACATGTAGATGGAGTCAAGGTGAAACAAGTCTGAGGAGGATGAAAACCCTCAATGACAGACAGATGGACAGACAGAAAGCAAATGCACAGAGGACAAAGTAACAGAAAACAGAGACAAACATCGTAAAAACATTCAGACTGACTTACCGCCAAGGCCTGGAGCCTCTCTTTATGGAGCTGAGCCTCCTCACACGACATCCTGAGGGGGAAGCAAGGGAGAGGGGGGTGAAAGGAGAGAGAGAGAGAGGTGAGATTTGGGAAGACAGAGAGAGCTGGAGTCCCTCAGTGAGAGAATGACGGAAACAAGGGGAGAAGAGAGAGAAAGGGGAGAGAGAGAGAAGGAGGAGCATCCAGACAAGGTCCTTCTTCAGCAGTAATCCAACCAAAGAGAGAGGAGAGTGGGAGAAGGAGCTCGCAGTGAGGGAAGGAAAGATCTCTCATTCACTGGCCATGTGCCTCACACACCAGCCTGCAGCGAGCATTCTCTCTCTCTGTCTCTCTCACCCACTCTTTCTTTCCCACCCGCGCTCTCTCTCTCCTCCCATTTCTCCCCTCCCTCTCTCTCTCTCTCTTTTTAGGCACAGGCCATGTGTGATTAAACAGCTGGGAGGAGCAGCTGAGAGAGAGAGAGAGAGAGAGAGAGAGAGAGAGAGAGAGAGAGAGAGAGAGAGAGAGAGAAGTAGGGGATAGAGAAATAGAAAAGCAGAAGTAAGGAAAAGAGAAGCAGGAGAGCAATTTGTCATCTTAAGGGCTGTGGAGAGCAGACAGGGCAGTGGAAAGCAGAGTAGCAGTGTGTAAATTAAAATGTTCTTTTTTCATCTTTTTTCAAATAACTTTTTGTTTATCTTAACTCTGATTTTATTTGTTTTTGAGGGAGATAAATATGTCAGAGAACTTGTGCAGTCTACACACTTTAGTCTGCACTTGAAAGAACAAGAGCTTTATGGAGCCTCATTTTAAAGATTCTCTGAATTGTACGTTGCAGATTTCACTGACTATTTGAAGTGAAATCAAATTATGCTGTTGAACTGTTTTCTGCTCTACATTACTTTCCCAACTTTGTTTGGAATCAATTTAGTTACAATTTAGTAATCAATTTAATTATTGTAAAGTCAGTATGAAATCACTAGTAGTTTTTGTCATAGTTGTTATTTTTGAGGCAGTGGCATTAAGTTATTTATTAATAACTAGCTTTCTTGGCATTTTTCCTGGAACACAACATGTTGTAATTGTTAGCAGTATCACACAAAAATTTAGGGAAAGAGTCTAGACTTTGTCTAGACCTTGACCAAGACTGGACATAACATTTCTATGGTTAATCTTATTAAGAACACAAATCATGATTTTTGGATTAAGAACATGAAATAATTTGTGCATTTACCCTTTGGTCCAATTTGTTTCAAATGGGAAAAAAAGAAACCAAAATCAGTCAACAAGTCATGTGAGAATGCTCGCACTGCTGATTGGTCAAAAATATTTTGGGGTGGACGTGGGAAAATCAAATCAGGAAGAAGTTTGCAATGCTGTGATGACTAAATAAGAAGAAATGATAGAGTTGCCATAGTTTCTAGTCATAGTTCTCAGTTCTACTGCCTTCAGATGGCTGAACAGAAGCATGGAACACATATTTAGCACTTATAACCTTTTTTTTTTTTTTTTTTTTNTTTTTTTTTTTTTTTTTATCAGCATCTGTTATATTAGCACTAACCTACAGCTTTGATTCAAGTAATCAGATGTATACTAATGTTAATTTGGTGCACCGTGCCCTCTCTGGGTCTAGGTCAATCAATAGATTATACCATTTAATTGGTTCAGTATAGTTTGGGTCATGTTCATATGACAAAAGGCCTGCTTCAGAGTTTGTGTGGGGGAAGAGGGTCAGTCAGACCCAAGTGCGATTTCTGTGTTCAGTATGTCCAAACAAATCCTATTTAGGGTGGAAACCATCCAGGGTTTGAAACAAAATGCTCCAAATGAACTAAGTGTGAAGACTTCTTCAGTCAACCAGGCGTTTCAGTCTACAGAACCACCTAGTGCTCTATTGCTGCTGTTGTAGACTGAACACGTATGACATCTCTTCCTGATTGCACAGGCAAGCTTTCTTGAACAAACGCCATGCTAAACTCAACTGTAGTTGTTGTAATTGTAGCTATTATGAGGATGGGTCTGTATGAACTGTCTGACCCTATACATATACCATCATGTTTTACAAGAAAGAGAGAGAGAACATGCCAAGCATAAACAAGGCCTGTAGAAGCTTAAGACATCATGATCTTTTATCATATTTAATGAAGGGAGGCTGTAGAGTCATCCATTCACAAACAGTCCTGCTGCCATTTCTGGTGATCATGATTGCCCATTTTTATTCCAACAGCACTTCACTCTGGAAAAACACGATGAAAATAGTGCAAAATGAAGAGAAATATATACTCCATTAATTGGAGTGTGATGAGTATCTGTGGAACATCCTTGTAAAGTGGATTCATCTTCATACACACACATATTCATGCTGCTCACGAATGCAGTTTGTTTAAATGGGTCACAGTTACCTGTGCCCCAATTTCCATTTCCCCCCTAGTTTCACCTGCTAGTTTTCAGTTTTTCTCCATTCCTTCTATTTCCTTTCCAACCACTCCCCAATTTCCTCATTTCATGCATTCTCTTTTTCCTATACCCCCCCCCCCNCCCCCCCCCCCTTTCTCCTACATCCTGCCCATCTCTCTTCTTTTTTCTGCTTTCTACTTTATAAACTTCTCTCCTTTTTTTCCCAATCATCCTCACTATATTTTCACTCTCTCTTTCTTTTGCTCTCTTATTCCTCATATCTTCCTCTTTGATACACCCTTCAGCATTTAATTTTCTTCCTATGTCCCTTTTCATCCTCTTCTTCTCTCTCCCTTCCTAAAAACCTCAACCTCTTTCTTTCCCATTCGCTATCCTTTCCTTCTCTCATCTCCCTCCCTTTCTTCTCATCCTTCTTTCCTGCTGTATACCTCATCTCCTTGATCCCTTCTCTCACCCCCTCCTTCCCATCCATCCCTATATCCCTTTTGCTCCTTCCATCCCTCCTTTATCTCTTTTCTCCATCCTTCCCTCCAGAAGCAGGCCATCCTTATAAGGAGAAACAGCAGCAACAGTGCTGGCCAGCTCTTTGGGGAATGGAGAAGTATGTAACAGACAAACACACACGCATGCATACACATTTTGCAGACCAACACACACTAACATAGCAGCTACTGCATTACACCAAGAGAGACAAAAAATATGTATTACAAATTATTGCAGTTGGAGATTATCTGTGTTGTAAAGCCTTAACGACAGCTGCAAGACCTGAATAAATCAAAAATGAGTTGCTTTTCTGTCCAGATTTGAATATAAACTGTTTAATATTAAAGATTTGCCGGAGTTTTGTTGTGTAGATACGTCATAGTACTGCTGAAAGAAAACTTTCTCACTATACATGTTCTTAGCAGGAAAAAAGTTTCGTGCAGACAGCATGATTCAAGATTACAGAAATATTAATCTGCTGCACTTGAAACAGTACCAAACTTTTTTGGCTCATGTTGTGACCCTTTAATAAAACAGGCTGACTATGACTTTGCTGCATTACATCAGTGCAAACACACCAAGCAAAGTCTGAGATTCAATTTTTGATTTAGTTTTACAAGAAAAAACATTACGTTTTCAAAGTATGTATTAATTTGAATTCTGTGTAAAGTGTATGTTGCAAATGTTTGCAGCAGGTATAGTGTCCAGGACAAAAAACAACTCTACATCAAATTCAATTAGATGAATTTGACATTACATACACAGAAAAATTAATAAAGAAATTTTTATCTTCAGTCAGTTTTTTTTTTTTTTTTTTTTTTTAACACAAAACAGCACATTTGTGCCCTAGTTTGCACTATTTTTGGCTGGCAGGTGTGATCATTACAGCAAGATAACTTTGTTTAAAAACAAATCTCTAACTACAAGTTAGGATATAAACTAATATTGTTCCTGAATTTTGCTGAATTTCTATAAAAAGACTAAAAAATCTTATTTCTGATCTTTTTTGGATTATTTGTAATATGTTTATGCTAATGCTGATGTCCTTGAAGTCCTTGTTGAAATGCCCATCTGAAATGGCTGTGATTGTGACATTTAGGGACCAAATGACAAATCGTAAATTATTGCTGCTGTGGTCATTTATGATTTGTAAATATATATATATATCTTCTTTTCCTTTCGGCTTTCCCTTCAGAGGTCACCACAGCGAATCATCTGCCTCCATCTAACCCTATCCTCTGCCTCCTCTTCTCTCACACCAACTAACTTCATGTCCTCTTTCACTACATCCATAAATCTCCTCTTTGGTCTTCCTCTAGGCCTCCTGCCTGGCAGTTCCAACCTCAGCATCCTTCTACCGATATGTTCACTATCCCTCCTCTGTACATGTCCAAACCATCTCAGTCTGGCCTCTCTGACTTTATCTCCAAAACATCTAACATGCGCTGTCCCTCTGATGTACTCGTTCCTGATCCTATCCATCCTCGTCACTCCCAAAGAGAACCTCAGCATTTTAGTCTCTGCTACCTCTAGCTCTGCCTCCTGTCTTTTCCTCAGTGCCACTGTCTCTAAGCCATACAACATCGCTGGTCTCACCACCGTTTTGTACACCTTTCCTTTCATTCTTGCCGAGACTCTTTTGTCACACATCACACCTGACACTTTTCTCCACCCATTCCAACCTGCTTGCACACGTTATATGTAAATATCTATCTATCTATCTATCTATCTATCTATCTATCTATCTATCTATCTATCTATATATATATATNTTTTTTTTTTTTTTTTTTTTTTTTTTTAGTGCAGCTACATAAAAATGGATAATCCTGTTTAACATTTTTAGTTGAGTCAAGTCAAGTCAAATTAATTTGTAAAGCCCTGGATCACATACAATATTTCAAAGGGCTTTACAGACCCACATATTAGTGGTTCCAGACCAGCCCAAGCTCTCTAAGAAGACGAGAAAAAACTCCTCAAAAACCTTATTATATATTATATAATTAGGCTTTAGCCTACCTAGTTGTAAGTTATAAATTCATAAAAAATGATTTTTTATTCATTTTTCCATATTGCATTAGAAGAAATCCTTTGGTATACATTTGTTGTAAACTTCTTTGATGTTTGCCAGCCACGCACTCCAATGAAAACAATATTGTTTCACCCAGGGACCCACTCTCATTAAAACATACTGTCACACCTTTAATGTGGGGGCCTGTGTTTTATGGACCAAGCCCTGCTGGGGTCTTAACATGTAATTTAGGAAAGCAGGCTGTTGTATGTTGAGCTCATCGCTGCAGCTGTGTGACTTGAGTCAGATTCGTATGTCTGGACTCTTTGTGGGTTTGTGTTTGACCTGGATTTACACCACTCACATCATCACACCGACCTGCTCTGTTATTACAAATCTTACTCCCTCACATATATATTACACTATCACTTTGTTCTCCTTCAGCTTACTTTTCTGTCCCCTCAGTCTTTCCCACCCCCTTCAACCCCACAATTCTGGCTTCAGCTACACTGGTTGGTTGCTGTTGGAGACAACAGCATCATTGTTCCTCTACATCGCCACAACGACACAATGACCTCACCACACAGCCAGCCAAGCTCCGCCCCCTCATCCCAGCCCAGAGCTAATGGCCTCCAGATGTGGAACCAGAGGCAGGAAAGCGTGCATGCACACACACACACACATGCACTAAGATACACACAGACGAGTACATGGACATAAAAGAGTGAGCAGGAGGCAGAGGAAATAAGCAAATATACTGTAGTACTAAAAAAAAGTATAAAAATACAAAAAAGTGGAAAGACTTTAAAGGAGCATACCAGTGATTTTGCATGTTTAATTCCAATAAATACAACCTGGATGCATGTTTCATTACTGTCAACTGTTTCCAAAACATACTACTGGAGCAGTAAGTTTTAGAATTCTTTTTCCTGCCTTCCAGATTGCCAAGTTCATTCCAGTACACTATAAAAATCAACTTGTATAGATTTGAAACATGCTTGAGATAAGTAATCCATTACTTAGGAGATTAGGAGTTTTGGCAAAATAACAGGAAAACTAAAATACGGTTTTATGTTTTGGAAAATGGTTGTCAGAAACATAANGCAAAATAACAGGAAAACTAAAATACGGTTTTATGTTTTGGAAAATGGTTGTCAGAAACATAATGTATATGTGGGTCACTTATTTATTGTGCTTAAACATGCAAAACCACTGGTGTGGTCCTTTAACACTTTCATCCCCCTCATCTGTGTGTGTGTGTGTGTGTGGGTGCGCGTGTATATTTGTTTGTATTAGTCCTGTCTGCATGTTAATGCTGTCCATGACGTTCTTCCCTTTGCTCACCATTCCTGAGTTCAGTTCTCCCTAAAATAACCCAAACACACACACACACACACACACACACACACACACACACACACACACACAAGCAATAACTCAGTCTGCAGGAGACCCATCGGTGCCAGATGTGTGACTGGATGTGTGTGTGTGTGTGTGTGTGTGTGCTTAGGTCTGAGAGAGAGAGAGAGAGAGAGAGAGAGAGAGGCAAAGCAGTCCAAGTACAAATATTTCTAGCTATTTGAATGCCAGACCTTGATCTCATTGATATACAGTATTATACAGCACTGAGGGAGGCCAAGGTATGTGTGTGTGTGTGTGTGTGTGTGTGTTTAGGTCTGAGAGAGAGAGAGAGAGAGAGAGAGAGAGAGGCAAAGCAGTCCAAGTACAAATATTTCTAGCTATTTGAATGCCAGACCTTGATCTCATTGATATACAGTATTATACAGCACTGAGGGAGGCCAAGGTATGTGTGTGTGTGTGTGTGTGTGTGTGTGTTTGTCTTTCTGTTCATAAACTTTTAAACTGATGGTATTTTGTTGATTTTGTTTTTCTTTCGCAATTTTTTCCATGCAATAAATGCACAAACTACAAAAAGAAACTATATATTACTTGAAGTAATACATGCATTTGAGCACTAGAATGCTAATATATGTCCATAATAAGGCCAAATTTGACAGAATAATAATAATAAAAAAGTTTGCTCAACACAAGCACTCTCATTGTTTCAGTTCAAAAAGTTCAAACCCTGCAAGCTCTGGTTTGACTGCTCTTAGTGGCAGCATAGATTAGTATTTTACAGTCTGAATGACTTCACATGTATCTTCAAGAGTACTGTGATTTCTTAAAGGAATTGGAAAAGTGAAAGCATAAAGAGTGATTCTGTGTGAAAACTAAGACAGAGTGACATGCTTTTGCTGTGTAGAGAGTCAATTTATTTATTTTATTTTCTTACTAATGACTGATTGTGTAAATTGAAGGTGTAGAGGAGATGCATGTGCACATATACGTAGTGTATATATGTGTGTGAGTTCATCCATACCACAAATATATACAGTATTTTCTGTAAAGTAGGTTTTAATGGCTTTTCCTTTTTTTAGAGATGCATGACAGATGCTTTGGCCTTCAGTGGTAACAACAAACTCAGCATGTTCTTTCTTGGACTCTCATTTGTTCTGAATTTGGAGTTTGACTCGCTGTTACGTTTCTCCTCTTATTTAGTGCGCTTATATAAATCCGATTCAGGAATAAAGTTGTTCCACGGCTTTGAAAAAGTTATTCATGTTCTGCTATTTTCATCCCGGCTTCACACTGATGACACAAGTGAAGAAATAAAATGTTTGCATTGAAAAGTTGATGATTTTAAAGCCCCAGTCTTTTGTGTGGATGTTGCAGCAAGGTTTATATGCTGAAAAGGAACTAATGGGTTCCATAATGTCTCCATTAAAAACTCAAACTAAGCCTCCAGAGTAATTGATACAGATGTAATTTTAATATTTTATCCTTTAGTGCCACTGTTTAGCTTCCTGTGTCATAAAAACACTGGACATTTAAAACATCTATCTATCTATCTATCTATCTATCTATCTATCTATCTATCTATCTATCTATCTATCTATCTAAAATATAAAGATGGTAAATTTTGTAATACTTTTGAAAATGTGTGTGAATGTGTGTGTGTTTGTGTGTGAGGGGTCAACAGAGAATGGGCCATCTGCCATTACAGTGTCTAGCTCGTGTCTAGCCCAGTACAAGACCACAAATGCTGTCTTGTACTTCTGCTGAATCAGTGGGGGGGGGGNGAGCAAAATGAGGTGACAGACTGACAGAATCACAATCACAACAGCAGTGTCTCATTTTCCAGATTATAAGATGAAATATTGATGTTCCACTGAGGGATGTCTGTGTCAGGCATGGGTGTGACTCCAACAGAGCTCCCAAATCACTATCAGCCGGTCAGTCAAAGCGCCCATCAAAACCTGATTGAGACTCTCCGCCTGTAGTCGAGTCTCAGTATAACTAGATAACCACTCAGTCTCACCTAATCAAATCTTCTGGGCTTTAGACTTTGAATGTAGAACCAAAGATGCAAAGGTTGTGTGATCCTCTCATTAATAACATTCTCTGCAGGCTTGTGACATATCAGGTGACACCATCCGCATCATCAGGAATTAACAGTCTGCAGCCAGGAACATAACAGGAATCATAACCTACACAAAACCTGAAAGAGATGATCAGGTTTCACGTGCTCTAAAACATAGATTTGTAGCATTAAAACTAGCTGCACGAGCATAATGCATATACCTTCACGTACAGACTCTAGATATAGCAATCGAGACTCTCCAATGAACATCTTCATTAGCATGTCCAAATTTTAAAGGGACAAAAAACAAGTATATGGTCCTTTCCATTTGTTACACTTCAATTCAAAGTGTATGGGAGCCAGCAGGGACAAACTGTCTGCTGATTGGCAGTTCTGCTCATTATTTTGCCCACTGGTGCTCTCACCTACCGAATATATTTTTATACTCGGCCACCACTGCAAAGATGTGGGTTTGATTCCTGCTGCCACAGGCTCAATCATGGGTACCAAAACAAAACACAGTTGGCTGTGTTCAGGTTCCGTGGACCGTGGGTTCCTCCGATACTGATCATAAAACATAAAATGAAGTTTACAATCTGTTTTTTGATTGATTGATTGATTGATTTTATTCTCAGTGACCACTTTTTACACTTTCGCTTTAGTATTGCAAAAGTTTGCTTGCTCCTGGTGGTTACATGACCTTACATAGTCACCAATTGATAACTACACTGAACAAGAATTTCAATGTAATACCTACAAAGTCTGCACTATTTGACATGTATTGTACCATTTTCCAAAAATATTCATAGAATGCTTATATAAAATTTTGTTGATATCCATACCAGTTACCACTCCAATGCAAAATGAGGTTAAAACATCCATGGAATCAGACAATCCTCATACTGGGGAAAATAAAAAGGTCCCTCCAAAATGGCAAATTTTGTCAAACATCAAAATATAATGGTTGCAGTATTTTTTTTTTATCAATGAGAAGTTTGAAGTGTCTGAAAATAGATTTTTCTTGAAATGAGTAGGAATACTGGTCTGGTCTTTTAAGCCATAAATGCATTGTAAGCATTAGTCACATGTAGTTTTTAACAAACCAAACATCTTCAGTTGCCTAAATATATAAATCTATTGATGTGTTACTCCAAGTCCATAGTGCAAAAGCAAAAACAAGCACAATACAAAGTGAGCGGTAGTTAAATTTAATTATTATTATTATTATTATTATTTTTTTTTTGTCAAGCACTGAATTAGGACATTTTAGGGTTTTGACACACTCTGACACTGACAGCTCATTAAGTGTAGTTTCAGATTTTTTGTTCATTCTACAGAATTCATGCATACAAACATGCTAGCACACACATGGCACACATGAAGAAGGGATCTGCAGTATGGCGGGCTGTGCTGACACACATTACTCTCTGTAGAGACTGAACTCATCTGCAGCCTCCACATTGCCTATGCTAAAAAAAAGGGCTATAGAAAGAAGAGAAAGATGTAAGATAACGACAGAGAAAGATGTAACAGATGGAAAATGAGGGTGAAAGAATAAAGAAAGGAAGGATTCATGTGATGAGCAGTGTGCAGAGAAAAAGTGAGGAAGAGAAAATAGGGGAGAAGGAGGAGTGCACAACATTTACGGCGTGTCTCCTCTCCAGTCATGACTGAGCATCAGCCTCACCATGACAGAGCTCCCGTTCCCATGACAACCCAGCCTGTCAGGTGGAGAGGAGAGAGATGGAGAGATGGAGGCAAGGAGAGGGAAAGACATGGCAGATAGATTCCATTATTCAGGAAGGAACAAGAGAGAGGGGGAGAAAGAAGGACAGAGATCTACTCACAGTGTTGCCGTGCCGTTTCTCTGCAAAGGTGCATCTGACATGACTGCAACACACCTCTCTTTCCCTCCTCCTTCTCCTCCTCCTCCTCCTCCTCCTCCTCCTCCTTCTCTCCTCTGCTCCAGTGTCCTTCTCTCAGAGTCGTGTGCTCCTCTCCTCTTCCTACTCTTTGTCCTCTTCCTTCTTCGCCTCCCCGCTCCTCCTTATCCTCCTCCTCTCCTCCTGCCGTTCAGTGTGTGTTTGTCACGCCAGAATGTGTCAGAGCAGCTGCTGCCGTCGCTCCTGCATCTCCCTGCTCTGCCAGCAGGAGGGGATGGGCGTGTGTGTGTGTGTGTGTGTTTGTGTGTACGGGTGTCTGAGAGAGAGAGAGAGAGAGAGAGAGAGAGAGAGAGAGAGAGAGAGAGAGCGCCTTCAGGGAGTTACAGTATAATGAAAGGAGTGGCCAACCTGTCTCACTCAAGCTGCTACCCTGAGAACATTTTTCCTCAGAGACTGAAGAGAGATTCATTTAAAGCGACAGATGAAATACTCAAACCTGCTATTCAAACAAACCCTAAAATTCCATCTAGAACTGGACTGTAGCCCGCAGGATAAGTGCATACAGAAAAAAGAGGGTGAAAATAGAGGGTGTAATGAATGGATGGATAGATGGATGGATAGATATATGAATGGAGAGATGGCTTGAAAAGTAGGTGCTCCATAGCAGATTTGCCTATAAAGAAGGCAGTCAGCAAGTCAGCATGTGAGCTTTTAAGACCCCCCCCACAACCCCCCAACTCCCCAATGCAGCAGTGTATTGAGTAGAGTTTTGCCGGTGGGGACTTGCTCCATTTATTAGCTCAGTGAGAAGCTCTGCAGCCTTTTTTTTTTTTTTTTTTTTTTNTTTTTTTTTTTTTTTTTTTGTTCTGAGCTTATTGTAAATAGCCGAAGGGGAAACTTTCAGGAAGAAATACATAGCTTTAAGAATTTTCTGTCCTTTCGTCTCTCCTTACTGATGTTTCTTACTTTCTTTCTCCTACCATGCTTCTGTTCTTTCCTTTTTTTTCCACAGCAGGAACAAACACAGGTGCAACTAATAACATTAATGATGCTCTGTTCTATTTAATTATGTCAGTGACTCAACATTAGCTGCATGTGTGTTTTACAAGTGAATGTCTGCTGTGGAAACGTCAATTCCTCCCTTTACTGACTTTCCCAACTTTCCTCCTATTATGTTACGCTCTCTCTTGCACTCTCTCTCTCTCTCTCTTCCTTTATTCCTTCAGTTTTTTAGTTTTTTTTGTTTTTAACTCTCTTTTTAAATTCATCTCTGTTGGGAATCTGGTTTCTTCAAGACTTGAACAAGTTTCCTTTGCAGAATAAATAAGTTGTGTTGAGGTGTAAACAGTGCAGGAACCAATCCCAGAGACAAGATGCCAGCCAACGCATCACAATATTTCCAGCTTCTGATGATGAATCACCACCTGGTCACAAAATACTAAGCAGGGGTGCAATAGTAACAGTGCACTGTAAGTATTTATTAATTCATTTGAATGACAATCCTGTCTTTACTTGGAAGTAAACTTGAAGTGATGAAATGTAATTGTTTGGAATGTAAAGTTAGTTTTTTCTGTTTTATGTTTCACTAAATTTGTCTTGTTTTTACCCAGAAATATGCAAAAGTCCTCTACTATAGTCCTAACAGTCCTTTTGATTCTATCAGATAGATACAGTAGATAGATATATAGATAGATAAAACAGTAAACAAGGAGGGAAAAAATCTGCAAAATCAGAAAACTTAAAAAGAAATCTTTGGGAGTTTATAAATAAATCACACACACAAAAAAAAAGAAAAAAAAAACAAAACTTAATGATTCCAGAAAGCNTATAAATAAATCACACACACAAAAAAAAAGAAAAAAAAAACAAAACTTAATGATTCCAGAAAGCTCTTGATTTTCTGCTTGATGCCGGAAAAACAGCAGGGGAAAAAATCTGGAAGTTACTAAATAAATAAATAAAATTCAAACAGTTAAAAAGATTAAAAAAAAAAAAAAAAAAAACTATTAAAAAGTTTGAAAAATTGTAGAAAAAAAATAAATTCTAGAAAATTCTTCCATAATGATTGTCACTTGCACCATGACACTTGCTCAGTTATTTATGTTTGTCAGAAAAGAAAATATTTTCATGATTAAAAATGTGTCCTCCTGTATAGTAAATGATTTGTAATGACAGATTTTTAGGTGCCAAATGAAAAACAACAAGGAAGAAAGGAAGGAAGAAAGAAACATGGATTGTATTCTGCAAAGACCAAACACTGGTAGTATCATATTCCAGACTCAAAGGACAAAGTGAAGGTCCTAACTCTTAAAGTGCCAAGAAGTTTTCCCAGCTGTCACGCACTTATGTATTTCCGCTTGTAGAGAAAGTCTCTCTCTCTCTCTCTCTCTCTCTCTCTCTCTCTCTCTCTCTGTCCATAGTTATCACGTTGCATGGTATGCCAGTTATCCCAAGGCTGCTCTTCAGGTTTAGGTAGCAGTAGTGACCTTAAATGGGCATCAGACATGCACACACATCATCAGTCTTTCCTTACACACATTCAACAAGGCACTTAACTCTCAAGTCCTGCAGTGAAGCTTAGTGGCCACCAGTAGATGCCGTTTGTTCCGGTTGTTTGAAGCCTCTACTTGTGGGTAACTTAAGAATGTGACAGAGAAGAAAAAAAAAATGTCCGCCATCACATATCCAATGCAAATTTTCTCTTCTTGAATGCATTTCATTTGAGGTTTTTTGGGATTTTGCTTGTTGAAAATGTACTTTGTAGCTGGTGATGGTAAAACTTGTCCAATTTAAAGTATGGAGTGCATTGCCATCTTGTGGATCTGTTATGACACTACATGTGGTCTTTGAGCTTTTTTTTTTTTTTTTTTTTTTTTAAGTGTTCTCTTAGTTTTCAGCTTCACATCATCAGAAATCCACTAATTCATAAAATCCTTCCACTCAGGGAAGCCTATAGCGTTTAAACCGACCAACCTATTGAAAAGCTTCTGATGTGCATGTTTACCTTATTTGCATTAGAGAAGCTGATCTTGAATACTGCTTTGAGTGTTTTAAGTTCAGAATTGATCAGAAATTAAATAAATAAATAACGTGAATCATGTGCAGGAGAAAACCTTTAACAGAATGTGACTAATATTCACATTCAGCGAACATGGAAAAGAAACATTCCATCTGATTTGGTCCAGAACTGACCACATGCGTGTGACTGCGGATCCACTTAAGCTGAATAAATGTACAGCCTCTTTGCACATGCATAAGAGAGGTTACAAAACTATACGAAAAGATCAGACCGTTGTCATGCCAATTAGTAAGACAATAAATTACACCACTTTGGAGAAATAGAAAATAAATCTCTTTAGAACTAACATAGTTTGTGGTCACTAATCCTGATAATTGTGTTGGATAAGAGACACTAGAGATCAAGTTATTAAATAATAATGTGATTTTAACTGTTCTGTTAAACTGGTCTGCAGTGCTAATGCATAATTGATGGGAATAGAATAAAATAATACACTGAGGCCCACTGTAGGGACACAGGACATCCAGCAGATGGCACTGCTAGTCATGACAATACACTCCAAAGATGCTTTTTAAAGGACATCCTGGAAGTTTTGCATGTTTGAGCCCATTATTACCCACACTCAGTTGTATTACTGCTAACCATTTTCCAAAGCCCTAAAACATTTACATTTTTGTGTTATTTTTTCTCCTAATCCTTCAAAATCAAATGTTCAGATAAATCCAAATGAAAATTCAATGTTTTGTCTGCTAACACTTATGCACAATTATGAAGTCACAGTCATTTTAATTTCTCAGGAAAAGCAGTCTTCTTCTGGGACTATATTCACTGGTGGAGAGATACTGCATAGCTCCGTGTTGGACTGGGTAAATTTTAGTAATTTCTACCAAAAAATTTAATATAAGTTGTGTTTGCTGTGATGGATTGCCTATCTCAAGCACATTTCAAGTCTCTACAAGCTGATTTTAATAGCATGTTGAAAAGAATTGAAATACCTAGAGATTCAAATAATTTAAGAGGATAATCAAATAGTATGAAAAACAAAGGACTGTCGCTGGTTGTAAATTATTTATTGGTAATGGTTCAAAAAGGGAGTAGTGTATGTATGAAAAATATGCACTAAGGATATCAGTAATGATCATTAGTCCTCAGCATCAGAGTGAAAATAGATGCTGGACATCTATATGCTCTGTGATAAGTTTACAAAAGTCACTTTTATATGAAATATGAGTTGTTATATCCTTTTGCTCCTATTCCTTTAATGTCAAACAACCAAAAAAAGGAAAACAAATGACATACAATAAATTCCAATGTGATGATGTGGCTTATTATTGTGAAAGTTCTTCTGGAAACATAAAAAATTCTCCTAAACTCTGCCGATCAAATAATTTTCTGAATAATTTAGGCCATGCAGCTCAAGGAATTCTCAAGGATGTTTTCTAATCTAAAGACTTGCAGCATAAACTGAGCTTGCAAAAGTTAGGCTGCTGATGTGAGGAGAGACATGAGGTGACGTATTCTGATTAATCATCAGGATCCCACTGGGTTCAACGTTCAGCTATATTCACTCCCCAAACAGTATGAATAAAACTTGAGAGCAGAGACTGTTAATTTTTCATTCCAGTCTGTTTGCTGGTCAGCCAGCTCCATTAGAGACAGTCTACAGAAACAAAGGCTGGGTTAAAAGTTGAGTTGAGACCTCTGGGGGAATCTGAGGTTGTACGTATAAAGACAGACAGCCAGCCAGACAGACAGAAAGACAGACAGACAGACAAAAGGAGCTTCCTGATCTTAAAAGAAAAGGGGAAAACCCTGTTAGCTTTAAATGGGAATCCCAAGTACTGGTTGGGGAGGAGAAGGGGAACTTTGCTCAGAAGGTGGAGTACGTGTGGAGAAGTGTGTGTGTGTGTGAGTGCCCACGCATGCGCTTTCATAAGTAAATGTTTGTTTTGGTCGTTAATGTGTGTTTATAGTTATAGATGTTCAAGATGCGCTTATGTGTATGTAGAGGCATGTGTATAGGTTTGTGTGTGGGTGCGCATGTGTGCATGTGCATGTGCGCACATCTGTGGCATGCAAAAGAAGGCCAGGGCCCCCGAGACAAATGCTGCTGCCTATCCGCTCCGTTGCCATGGCAACAGGGAGATGGGAAAGGCTCTGTTGGAAATGCCATTAAGATGGAGAGCAGCACACCACTGCATGCCTGCACATGCACACACACACACACACACACACACACACACACACACACACACACACAGAGCATATAAGCACAGTGTATTCTCATGAAGACAATATACACATACATACTGATACACACACTTGCTTAGAAAGGTCTCGGGTTTTTCTGTGTCATTTGTGCTGTTGTGATGTTTATCAAATGAGATATTTGATTGGTTTGTTGAACCATGTAACCCAGCTACAACTACAACATCAATATCACAATTAATGGTTTGCACTTCCCCTGTGTGTGTGCAACAATGGGATCAAATTAAAATCAGAGAGAGAGAGAGAGAGAGAGAGAGAGAGAGAGAGAGAGAGAGAGAGGCTTTGCTGGTTATTTTTCTTTACCTTCATCTCCTTTAACTTGTGAGTATAGTACATTTACAAAAACAGAAAATAGTCTAGTGTGTGTGTGTCCATGTGTGTGTCTGTGTGTGTGTGGGCGCACGTATATATGTACTGTAAAAAAAAATTGGCATTTTTTATGTAAGGCTCATATCACTCTCCTACTGTCTAAACTCTCTCTCTCTCTCTCTCTCTCTCTCTCACACACACACTTGAATATATTCCAACTTCTGTAGATACACTGTACGTGCTTTTGCATTGTGACTTGTCAACAGTCTATCACATTTTACTTGCGTGTGTGTGTGTGTGTGTGTGTGTGTCCTCAGTGCAGTCATGTTCATCCTGACCACCCACCGTAAACTCTGTGACATTCACCTCCCACCCTGAAAGCTCACTGAGCCGATACTCCGTGTGCATCAGCAGCTCAATCGGTCGTGTCAAACTGTGTGGAAACTTCACCTGTCAGCTGAGTGCTCTGCTGGAGTATCTTCTGCTCTTTGCTAACATTCTCTCCCTCATTCACTGCAGATCATTGTTAAGATCTGATCGCACTGTGATATACCTGCTACCTTTTTTCTTTATTTAGCATTCCAAAGTAACTATCTCGAGGGAAAATGTTATCTGAGGTACTTCTTGTAAAGATGGAGTGAAATGTGTGTGAAGTCTGGCATCTGATGGGAAGTGAACTAGCCGTCAGCCATCTCTGTTTGGCTGGTCTTTGCTGTCAAGGCAAGACTTTGTTTTTGTTGTGTTCCGCAGAGATTACATATACATGCAGATTAGGAACCCAGTCATATATTATCATACCAGAGACATGATGTGTACATGGAACATAGAGTAACTGGATTATTCATATATATCCATATGTGCTTTTTGACATTATCAAGTCTCTCCTCAGTAGACCTTCAATTCAATATACTTGTTACGTCCCCAAATTGGTCTGGGGAGAACGGGGAGTAACATAAAACTGAATGAAAAAAAGTAGTCTGTTCAATGAGTTACCAGATTTGCCAGAATTAGCAGCTTCAATCAAACTTCAGGGAGAGCCAAGGCCAAAATAACAAACAAACTAACCCTAACTACAAACAAAAGGATCAGCCTACTAGACTATCAAAATAAGAATTACAATACTAAACCTATCTGCCTATCTGTGAAAAACACAGGAGAAAACAGGAACAAAACAAAATGGCAGCTCTCCCTACCATGTGTCTTGGCAGAACCAACAGAGTCCAAAAAAAAAAAAAAAAAAAAAAAATTACACAATGGAAGTTCAACACAAAACACTGAAAGTTCAACTAACAATTATATAATTCCACAGACAATGCAAACACAAGAGCTATACTGTTAAAACTACACAGAATCGAATAGCTCAGAAAACAATCATGAGAGCTATATTACAGAACAAATAGCTCAGAATACAACTACGAGAGCTATGTTAAAAACCACACAGAAACAATCAGAACACAGGTAGCAACAGCAAAAGCAAGTCAGCAGCAAAGTGGCCAGAGGCCCTGAAGTGCAAGTTCTCAGTCCTGCAATAGTCCCAGTTGGTCTGTGATTGGTTGATAGATCCTCCAGGTACAGCCAACGGAGGGAGGAGTGGGAGGACCTGCAGCTTAGAGACACAGCCTGAGTAACAGCACACACAATATAATACAGTCACCTATAGGGGGATGTAACAATACTCAATGAGTTCAGCGCTTGTGAACTGACTTTGCATTAACGACTCTTTGCTAGATTTAGAGGTGGAACAGTGACTCGCTGTTTATCGCTGCTCGCTCCCATCAAAAAGGTCCTGGGTTACAGTCGCTCTGGCTTCCTCCCAACTCCAAAACCACGTGGGTTTAGCAAATTGGAAGCCCTAAAATGCTTGTAGGAGTGAAATGGTTTGTGTGTGTGTGTGTAGTCCTGTGATGGACTGGTGGCCTGTTCAGGGTGCCCTGCCTTGCTCCCAGTGACCGCTGGGGTGTTCTTTGCAAAGAAAGGTTAAACTAAATGTTGTTTAGCATCTCTGGGGCAAATGCTTCAGTCCCAACTGACTTTTATGTCAGTTCTATTAGTCAAAAACACACTGATGGAAAGAAATTGGCAAAAAAAAAAAAAAAAAAAAAAAATAGAGGAATAACAGCAGGTTTGATACATGTGGGTTTGAAATTACTGCATCTGTTTGTTAGTCTGTTTCTCTCTATCTACCTGTGTGTTTTTCAGCTGGCTGACTGGACTTCGTGTGTTGCCCTGATAGATTCAGGTTATTCCTCAAGGCTACAGCAGCAAAAATACTGTTGTTTTTTTGTTTTTGTTTTTTTTAATACTGCTGCTTTGCTGCCTGCATAATTCTTTACTCAGGATCTGGATCCTCTTGCCTCATATTCTCATTTTTCTTGCCACCTCTCCTTTCTTTTTTCCCCCTCAGATTCTCTCTGCTTAATTTAGGCTGCAGCTCCTGCATTTTTTCTTTTGTTGTTATAAATTCACACACAAAGAAAATCTCTTTGTCTATTTCTCCTATTGCTTCCAGCGTCCTTGCAGTAAGGTAACTGTCATAATTTTCATCTTAAATATTTAATATTCAGTGTTTGAATCAAGTTATCAAGATATCAAGAACTTTTCCATCAGGAGTCATCATATTCATAATTAGTTGACTCCAGAAGCCTGTGTTTATTGTATTTTGACTTGTGTGCCTTATTACTATTATATCTTAATTTATGCAGAACTATGCCAATTTCTATTGGTTATTCACCAGACTCAACTCATTCTGACTTAACTTTGTATGGGCAACATGTACATTGCAGAGCAGGAGCCTTATGTTGCAACCACAGTTGGTGTGTGTGTGTGTACAAAGTGTGCTGAATCACATTACATCACTTTTTGCAGTATTGTGCAATCCCCTCATTTAATTGTTTATCGGTCAGAAAATAAACACACCATTATGATGTCACACACAATATATTATAGTGTTACATTAAGATGCTGCTGCTTAGATGCACAGTCTGTACATATAGTCATATAATTCAAGGGCAGGTTGTCTTCTTTCTGGGTTTGATTAATGACTTGTTTATCTCAGTCAGATTTCAGTCTGTTTTGATAGAAGTTTCAAATTAGTTGAACTTTTCCAGAAGAGTCAAGCTAATTGCCATTTGTTACGGCAATTAGAACTGAAGGAAGCACTATGAGGTTGTTAAAGGAAAAAGGTGGCAAACAGCGAGATCTTGGAAGCGACTGTAATTAATGCCAAACATCATCCTTCTGTTGTGTGGCTAATCTTCAAAGGATTATAAAAACAGAGAAAAATCTCACAGTAATGAATAGGCTGCAGATTTGCCAGCCTTGTTTTTAATTTTACACTATATTATTTATAGCAAATTGCCAACCAACTAAGCTGATGGACAGATTATTATTTTATGATGGATCAGTTTGGATACTTGTTTCGAGTAAGACGATGCGTGATGTAACTGTAAGAAATCTCAAAGTTGGATGATGACAGCTACATATGTGACTGTGAATGTTATTGTTATGATACATACTGAAGCATTTTGCATTCAGTATATATTCATTCATGTAGGCAAAAAGTCACATTACCTGAATGTCAAGAGAGCAGTTAACAACAGCAGCAGCAGCAGCAGCTGTCTCTGCTTTCAGAAAAGCTGTTCTGTGTAATGAGAATTTGCTGCTGAATATTAGGAAATATGGAATGTCTTTTAATTAGCAGGTCCTTCAATCCCAAATGATTTCGCATAGATTTGTTGATGTAGTTTCATGTTTTTTTTAATCATTTAATTTTCAGTATCTCTAGGTTATAAAATTAAAATGTAAGTGAACAGGTAAACATCTATTAATCATATCAAGATTGATATAAAACATTATGATGTCCCATTGGAATTGAATGTATCTGGTTGAACACAGTTAATAGGAGGATATTTCCATCATGGAAAATGAGCTCATGACTTTCAGTTTGACTTTACAAGGCTAAATTTCTTATATATTCCAATGTCATGTTCCAGAAAATGTAATTACTTTCCTTCAGTGTGTTTGCAGTGTCACCTCAATTAATGTATGATCTTATACTGCTGGCTTGAGGTGTAGTCTAATATTACAGTAATTAATCCATAAGCTTATTACATTTATGATAATGGCATTTTTTTTTTTTTTTTTTTTTTTTAGCAAGAACAGAGTGTATATCCTAATATCAGAGTAAGAAAGATATAACTTAAATACATCCTGCTACACTGTATTATGTGGTGCTGTCCTATATTTCATTGTATTGCATTGTATACTGTACTGTAGCATATTGTATTGGATTGTTCTCCATTGCATTGTATTGTACTGCACTGTAATGTATTGCATTGCATTCCATTATACTGAATTGTATTGGGTTGTATTGTATTGTATTGTATTGCATTGCATTATTTTGTATTTTGGTGTTGCATTGCTTTACATTGTTTCTAATTCTGACACACTCAAATGTTACAGCATGGAATATATATTAATGACTGGCATGGAACATATTAATGACTGGTGGCCATGAGATTTGCATCAGATTGGTACTTGTGTTCACTGACCCATAAGACTATGAGGGGAGGAGAGGTGACAAAGTACAAGAGAAGATGAAAGAAAAAAAAAGTTTGCGGATGCTAAAGAAGGGAACAGAGGCAGAAACAAAGGACTGTATGTTGTATTATTTATTTCCTGCAGATGTAACTTTACATTATTAATCCTTGTAGGCAGCAATGCATTGCATGTGTAGGTGTGAACAATTGCTTTAATGACAGTTAAAATCCAACCTCTTTATGCCTGCCTGCCTCCTCTCTCTCTCTCTCTCTCTCTCTCTCTCTCTCTCTCTCTCTCTCTGTTTGTTTGTTGAGTCATGGTGTTTCTATGAACTGTCAGCCCTCTGAGTCTTTAATGGAGATGAATGCTGCTTGCTTCATGTTACAATGCTGATTTAATCACACAAATAGGCAGTCACCTTTGTGTGTACAAGTGTGTATATTTGTAAGCAGTATATCATCGATACACTATGTACAATATGTATGTTTGCATCATCTTCGGTCATCTTTTAGGTCAGCTCACATGGTGCTTTGGTGCTTACATTCTGAGAAAGCACCCCAAGGTCTGTGTGTGAATTTGCATTGAAGTGTGTATACATGACTGTGTGTGTATTCATGTGTTCTGTGTATGTATCTGTACTTACTAGGAGTTAATGACTTCTCAAGGACCACAAAACAAAACAAAAAAAAAGAAAAAAAAAAAAAAANNTTTTTTTTTTTTTTTTTTTTTTTTTTTAAAAGGGTTTTCAGATAATATTTGCATAGGTTCAGGTTGCTTAAATTTAAGATTGGGATCTGAATTTATTAAGTTGAATATTTAAGTCAGAATTTGAGTTAGAAATTCAGTTAGATGGAGCTTTAGCCAATGATTTCATTCAGCGAGTCTACACAAATAGTGTTTGTGTATGTCAATTTATCTGTCTTTTTTTTTCAAACTCAGCTATGGCCAAATTGATGTCAAGTAGGCATTGCTATGGCAACACTTCAGATCTCTGGTGACATCATAACCTCATTCATATTTCCCAGGCTTCTCTTAGAACATCTGGTCCTTTTCCACTTCTAATTGTTTATCTGAAGAGGTGATGATCATCTCCATCTCAGAGAAAAAGAGGATCCAGGCAGCTTTCACCTCTATTCAGCATTGTAACTCTTATCATTCGTGAAGCTTGTGAAAAAGATGAAGTAGCTTTTGAGATCACTGACTTTTAAGTTGCAGCTTCCTCAGTTTGGTAAATAGAAAAACTGGGGTGCTCTGTTTTGTCATGCTGTGCACCGATTACACAGAAATTGGATTATACCCAAGAAGAAAGGGCTTTTGTTTCTATTTCTGTTCACTGTGATTTATTAAATTTCTCTAAAGCTGTGTTTAGATGTGTTCACTGATTTTGGCATCTGATTCTGTATTGAAATTGATGGAGCATGCTGCGTCAATTATTGGTACAAATTGTGCTGATTTCATTTCTTTTGAAAGAAAATTGGGAGTCCTATTCCACGCTGGGTGCTGTCACCTTCACATAGAATGCAAATAACAGAACTTGTACACTTTGGACATAATTAGCATTTTGCCTCAAAACTGCTGCCCTGTGGGGATCATTTTAAAAGCTGGATATATTCAGTACACTCATGGTTTTGAGGAAAAATGCTTATTTTGATTCTGTGTGTGTGTCTATTGCAAAGACAGAGATTATTTGATACAGCACTCTGCAGGACTTCTTGTTGGATATCTCAGAGGAAAATCCTTTGCTATTTTCAAATGCAAAAAACACAGAAAGAGAGAGAGACAGAGAGATGGAGATAGATTGCAGTGGAAACTGAAAAATAGAGAGAGAGAGATGAGATGTGGAAACAGAAGCGAACAACGAAAAAGATGAATCTCCACAAACACTGTTCGTGATCAAGCAGATAAACACAGAAACAGGAGGGAAGAAAAAAAAAAAAANAAAAAAAAAAAAAAACACCACAGAATGGGTGTGATGATTTATGGCTGATGCAGATGAAAAGCTCCAGCTCCCTCTGCAGCTCTGGGCTTTTGTCTTGTCTTGCTAATCCTCTCTGCACCCCCTTCTCTCTCTTTCTCGCTTCCTTAAGCCCTCATACCCCCTTGACTCCCAAGTCTATGCTTTCCCATCTTTCCTCTCACTCCCTGTACCCCTGCATCTCTCTCTCTCTCTCTCTCTTCACCCCCCACTCAGTAATTCTGACCTTGACTCCCCTTTAACTCCTCCCCTCTGTTTTTTCCCACTCACTTAAACATCTNCCCCCGTGATCCTGTTAAAGCTTCATGTCAGTGTTAGCGTCTATGCACGCAGCAGTATGGGACATATTATGCGAGACAGCCATTATATGAGTATCGGAGGCAGACGGAGTCTAGGACAGCACCAGCAGCTGTTTTGCATGGTCAAGAGGAGGATGATGGGTGATGTTGGACAGCAACTCATGTTTAAGCAAAACTCCTCTTATGTGGTTTTTTTGTGATATACTGAAACAATGAAGCTGATTGTAGGATGAAGTAAAAGTAGAAATGCCCCATTACAAGTAAAAGTACCACTGATTTTTTTTTTTTTTTTTTTTTTTTTAACCTATAAGTAAAAGTGAACAAGTCCCAACAGTAAAATGTACTTAAGTATTCAAAGTAAAAGTACTTATTTTGGAGAACAGCAGAACTGAGTTTGATTAAAATCTCCTGTTTTTTAAAGTCTCCTAGTACTTGAAGAGGGAAGAAGGGAAAGACAAATAAATTACAAAAGAATGAACCAAAATAGATGGAAGGAAGGGCATAAGCTAAGAAGGAGTATTGGAAGAAAAAAAAAGGAATAATTTAAAAGCTGTAAGAAAGAATTAAAGGGACACAGAAAACAACACAAAGCTAGAAGGGAAGAAGAAAAGACATGATAAAAGGAAGGAAAGAATCTTCTATCCCTGTCTTTTATGTCTTCCTAGTTCTTCCCTTTATTTATTCTTCCCTTTACGTATTCTTTCATTCCTTCCTTGTCCTCCTTTCTATTCTTTTAAGCCCCTCCTCCTTTTCTGTCATCTCCTAAGCCATCTCCTCCTTCCTCCTTGATCCTCTTTTACCATCACTCCATCTCTTCTCTGTTCTCTCTCCAAGTTCCTTCTCCTCTCTCTACATCATCTCACCATTCACACCCCTTCTTCTCCTCTTTTCAATCATTCATCCCTCCCTAAGTCCACAACCCTTCTCTTCCTGCTATCCTCTGTCCTCCATCCTTCCTTTGCTTCTCATCTGCATTCATTTGTCCTCTCTCAAACACCTTCTTCTTCTTCTTCTTCTTCTTCTTCTTCTTCTTCTTCTTCTTCTTCTTCTTCTTCTTCTTCTTCCCCTTATATCTTCCTTCTTCTCAGCTCATCCCTCCATTTAATGTTTTTCTTTTCTTTTCTTTTCTTTTTTTTTTTTCCTGTTCAAGGAGCTGAGTGTTCCAACCCTGGCATCAGTTTGTTGGTTGCCACGACAACCTCCCGAGCCATGTTATTTATAGCTGCAGATTAGCATGACTCCCACATAATACAGGCTGCATGCATATGTGTTTGGATGAGTGGTTTTTTTCTGTTTGATGTGGACTTACCTTTCACAAACACAGTTGTACAATATGCATGATATGTTAGGTTGTGTTAATATTTCAGGCAAAGTTGACTCTTGTTCTACAAAACCTAAACATTATAATTCATACAGATTCTTCCTTTCTTCCTTAACTACTTATATAACAAAATTAACAAAAGTGATACCAAGTTTGGCTGAAGTCTTTTTTCTTTAAACAAAACAAAAAACAAAAAAATAAAAAATAAAATAAAATAAAAAACCCTCTACCATGGAAGAGGGTCTGTTGGTTGTTTTTTTTTGTTTTGTTTTGTTTTTTTGTTTTTCACACGTCTGTTGGTTGGTTTGTTTTTCAGCAGAATTACTCAAAATTTTGATTCTGACAAAATTTGGTGGAAGGGCTGGACATAGCCCCAGGGAAGCATCCATTCAATTTTTGTGCAGATCCAGATCCAGGGACAATGATAGAGTATTTTTAGATATTTTTGTTAATTCCTTCAAATGTAAATCTCAATCTCAATATCAGGCATATTTATCTGATAACAGACTATCAGTAGGTCAAAATGTAAAATATAAATCTTGTGATTAAGACTGTATAATTCATAGTAATCATTAGTGATAAAAAAAAATTGTGTAAAAAAGAGTAATTTAGCTATGGTGTGTTCTGTCCTCAATGACATGACATAAGCAAGTGGCAAAGTGCATTGAGTGGTAAGTAAAGGTGGGAATGTATTAAATTAATTTGATAGAATTATTTTGCTTTTAATGACATATGCATATCTGTACAATATTTTGTTCTGTTCATTTAATGATGGATAACAGTAGATAACAGAAGCTCAAAACCATGAAGTTAAAGGACCATACTGGCCATTTTGCATGTTTGACCCTAATATATTCAATTTTCAAACACATAACGTTATTGACAATCATTTCCCAAAGCATACTATTGGAACGGTGAATTAAAAAAAAAAAAAAAAAATNAAAAAAAAAAAATCCTACCTCCCATGCTTGGTAGGAAATGCTTCCTGTTGTCAGTTCTTCACTATAGCATTTGAATGCACCACTGAAACATTTTCAGATCACTCCACACTTTTTTATTGTGCTTAAATGCTAAAATTATATAACTTCTAAAAAAAACCTGAACACATGTCTTGTTCGCAGTGATGGATCCAGAGGACATTTCAAGTATCAACAAGTTGATCTTAATAGTGTGCCAGAATGAACTGAAACCAATGGTGGTCTGGGAGGTAGGAAAAATAATAATTATAATAATAATAATAATTCACCATTCCAGTAGTATGCTTTTGGAAATGATTGTCAGTAATGTTATGTATATGAAAATGTAATATATTAGGATCAAACATGCAAAATGGGTGTTATGGTCCTTTACTACTACAAGTCAATATTTTAAGTTTTAACACACCATAAGGATATAAAAAACAATGATGGATGATTAACTGAATCAGTTTTATCGATATGAATCAAACATGTCTGTTCTTTGAAAGACCAGCTTCTAACTATACAGCTACAAAGCAACAAATTTCTGGTTGACTCTGGCTGAATTTAGAAACTATTTGAGCTTTCTATTCTGCAGAGTCAACAAGGGAGAATAAATTCATTTAGGAGTTGTTGAAACTACACACATACACACACACACACACACACACACACACACCCCTGCTGTCAGTCAAAGCTGAAGTTTTTCCTTAAAAATGTCATTCTTTGAACTATATGTTTAAATCTGTTTAAATATTTTTGACTAAAATCACTTTAGCTGATTTTTCTAATATAAATTTTTACAACAAAATCAGATTTGCTGAAACATATTTCACTGTTAATAGTTAAATTATTACTCCCCTAGTGCACAACTTGATAACTATATTTCATTCAAAGACAGTAAATGTGTTTACAGCACAGCACTTTATGTCAAGTCAATACACGGTTTAATAGAACGGAGTGTGGCTAATGTAAAGTGATACTTCGGTTTCTTAATGTACATCACTTCCATTCTCATAATGGAGGACGGGGGACGGGGGGNGGGGGGGGGGGGGTGTCTCTGCGCAGCACCCGGAAAGAACAAGCAATAACACATTTAAAATCCTTCCCATTGTCTGGTGTCTGCCTCTCCAGCAACATTGATCACAGCCAAGGCCGGTGCTTCCTGGCCAGTCTGGTGCGTTACCATAGCAACGAGCCCACCGCTTAGGAGCCGCTAAGAAACCAAATACCCCGAATCAATAGGCTTTTTGAAAAACAGGGCCGTAGACACTCATGCACAAACTCACATACACACATGCACACACTCGCATAGCAGTCTTGAAGTGACTCTGAACGCACCATCAATAAGCAGATACTCACACAAGTCCCACCTTCATGTTTGCCACTTATTCAGATGGAGTGGAGTGTAAAGAAAGAGAGATGGAGAGTCACTCGAAACCTACTGAGACGCTTATAAGTGAGTGAAGGAAGTGAGAGTCAAACTTCTGGAGAGGGAGAGAGGAAGCGCGACCATCCTTCAACACAGTCGAACAAAAGACAGCGTGAAATGAGCAACTGTGAAATGAATGCATTTGATTATGGGAAAACAGCATGAAATGGACTCAATTTCAACTGTTTGTCACTTTAAAAAAAGTTGCTAATGGTTATGCTTAGGTGAGTTAAAGGACTTAAGGTTAGGGTTAGGCTGCTTATATGAGCAGCTGTAAATATGTGGTGTACTGGGCAGCTAATTCTTTTCTATGGACTTAACCAATGTGGGAATAGTTGTATGTGACATATGTAGAAGTGGTAATATGAAATAGTTCAAGCTCATATATAACAGTGGTTTTACATGATAAGCTGTGAGTGGTGCACTGGGAGCAGTGATTTTCACCCTGAGCAGCTAGATGATACATGCCTTGCTCAAGAGCACACTGGCAGTTGTTATTTAAAAGGGAGATTGATATTAATTCCCAGATTTTGTCATACACAGCGCTCAAATTCTCTCCACTCACTGCACTCAAGAGTTCAACCATATTCAGCTTTGACCTGTCTGCCAGTGACCTTTCCTATGCTCAGCCAACAGGAGAATAGTTATGTGATGTCAGCAGAAGCGAAACAACAATGGGGGAGAAGCTCATAACCTGTATCCTGAGCTCAAGATACTTCTTGGCATCAAAATTGTTGCATCTTGGCTCGGTTTCTTCTCCAGAGTAGAACGAGAGAAAGTGCCTGAATCCATCGCTGCTAGATGTGGCTGGCCAACCCAGGATCTTATTGACACATGTTGCTATGTCGGCATTCCATTAAATGTACTGATCAAGACTCAGGTCATCAGGACTGTAGTGAGGTGAACGACGTGACGATTGCTCTCCACAGCACAAATACCACTTACTGCAATGCTCTCCACAAATATTGGCAATCTTGGTAAATTAAAGCAAAATGGGTTGTGAAAAAAAATGTCTTTGTGTTCATCCTCTTGAGCTTTCATTCAAAGTATTAACAAAAAATACACACGAACACCTACATATGCTGCTCCAGCTTCTTCACAGCCTTATTTTACATTCTTTACACCCCTGTCTACACATTTTGTAAGCTCAGTATTATGCTGGTGAAACAATGTGTGAATGTGTGAAGCTGCTCAGGCAGCTGACGAGAATAAAGTCAACCATATGCAAGATGTCAAGCATATTAATTAGCAACCAGCATAGCATAAGCCTATGGCTATGGCCCTGTTCATATATGCATTTATGACGTTGAAAATTTGCAGGAAATATAATTTATTTTCCACAATAAGACAATTTGTGATGTTGCAATGAATTCACATTGAGTTTTACCTGGGTGAACTCTGACAGAAATTTGCACCATAAACCTCAGTAAACCATCTTAAAAGGTTTGACTTCAGAGAGGATCCCAACATGAAGGAAACTAATGCCATTTCATACACTTCTCTGGTAAAATCCAGGCTGCAGTGAATGCATCCTGTGATGTGATGTTGCTGCTGTCTGCCACGCCAAACAGAAAAGAGCAAACTGCATTTTTACTTTCTGTATTTTATCTTACATGCCAGGCATTTTTCTATTTTAAGCATCTATTTTCTATTGGTCAGTTTCCTTATATCACACACCACAGAATACAAGAATCTCACTGCCTATAATGCTGCAAAATCTGTTTTGTTTGTGCATGTGACAGAAGTCTTGATTCATGTAACATCTCTGCAGAAGACAGTTATTCTTTGGATCAAATGACATGGATTTTGTCATATTGCGAAGAAACTTGGAAGTCAACTCGTTGTTTTCTCTATCATCCTCCAGCGTTACGTTCACACAGTTATACACATTAACTTGTCTGAGCAGTACAATGACAGTCTTCTGCTGTCAGCCACTTAGCAGCTCCCCTGAGCAGATGATACATGCCTTGCTCAACAGTACGCTGGCAGTTGTTATTTAGAAGGGAGATTGATATTAATTCCCTTCCCCTGTCAGTATTCTCACAGATAATCTGGAAATTCCTGCTGACATCCCTCTGGCCACAAGCCAGATTTTCTACCTTGAGGCTACCACTGCCCCTATTTAAGTACAATGAAATAACCCAAATTTATTTATTATTTTTTATTATTGTATTGGATTTATCTTTATAATTTTAAATCACACAGTTTATTTTAATTACAACTTGAATGGCATGTGGGGACTGCATATTTTCACATTTTTTTTTACGGTAAATTTGAATAATCTGACTGTAGGCCACATGAGAGATGATGGGAGGAGTGAAAAAAACTGGGCCAAAAAGCAAAGGATTTGTGGTAGGGTGGGGGAGTGGGGGTGAGTAGAGGGTGTAATGTAGCGTACTCTGAATCTAGATCACTGAACACACCAGTGTGTCTTCAGTAATTTCTTTAAGCAGAGATGGACACCCTGGTTTCACTGAAATATGTCTGTCCCAGTTTTGGCAGTTGCAGTCACAGCGCTAAAGCTAACTAACACAGAGGTGGAACTACAGATTTAGACTTTTTTTTTTTTTTTTTTTTTTTTAAGACAAGATGTATTAGGCAATAGAGCAACAGTTGAATGGGGACCAAATGAGATGAGATGGAAATGACAGTTCCATTAGAAACAGGTTTTAAATTCTCATGAGAAAGGATTTCCAGGGATTGCTCCTGTTTTTCTTGAGATATGTTCTTTTAAAGTGTGAGGGTCATTATTTCATTACCGGAGACTGAAAGTTCAAATTCAGCCTTTGGGGTGAGGCCTGAGTGGAGCAGATGTGGCAGATACAGTTAAAGGTGAAATTAGTTTTTAATTGCTTCACTTCTTTTAGAAATTGAAAAAAAAAAAATGACATTGTGACTGAAAAGTGTTTTTTCTTAAATTGCTTCAGTGCAGCAGTCTGGGTCTTTGCTGCTTCTTGGAGTTTGAGGTGCACATAGGGGCGGAGTAACATGCCACTCTGCTTCAATCTTAATCCTAAAATTAAAGGACCTTCGGGTCCTAAAGGACCATACCAGTGACTTTGCTTGTTTAAGCCTAATAACTACTAGCTGCATATGCATTATGTTAGTGAAAACCATTTTCCAAAACAAAAAAAACAAAACAAACATATTTTAGTTTTCCTGTTTTGTTTTTGCCAAGTCCCCTAATCTTTCAAAATAAAATGTTACACCCACCTTGACATTCAATGTTTCGCCTAGCATGCACATCTGAATGCAGAAAGGATGGTTTTAAATTTCTCGTCATCATCTCCTGTGACTATATTCCCTGGCAGAGATACATTTTCTTCTGTGCAGTTCAGAATTGGACCAATTAGATAAAGTTAATTTGACAAAGAATCTAATGCACATCATATTTGTGATGGATTATTTATCTCTAGCACAGTATCTACAAGTTGATTTTAATAGCGTACTAGAATGAACTGAAATCACTGGTAGTCTGGAGGATAGGAAAAACAATTCTAATATTTACCACTCCAGTAGTAGTATGTTTTGGAAATGGTTGTCAGCAATGTAACATGTATACAGCTTATTTATATTGGGCTCAAACATGCAAAACCACTGGTATGGTCTTTAAAATTAACCCACCAAGGATCAACCCAACACTAGTTAAGATGTACAGCCAATGAGGATGGTTGTGGGTAGTGTTTCACATGTTACTCCGCCCCCATTTATAACCCCGCCCTGGGATTCAAGCAGCACCTTCCAACGACCATCTAGTGGTCATTAGAAGAACTGCCATTCAAAACTATTTTAAGCTGGCTTCAGCATTTAGTTGTGGTGTTTTTTTTGGTTAACTTGGCCCGATATCAGCCTTAAGGAAAAAAAAAAAAATCAACCAATCATACTGTCCACTGCTATGACTGAGATGCGTCCCTGACAACAGCTTTCATGACAACTATAAATAAATCATAAAGTCTATATCGCCTGGTGTGATGACAGGGCAGCAAAAAGGTAAGTCTACTGAAATAAGTCCATGAATAAATCCAATATCATCTCTTCAAATCTTACAAAATGTTAACAGTGAAATATCACCATCATCAGCTTGCCTTGTACAGAACCTATAACTCAGCAAAGCATTCAACCCTGTGTGATTGTGGCTGTGTGAGGTTGTGTGAAAATGAAGGAAGGTTGAAAAGGGGCTTGAAAGTATAAAAGCAGTTTCTCTAGGACCTGGCTGTGTGGGTCCGGCTGAGAATATGCGGGCTAGACTGCCGACCTGCTTGTATCACAAGGCCCCTACAGAGAATTATTACGCACCAGTGGACCTGACAACTCGCCTTGTCTCCGCCCCTCGACAAGACACAGCATCCACCCTCACACACACTGCGTGATCCTCAGCACAAACCCAGAGCCGTGCCTTATGCTGAACCCATGGAGTAGTAGTAGTAATAGGAGCCGGAGGAGGAGGAGTATACGAGCGGATTTGGGCAGTTTTCAACCTTTCCCCTTTATTCTTAATGGATTCACCTCTTTATTGGAAAATTGCTTCATCCAATCGCGGTAAGCGTGTGTGTGGATTTGTGTGTGTGGATAAATTTGAGGAAACAGGACTCGTGTAGCCATTGTCTTGTTGCTGAGGCAAGTTCACGAAGTCACAACACACAGTCTGGTTTGATAACATATTTTGGCTTTTTGTTTTGCTCCAATATATACACGGATCTGTTAATGAGGGGAGCATCGCCGCTGATGAGTGGAGAAGAATGTTTTAATGAAAGGATCGATATCAGTATTTAGACAGACACCTGTCTCTACCAGCAACAGTCACCGTCCTCCAACGCGTATTAACGCTCCGACAAATATGATTTTGGGGATGGATTATCGTTTTCAGCGCTTTGTAGCCCGCTTGATGGTTGGAAACGGTCATTAGTGCAAGATGTCCCTCTGTTACCGACCAAAATGTGCTTCAATCCAGCAACAATTTGGCCCATTCCCCGCCCCCCCAACATCATAGGCTGGGTATTTCTCCACAACCAGCCCCCAAAACATGGCTTATAGATCCCTGCAAGGCTGAATTCCCATGCTTATTATAGAGGCTTCAATGAACATTTCGGGGAAAGAGTAGATTTAATTCAGTGCATGGTGTGTCATCATCTTTGCTTTATAGCTACTCGTGACATCATATTTAAAATAAGGTGTTATGGTAATTAAGGTTTGTTCTTTTCTTAACATATTAACAAAATGTTTAAACCTGATCTTCTATTAAGCTACCACTCCTATAGCATATGACATCCCATCACGATAGGAACTGAATCATATTCATGTTACATCCATGCATGTCTAACCCAGTTGATATGGTAAAGTCTGCTTTTGTCCTCTATAATCATAACTGTGCATCTGTTTTATGGTATTGGATAAGGTCATAAGTAATGAAGAATCATTTTGTGGCAATTTCCTCTCAGTTTGTATACTGGAGTGATAATCAGGACCAAAAAAAAATACAGTTACGAAATACTTATTTATTACTTTACATTATTTGCAAATATGCAACTGTTTGACTTTACAGATGGACATAATTGCTCAACTTCAGCTAACTATATCAGTTTCTGACATTGACCCTCACTGTAGCTGAATTTAATGCTGTCTGCATTCATAGCCTTTTCATGCTGCTTGTGTATGATTATCTTCACACTAATTAGCACAACATGGACACTATTTTTCGTCTACTTATTTTATACTCCCAGAGATGGAGAAATACTGCTTTTACTCCCATGCACCTCAACCGTCTCTGTGCATGTATGCATTGAATTTAACTCCTGTCCCTTGGCTGAGAGCTAAAAAAGAAAATGGTAATATATCGCCCATCTAGACAGAAATAATATTTCTCTTAGCTATTTGTAGTGGGGGCCTGCAAATTTGTGAATTTTGCTGTGTGTGTTTGTATTTGACAGGTGTACCCAAGCTTTTCCCTGTAGTATAGCGGGCAATGTTATTATTATTAAGCAGAGAGATGGCAGGTGGCATCAGGTGATCCTTTCCCTGGTTGTCAGCAGGGCCCAATGAATGCAAGACACATCTTGGCACACACCTACTATTCTACATAATGGCACAAGTGAGGGTGTGTGCACGTGTGTGTTACTAAATATCTCAAGAACATGCACACAAGTATGTCATTTAATAGGACTCACACTGTAATATACTGTATAAAGTAAATACATCTGTGTGTTTCCCTTCCTTGAAAAGTTCATCAGACAAGCTGAGGTCACAATGAGATCATGATGCCTGGAAATTATGTCATATTGCTCTGTGACATCAGCAGCATCATCATTTTGATATTAGGTGTCACTTTTCTAACATCATCATCCAAACAAATTATTACAGCAACAAAATCATAGCAATTATAGTAAAACAAATTGTATGTTTTGTTGGCTGAAATGAAATCATGAAAGTTGAGTTTCAGATGAGGCACTGCAACAATCAATATGCGGCACTGCAACAATCAATAACAGAATCACCACCATAATCATCTGTTTCTTCATCATATTTGTCACCGGTCTTGTTGCACTCAGTATCATCATCTCCATCATTACTCACCATCAGCATTTATCTGTCATTGTCTTACTAATCACACATGCAGCATCCTCATTCTCATTTATCACATAGTAATCATCATCAATTATTATGATCGATATGAATCATCACCATGTGTACGATGGAAAAGTTGCTGTGATCGCTTTTGCATTCTGCACTTTGTGACTTCTGTAAGGTTTAGACTTTACCACATCTTCCTCATTATGGGTTGGAAGGAAGTATTTCAGCCGTCCAAACCTGATTTTAATCCAAAAAATACACCCATGCTATTAGCTTAAATCTCCAAGCTTAAAGCTCCAAGTGACAGACAAGAGAGGCCTGCAGCAGAGCTGAGCATCTCATTCATAATGCAGAAAGGAAAATGTCATAGTTTTGTTAAAATGACATTCTGAGCTTGATCACACGCTTTGGTAAATCAAAACTTACAAGTTAAAACCTAAACATCTTGTGAACAGCAGTGAGTAACTGATCTGTCTGGGGAAAGCTGTGTCTTTCTCTGTTGTCTTACTATGTTATTTATGGTGATTTAAAATTTCACTTTCCATGTAGCTACTAATGCACAAATTTCTATGGGAAAATGTCGTGACCTTTGTTTCCAAAATACAACTTAAAAGGGCCATACCAGCATATACCTTAAGGAATGTTCATATTAACAATAGTACTCGAGCAAAATAAATGGCATTATGAAATATGATCCAGGAAGTCCCCTTTGAAGGTTAATTGAATGCTAAATCACTGTAGAGCAGTTTATTCTGGCAGGACTTTGCATTTCTTGAAATGTGTCACAGGGTCAGTTTGTCTTATCTTCATGCTGATGTGGTAAATATTAATGTTAGCACAATACAAAGGTATTCTACCTGTCAAGTATGCTTCTTTGTATTTGATTGGCCAAAGCATTGCATTGTGGGGGTGATGCTGCAGTGTCTTGTGGGAAAAGATGGGACAACATTTTTTTTTTTTTTCATCTCCCCTNAAAAAAAAAAAAAAAAACAGACATATTGTGATGCAGCAGGAAGGAATGACCTCTGAACCCTTGTCTGATATCTAATGCCTCCTCAACTCCCACACTGGAGACTGGCTATTGATCAAATGCTCTCATGAAACGCATGCATGCACGCGCACATGCACATGCATGCTTGCATGCACATACACACTTTCTAATGTTTGTTGATAGCGTGTATTTGATTACCACTAGATGTGGGGGTGACATTATTAGAGGAGTGGGGGTGTGTTCTGTCAGCTGGTAGTGCAATAGATCTGTCACTGTGATGTCCCAGGGGAATGATTGGCCCAAAGGTGAGATAAGGTCTGCCTCTGGAGATTAAATGCCCCTGCCTTTATCAAATAAAGGCCGATACATACAAGTGATATGATGTCAGAGAGGAATAGGACCGATGAAATCACAGCCAGCACCTCATGAATATTAATGCTTTGGTCTGAGGTCAGTTTGCCAGAAACCAGACAACAGCGTGATAGCTAATGTGGCAAAATTTCGTATTTACAAGGCAACTTGATTCACATGAAGGGGTGGTGGCATGTTGTTGGATCAAATGACTGTTTTATGCAGCTTGTGTTTCTCAGCACAGACTCGTGTATAATTAGTCATGATATGAAAATGACAGCTAGTAAAAACAATATTGAAATTGCAGGCAAATATCCCTGCTGGCTGAGAGCCCCAGTGGTGTTGATTTCATACACAAAAACTGACCATGTAAAGGAGAATTAGAATGCTAAGTAGTTGTTTACCATTGATGGTATTTCAAAGTTGAGCTTCATAATGTTGCATGATCCTATTAGCCCCAAAAAAGACTATATATATATACACACACATTTATATATATTTTTGTAAACTGCTACACCACAGCTTTGCCAGCTTTAAAGGACCATACCAGTGAATGTGCATGTTTAAGCCTAATAAATACTGTCTGCATAAAAGTTACGTTATGACAACCAATTTCCAAAATATGAAACCATATTTTAATTTTCCTGTTTTTTTTTTTTTGCCAAAGCCCTTAATCTTTCAACATCAAATGTTCAGGTGATACACCCACCTTGAAATTTAATGTTTTGCCTGCTAACACACATGTCCGAATGTGGATGGGATGGTCATTTTTAATTCATCTTCTCCTGGAACTATATTCCCTGGTGGAGATATCATTGTCTTCCAAGCAGCTCCATGTTGGATCAGTTAAATAAAGTTACTTCACCAGCAAAACCTAATAGAAGTGAGTTTCAAGTACAAGTTGATTTTAATAGCATACTGGAATGAACTGAAACTAATGACAGTCTGGAAGGTAGGAAAAAAAAATCTAAAATTTACCCCCCTCCAGCAGCATATTTTGGGAAATGGTTTTCAGTAACATAATGTACATGCGGGTTGTATTTATTGTATTCAAACATGCCAAATCATCAGTATTGTCCTGAAGTTATTATATTTTATCATTAGTTTGGTACATATGTTGCTACCTCATTGTCAAATGTTTAATGATACTGTATGTATTTAAAATAATGAGGTGACGGCTTCCTTGAAAATACAGCAACAAAAATGTATGTGTTCTTATTGTGGTTGAACTCTGTGGTCTTTAAATTCCTTCCCTTTGCTGTACCAGAACAATATTTTATTCATTGAGTTATTCATGGCACACTTGGGTGTCACTCAAACTGGTAAGCAGAAAGTGACACTGGAGTGATTTCTTTTGTCTTATATGCAGGAGCAGCATGACTGACATCAAAATGACATCAAAAAGTTTCTGTGGTGAAGCTGACATTTTTTTTTTTTTGATGCTGAGGTTGACAAATTCTATTTCTCAGTGTCACTTGAGTGTAACTTAACAGCTTAGACATTCTGACAAATCTAAATGAGGAGACTTCTGACGGGTTATATGTCATCTTTGCAGAATAGTAGAATAGCCACTTAGCCTCTTGTGGTGATTTTATGCTGTCAGACAAAAGCTAACGATTGTCAAACGTGCTAAAATCTTTGGTCGTCAGTCTGAAATGGTGGTCCCAGATTGCAGTCTTGAGACACGTCACTGGTGGCCAATTTAGTGTTCTTGCGACCAAAGACAGTGACAGTGTCAGAGATTAAGGACAGAAGTCTTGTGATTGGACTGCTGCTTTGACACACATCTATTCTATTCTGGCTGCATATTTTTATGCATGTTGTCACTTGTTGGAACTTTGTGTGAAATTTTTATGTTGTTGGAAAGTTCCTGATGGTCACACATGCAGAAGTATCCTAGGCACCATTTACACTTGGTGCCTTCTTCATCTTTTTTTTTTTTTTTTTTTNTTTTTTTTTTTTTTTTTTACATGTGATCTTATGGGAGAAGGCCGCTTTTCAAAATGTGCTACCAATATCAAGCAGTTTTCTTAACAATTTACCAATCTTGAACAGGCTGCAGGGCTCCAACATCAACATGGATGTTTCTGTCGAGAGGCTGGTACTGGAATATGGTGTCATTGTCAAACCAAAGTGTTTATGCACCTTCTTTATCTATAATGTCTTGCTTAAGGACAGACTTGGACTCCTGGAGTGGATCAAAGTAAAAAAAAAAAATAAATAAAAAAGATGTATAAAGTATCCTATGGTTTATGTTATGCACGTACATGCTCATAATAATGTAAAGGCAGATTTTTTTTTTTCTTTTTTTGATGTTCCAGCTCATACAACATGGAATTTATGCATGGAAATTAGCATGGTATTGCAAGAATCATAACAGGAAACATTGTGTCTCCAGCTAGACGTAATAATTTTTCAGGATTGTTATTTACAGATTGCTATGGAGGAGTTATGGTTCTGTGATGTTTCTGATGTTTGTTATTGGGCTGAAAAATAATGATAACTGAGAGAACAAGAGCCTGTTTGATCTAAATATAGAAAGAAATCTGCTGTTTGTGTGGCAGCATGAAAAAAAAAAACACAGCTTGAGCAAAGCTGTGTTTTTTTTTTCAACATTCAACACGTGGAGGCAAAAACACACAGACACGTTCACAAACACACACACACACACACACAGACATGCTGCGCACACGCACACACACACATACACACACGCACACTCATATAGGCCTTGGAGCACTCGTGGAAATATGTTTTCCCATTGTAAGGAAATTAGCATTCATACATATTCATATTGACCTGAAGCATTTGCAGTTGTTTCATAACAGCGTTTGGAATGAGAGCAACAGCTCCGATGTTACCACTCCTCCTGGATCAGTTCACAGCATGATTTAACAGAACTATTTCTTTTGAATAGATACAGATCTAAAATTTTTATGTTAGACCAAATATAATCCTGTGAAACCTAATTTAATTTTATACCCCCTTTGAACAGTCAGTCAATAATAAATGTAGATTGTATTATTGAGCCATCTCACTCTCTTCCACTTTTATATCTTGTATTTTTTTCCCAGGAGAGACATTTTGCATTGAATGCAACCCTAGTGGTTACATAATGACTAGTGTTGAGTGTGTTATAACTAAAGGAACAGAAAAGCAAAGGGCTCACTGAGATATTACAGCTGTAATCATGAGATTATTCTTGCAGAAACCATATATGTGCTGTTAGTTTGGATCTTATGCTTGAATGGTTTACTCTAGAAATTTATGCCAAAAATATCCACTTTGTCTCTTCTGGCCTTCATGTAAGTTTACAGGGTTTGTCTATCTATTGATCGATCCACCACTCTCTTTGGCCTGTTTTACGTGCCAAGCTACCCACCCCAGATGATAAGCTCTAATTGCCAGCAAAAGGGAGTGGGACCAAACATGCTTTAAATGGGGGATGTAAGAAAAAAAAAAAAAAAAANAAAAAAAAAAAAAAAAACGAAGCAAAAAAAAGCTGGTCTGACACCTGACAGACCCCCAGAGAGGTCATACTTGCTTTTCTGACTGTCTCAGAGCCTTCACTCCTGCCTCTGTTTGTGGCTGGTGTGCATGTCCAGATCCTGGAGTTTGGTTTTTGTTCAGTTTTAGTTTTTTTGTGCTGTTAGAAGCAGTATGTGCTCCTGTGCGTAGTCCCTGAGCTTCCTGTAATGCAAAGGCTCATGAATTTCCTCCTGCTGCAGTCATAGATAAAAGCCATCCTACTTGAATTTCCTTACAAACCCCACAAACCATGATGACTGACTTCGATCTCTTTCAGACTGATCAATTCTAGGATATTCCACTTTACAGGAGCAAACTAAACATTCATTAAAACTTATAAATTTTGATGAATACCCTCAAGCACTTCAAAATCATGAGCTCTTATATTCCCTGCACATCATCACTTTTGTTTGTCCTCTGATTTTTCTTGGCTTCCTTCAGCAGACTTGCAGGTAAAGTCTTACCTCTACTGAGGACCTAACCTTTGTAAATCCCAGCCTGCTACTGTACACATCAGCCAAAGCCAGGTGTGGAACATGTCTATAATTTTGAAATGTGAAATTTCCAGAAAACTTTTCAAACTCCACATCACCACATCTGTTTCAAAGTCGTACTATCTGACTGTCAAATGTGATGTCTTGCCATTAACTCACACACAGGATGAGATTCTTGATGTTAATAAAGTAGGTGATGGTGAAACTGGACTGAGTTTTAGATCAGATTGGTACTCTGTATGCCATCAAATCTGAACTGATTAGAACTCTGGTGGTGATCTTTGAAGACAAGACAGGAAAAGTAGTGTAGGTCAAACTCAGGCCAGCGGTTGATTTAAACCACTGATCTAGTTTTGAGACAATGCGTCAATTTAGAAACATCAGAAAAACAAACAAACAAAAAAAAAAAAAACAACTTAATTTCTCCTTAGTCCTTTGCTGCTTCTTCGTGTTTGGCTTCTCTTTCTGTTGTAAAAATGTTTCTTTGGGGAAGTGATTCATATTTAAAAAGATATTGCTATTCTGCTTTTTCTCTTGACATCTTTGTGATCACATCCTCTGCCATTCATATGTTCTTTGTATCTGCAAAGCTATGAGACACAAAAATCACAAAAATATTCCCATGGATTCACAATTGATAGTCTGTCATGATGCCTTGTAGCTAATGTATTCTGTAAAAGGATACCAAAGTTTTAAGCTGCTGACCTGTGGCTGTATGAGTATGTGTCTTCCAAATCCGGCCCATTGGAGTTTCAATCCCAATCAAGTTGAAAATGGCTTGCGAGATCTAGTTAAGGCCAAGACCAGAGAAAATGATAAAATGCTAATGGTATAAGATCTCAAACACATCTCAAAAGTTACCCATCAACCTAATAGAAACTCATTTTATTGTAAATTTTAAATTCACTTGATGTGGAAAGTACCTAGTAATTGGTCTGGGGACGGAATTGGTCTGGAAGTTGAATCTCTAATGGCTATTGAGACAACTCTGAACTTTCAACCCTCTTTCATGCAGTTAGCTCCTTTTGTTAATTTAATCTATATTTAATTTATTATTATTATAATTTTTTTTGGAAAGGGAATATATGTATTTTTTTTCAAATTATATATATATTGACAATCAGGACGAAATATGGCTATGGGCATTTTAGCTTAAACATATCAGAAACTGCATCTGTCTTTTAAAACCAATATAGGTCAAACCCTACATATACTGTAAATATATATATATGTGTATATATATATATATATATATATAAAATTTTCCATAGGCATAGCATATATAACAACGTAAGCATAACATATGTAGGCACCAAAAACTGTATGGATGTTGAGAACTGAAAGACAAAGCAGTTATGAAAACTTTGCTGGAAATGACAAAGCAGCATGTCTGAAGAAGAGATGGCAAGACTTGCTCTCCCTTAAATGAACCACTTTTCTCCTTTACTTTATCTTTCTCTTGTCTTTGTGTTTGTCTTTCTCATGTCCTTTATGTCTCCTTCTCTTTATCTGCAGTGAGTTACTGTCCTGCCTGCTGTTTAATTCTGAGGCAAGATAGAAGAGGACAGAGGATTGTTATTTTGTATTAATGGAAAACCGTCTCTGTGTGCATGACGGAGCAAGTTCAGGACAGTTTGATGAGCTTTGTGATTACAGTCTTCATAAACCTGAAAAAATTAATATGATTGATGTGCTTTAATGGAATATGTGACCCCTGCCACCCACATTTTGTTAAATGTGTTGAGAGTCAACAGATTTATATTGTTCTCTACAGTCAAAGTCACACAAAGAGGAAGCTTAAAAAAAAAAAAAAAAAAAAAAAAAATCACTATAGCAAAGATGCCAAGTTGGTGCTCTGTGTGTGTAGTGAGGAGATGGGTAATGCAAAAATATACTTCTTCTTGACAGTCTTGACAGTGAAGTTCTGCCTCATTTACCATTAATTTTGGCTAACCTTAACCCATAGCAGCATTTGTATAAGATTTAAATGATAGTAAATTCTACTAATTATTCTCTTTGCCTCAAGGCCCACTGGTGGGTCCATCATTAGTTGTGTGGTCAAGCTTTGTTCAAACCCACATAGGCTTATTTCTAGTGATTTCCAAATATACCAAATGTGTTCAGGTTCAGTTATGATTGAATGTGTATGAACGGATGCAGAAAAAGGAGATAATGTAATTTCATTTGCTGAGTATCAGCATCACATAAATAGTGTTCCAAGCAGATGAAGAATGTATTGTATGTAGGTACAAGTATATACAATACATGTTGTCATAAAAACATATTTGATAAATAAATAAAATAAATCTGAGGAAAATCTGGGTCAAGACCTTAAAGGACCATGCCAGTGATTTTGCAGGTTTGAGCCCCATAAGCACTACCCGCATACATATTGCATTACTGCTAACCATTTTCAAAACATAAAACCATGTTTTAGCTTTTGTGTTATTTTGTGATACATCCACCTTAAAATTCAGTGTTTTGCCTGCTAACACACATGCCCCAATTTAAACTCATGGTCTCCATTTAGACATAAAAGCTATGTTAGACTTTTTTTTTTTTTTTTTTTTTTTTTTTTTTTGAGATCTTTTCCCTTGTTCACCTCTTTAGTTTCCCCTGAAGCTTCACACCCTGGCCTGTGTGGTACTAACACATTACACAATACACATTTACTTTTAGAATTGGTCCGTTACATTTTGCTGCCATTTGGAGCCACTATCATCTGAAGTGGCTCAGCTTTAAAATGGAACAATTTACAAGAGTTTAATGTGATGCTCGTCCATACAAGGGCAGAAAGAGAGAAGGGCACAGAGCTCAGGCACCAGAGAGGTAATAGTGATAAAATAGGCAATATTTCCTTTTTATTCCCACTGTTTGATTCCCAACTCAATCGCCGACTCTGTCAGCGTGACAGTTTAGTCACATCCAGACCATCATCACTCTCAGATGGAACGACTCAGCTGGAGAACAGGAGATGGTCAATCAGGCGATATTACTGCGCTCAGTATTTCCAGCAGTCAGGTCTAGACAAAGTCATCACAGCCAGGCTGAGTGGAGAGGAGATGCTGATGAATCCTGACAAAGCCTGTAGGCTTTCCATTTGATGAGCTCACTGCTGGAGAGACGATCTGATCACCTTTCATCTGATAGTAATTAACTGGCTCATGGAATTGGTAGGGAAAAATTTTTTATTTGGTTTCAATAGTTGGAAGATGTTATGAAAGTAGGACTTCCTGGGGGAAGCAAAAAGGGAAGGCATGTTAAATGCACAGTAGGACCAATTTTCTAGCACCAGCTTTGCAAGCATGGTGACACCTTAGAGCTCTGAAGCTGCTTTGCTGTGTGAAAATCACATGAAAGGGCTAATCTTTTTTTTTTTTTTTTTNTTTTTTTTTTTTTTTGTATTCCTTCTTCTATCCCTCCTGTCCAGTGTAACAGCTCTCATGAGTCTTGTCTCATTTACTTTTATTTAGGTTACAATATTTAAAACAAAAATAAAGTCTGGATGCACTTTTTGCATGTGAAAGACATACTGTGCATGCTAACCATTTTAAGCTTCTCTGATTAATGTGATTTTCCAAGTTTTCAAGCAGAAGTTACTTTCCTTTCACAATGAAAATCAACTCAACACTTGAACATTTCTTGAGATGGTGAACCATGATGTAATTCATGATGAGTCCTGATCCTGTTCTTTTGATATGTTTGAATCAAATGAATAGTGCGGATTCGCATTGTTGGGAGCCATTACAATAGTTTGCGTCAGTGGCCCTTCAGGTTAAAAAAACAAAAAACAGCTACCTTCAAAGAGCTCTTACTCCTTTCGAGCATTCAGGTGCTTGTGAAAGAAGGTATGAAGAAGCATTTCACTAGTGTAAAATTTTTGGTATTCTTTGGAAAACAGAAACCAAGCATGTAGGTTCCTCACAGAAAAACTCCAATAAATCTAAGTAATCACAGTTTGCTACATAAACTCTTTCTATTTGACTGGCCAAATGAAACATGGTTCAATGATGTAGGCTGAGATGGTCATGAATAATTTATTTGTATCAGAAGTTTTAAAGATTTTTTTTGAGCTACATATCTTGAAGTATCAAAAGAATTAAATTTTGAAATTTGGGGAGAATTTTGGCATTTCACAAGCACGACTACTCAAATTAATCTCTCAAGTTGATGCTTCCCATCTGACATTATCACAAAAATCACTGTGTTCAGTCAGATAGCTTTGATCCTTGGCAGTAACATTTTTATGAAACATCTAGTTTTAGTGAAAGCAATTGAAATCTATATGACACTTAAGAACTTTTCTGCTGCTTTCAGTTTTACTGAACAGGGAGACGATCCTTCAGATGGAGACCTTATTTCAACCTCCCCTGATAGCTCTCCCCTCTGCTGAAGGGTCCCTGAAGAAGACCCTGAGTCTCTGCAGGCTCTGCAGTTGACATTTATTTTGCTGTAAAACGCCGATGCCAATCTTCCTGCAAGAAAACAAAGCCAGATGAAACAGATGAAGTACGTTTGCATTAATTCTGCAGCTCTGTCCACAGCAGCCACATACAGTATGTGCAAGTGTTAAGAGGTTTAAGCTTAGAGGATACACGATATAGCAGGTGGTAGAGCTGTTGCCATTTTGTAAACAAGCACCAACAGATTTTGTTTTATCCCACTGAGTGAACAGCTGTGGGAGCTGTGAGATCAACTGTCAGAGTGGTTGTCATGTTTAAAGGTGATTAACCTGGACTGAGTATTCAATGAGATGGGACAGGCACTTAGGGACTCATTAGACCTGCCAGCATCAGTCTGCCTCTGTCTCACCGTTAATGACATGGAGGCTGAAGTGTTTGGTTACAAATACACAGTTTACCTCAGTCAGCAGGATTTAGTGTGAGCAGGAGAAACAGTTTTGTCATCTGGTGCTGATCACATGTATACAACAACAACAAGCAGTGTACTGATAGCTGATGCCGCTGACTCTGCAACTGCTATACTAGTTTTCAATCCTTCTCCCAGGGATTTGCAGCACTGCATGTTTTCCACATGTCCCCGCTCCACACACACACTTCATTCTGAATCAAGTGTGTTGATCAAGAGTTAGTATCCCCCAGATCTTGGTTGGTAAATAAAACTGATTTGCTGTAGCTAATCGGGTATGGGTAACTGCAGATTGTGCAGTTTTGCACTGTCACAAATTAAAGTTAACTGTAAGAGAATCATGATGAAATCTTTGGTACTTAATCCACAAAGATTGTCATAGATGACCGTATGAGACATTTTCACCGACCAATTTAGCACTCTTGCCACCAAAGCTGGCGACAAATTTTAGGACCAAAATCTCACAATTTGACTGCTGCTACAACACATGTATGCAAGTGGATGATAAGTTGATGTTATGTTTCTGCCTTAAAGGACCATACTGGCCATTTTGCATGTTTGAGCTTAATATATTCAGTTTTCATACATTACTGACAACCATTTCCCAAAGGATAAAACCGTATTTCAGCTTTCCTGATATTTTGCAAAATCTCTTAATCTTTCAAAATCAAATATTCAAGCAATACACCTACCTTAAAAATCAATGTTTTGCCTGCTAATAGTTATGCAGCCTTATGATTGTTTAATTTTTCGATGAATGCAGATCTTCTTTTAGGACTATATTCCCCGGTGGAGACATACATTCACTCCACCTTTTTATTGTGCTTAAATGCAAAAATTATGTAACTTAAAAAAACCAAACCTGAATACATGTCTTGTTTGTGACGATGGATTCCTATTCCAAGTATCAAAAAGTTGATTTTAATAGCATACCAGAATGAACTGAAACCAATGGCAGTCTGGAAGGTAAGAAAAAAAAAAATTCACCATTCCAGTAGTATGCTTTGGGAAATGATTGTCAGTTATGTTGTGTATGAAAATTGAATACGTTCAGCTCAAACATGGAAAATGGCCAGTATGGTATTTTAATATTTTCCCTGTTTGTCGTAGTGCTACGATTCACCAGGCAATCAGGCGTCCATCAGAGAATCCTGCATGCATCAAACTTGAGATCATAAAGTCTGACACAGATTACAGCCACTTTAGTATTATACCCATCTCGTACAGCGTGACATGTAACAATTTTTTAAGACTGCTTTATGGTACACATTACAGCAGACTGATAGCAGAGACATGAGAAATATGCAGTGTTCTGGGTCCCCATGAACACAACTGAGAACCACTGAGCGAATTCATTAACAGTTGCAGTGTTTGGGGAAATGAGAGTAAACACCTTGTGACAGTCAAGTGGTAAATATCTTTCTAAGTTGGTTTTTCCCACTTTACTTGCACAAATTTAACTATTGGAGTGTTTATGCAGTCCATGTTTTCTTGACAGGGCAACGTACCCCAACTCAGTGTGTGTGTGTGTGTGTGTGTGTGTGTGTGTGTGTGTGTGTGTGTGCAGTCAGCCTGTATTTGTGTCTGACAGCTCAGACTACGACTGATTCAAAACCACAGCTGTTTCCTCTTACTTTCCTCTACACTCTCTGCTCTAATTTTTGCTCCCATCTCTGTACATAATGAAATTGAATCAGCTTGAAAGAACTGGATTTTTCACACAAATTAAAACACGTTCATCTTGAGCAGCGAGCCTGCATCTGTTTGCTCCCATTTGCATCCGCTCATTGGCTGACATTTCCTTTACTTTTAATCGGAGCACATCATGATGTTATCTAATGAGGCAGCTGTTTTGTTTTTTTTTTGTTTGTTTGTTTTTTTTTTGCCAAAGTGACACATTTTTCATTTATTTGCTTTGTTCATATTAAAATCTATGAAAGTTCAAAATAAAAAAAAAGTGAGATTTGACTTTAGACATCATCATCTTCACTTGAAAAAAATAGATGTACATGTCACTTTGGTGTAACTTTCAGCATTTTTCCGTGTGGATACGTCAATATTTCCACAAATCCAAGCCAATAAACCCCTGTCAAAGCCTGAAAAGATAAATGTCAGTTTCTTTGATCATTCACGCAACCCAACCTATCTTCTGTGTTTATACAACCAGACTCAAACCCCCACCCTCAGAACCAATTAAATATCGAGAGGGGTTGGTGGCATCGATCAGTACTAATTACTCAACAGTTACCTTGACTCATGATCCAAACCCAACAACGCCACAATCCTCCACCTGCTTGCATTGTAAGTACTCTGATAAAAACCAATGCTACAAGTGAGTGACATGTTTGTTGTATTGATGAAGTACCAATTTACTTGGTATTTCGTTACAAGCTCACTTCTACAGTTAGGAGAATGAAATATTGTTTCTGACAATAATATGACACGATAAAACACGATAAAACAAGATGAGAGAAGGTGAAGTGGAGCTGCGCCACATTTTAATGTAGATCAGTTTCTCAGTGTTGATGCTGTGTCCTCAATGATAGAGCTTTATAATGGGTCCTATACCCATTAAATGTTTTTTTTTTTTTTTTTTTANTTTTTTTTTTTTTTTTTTTAAATCAGTGGCAGATATAAATTTTAACCTTGGCAAGTAAATTAAACTCTCATCTTCAGTGGGTAATGTTGAGATTCCTTTGAGCAAGGCAGCTAACCCAAAAATTAACCAACTCAAGTTAGCCAAGAGAGGAGGATTGGTTGTGCTGGGCAGAAAGAATGAAGGGAATTTTATGCCTCCCAGCCAGTGGGAGTAAGTAAATGTTTATATGTGATTTTTATTATGTATAATTCTGAATTTTATCTTCTTATGTAAGTAAATAAAACTAATAAAATAAAAACATATATTATCTCCTGATGGAATAAAAAGGCATTTTCAAGCCTACTTGTTTAGTCCAATTGAATGTGTGACTCAGGTTCTTTTCCCTTGATGCCATGCATTTGTAAAGGTCTGAACATAGCCAGGTGTGCACATAAAGACAATCTCAAGACCGTGTACGTGAAGTGCTCTCATAAATAAACTCTTGATTGGTTTGTTTGTGGTATGAACATTATCCAAACTACCCACAATGTGATTTATTGGTCTGTTGATTGATCTAGAATCAGAGTGGTGCAGGTTTAAGATTAGCCTATCTGTGATTACCCATAGCAAACCAAACGGATGCTGTGAAAAGGTCGTAACATATCAGGCTCACTGTTGGTTTAGCATGTTGAGGGTTAGCATGTTGTACGCGCTCAATGTGTATGTGCTCAACATGTGCTCCATTCCCCCATTCAGCTGTCTGAACAACTTTGCATAGTGAAGCTGTACATGATTTTCCAGATATTGCCGTCAAGCCCAAACCACAAAGTTTTATTAATGTTCATCAAGTCTTTGAAATGTAATAATCTATTAACATATGAAATCTAGCTGTGAAAATAGTGTTGTGCATTTCGGTTATTATATTGATTCAGATAATGAGTGCTGTGTCTTTGCAGAGTGAGCTGCCCTGAATCCCGAGAGGAGAAGTCGTCTCCCGTCAGGAGACAAGATGGCGTCCCACAACACCCTGCGCAGCTACTCCATCATCCCATGTTTCATCTTTGTAGAGGTATGAGGCTACGTATGTGCGTGCGCACACTATATTGCTGTGTGTTGTGTAAAATGTATGCATATGAACATGAATTTTAATCTTGGTTTTGGAGAATTAGTTTCTGCATCTGTTTGTTTGACATTGTACCTGTTAGAAAAAGATCTCATCTACACAACTAGCCTGAAAATTAAGTGTGAAATCAGTGGAAAGATGAGAGTGTGTGTGTGTGTGTGTTGGTCTGTGTGTGTGTGTGTGTCCGTGCGCGTGTATGTGTGTGTGTGAGGGAGAGTGAGGGAGATCGAGAGAGTTGTGCTGCTGCTCCATATTTAATTACCATGTCAGCTGAAAGTCCTTAATCATAGAGATGTCTCAAGACACACACACACACACACACACACACACACACACACACACACACACACACACAATATCCACAATATCCACAATATCCACATCAAAGGAGTGTTCTCTGAGGAAATATTCTGCATAATTGTCTTTGATGAGTTTACTCTCACACTCTTTCTGCTTCTTCCTTTATCTCACTTCTTCCTGTTTGACCTTTGTCACCTTCATTCATCTTCTGACAACCCTGAATTATGAAACAAATTTACTGTACAGTATAAAATAAATATGAGGGATATGATTTTGTTTGCTAATGTGACATCTGTGGTAGATCCATGTTTTAAGCATAATATGGCTATCCTATGATTTCCCCACATAAATCTACATGAAGTGGAATCTCTTTTCTTTTTTTTTTTTTTTTTTNTTTTTTTTTTTTTTTTGCCTCGGGAGTCCTCATACAAGAATCATAATGCACTGTGAACTTCCTTTCCGATATGAGACATAGTAATAATTCAAGCAACTACCAATTTTTTGATAAGTCACAAATGAATAATAGCAGGGAAGCTTTGTGTTGATCACTTGAAGAGATGAAAAGATATTTCATTACCTTTGATAAAATATTTCTCTCTGAGCTTTGAGATGTGAAGTTTTTTCCTGAGCTCTATTGAATGTATCCCACATTTGTTGGGAAAAACAGGCATCTCAGTCAGGGAGTTTAGTAATTTTATTAATTTATTAACTTATGAAAAGTTTTGTATGCAGCATTGTCTCGGTATGGCTAAAGGACCCCATATAACCTGATTACAGCTTGTCTGCAAAGGCTGTGTAGAGAAGGTGTGACAGCAGCAACATCTGAAAATGTCTATACAGGATCTGTGTTTGACATAATTCACAGCTAAATACACAATCATGTGCTGAAGTGCATAAGGCCAGAAGCCTGAAACAAGGATGGTGTGGATTGTGTATCGGTTGTAGAGAGTCGTGATGTAGACTGGAAATGACTACAAGCTGTTTGGAAAGGAGCTAAAAAATAACAAGAACTTGCTGCAGTGTCTTTGCTGCAGTGGTTGTATTTGTACTTTTCAGTAAATAGTCACAACAGCTTTATCTTCTCAGGAGGCTCAGCAGCTACAGAGTTAGCCAGTCAGTCAGCATCAATACCAGTTTGGTCACTTGTACTGCAGACTAAGCTTGTCAGAGTAGTTGGCATGGCCAGCAACATCTCTAGGAAATCCCCAAACAAAGTGGAATGATTTATATACAGCCAGGATGATAACTTAAGCTCTGAGTGTTCTGATAGATAATTCCCATCTTTTGTTTTCTCAGTCTGAGACTTTAAACTCTGGGAATCACCACAGGATGCCTTGGGCAACCAATAATGTTTTTAAGAAGTCTTTTATTCCAAGTATAAGCAACATTTTCAACTTTAAAGCTGCTATAGTGGATTTGCCCCCCAGCACTTTACACTTCACAACTTCACACACACTTCATATTTTATGTCCTTTTCCTATATTTTATGCTCTTTGAGAGTTTTAGAGTGTCCTGTCTTTTATGTGTTAATACTGATTTGTGTAGAAGCTGCATGGTTCTACATTGTTTGCACTTTAGAAGTCCTATTTTTGTCAGCTATCCATCAAATCCTTTTACTGTGACACAGCCAGAATATTTTTTAGATGAGAGAATTAATCAGTACATTAAACCAACCACTATAAACAGTGTTAAAGATTTAAGAATTGCAGCCAGTGGATGAATACACAGTAGGTCATCATTTCACTAAAATGAACTGGGAGACATAATTTAGCACCACAAAGTCCTTCATTCTCATGGGGAAAGTCCTTCAGTTGGAAAGCCCATCGTCGCTGTACAGCAATTTGTTAATTTACAGCTTTTAAGTGTCTTGGCTGGAACTCTAAAGGATGAAATGCTCAGTTGGACTTTGTGAATCATGGCTGTGCAATTTGTTTAATTAGGATGTTTAACCACAAGATTATCAATGGGTAACTAATGATCATGTTGGCAACGACACCCCTCCCCCACCCATAAGTGGTAGTCTCCTGAAATAGGTAAAGATATAGATCTTCAGGATAAAATGAAAAAGAAATGGAGGTTGGTCTAAATTGGTAATGAAATGGAGCATCTATAGAGCTGAAAGATTGGCTTCCAAAAGTACATTTTGAGTGTGATGCCAACTTCACATGAGCCGTCAAACTGTCAAATGACTGTGATGTTCCTGGTGAACTATTTTATTGTCGGAAGGCTTTAGCTTGTGGTAATGATTGGATGACTGGAGACGTGACTGTTACCATAGAAATGTCAGTGGCTGTAGAGTTGCCAGGCCAAAGAAAAGCAGTGTTAGTCATCAAACAGCCTGTATGAAGCTCCACCAGCATTCGTGTTTTTATTAGGAACAAAGAGAAACAAAAAAACAAAACAAAACAAAAAAAAAAAAAACTAAAAGACTTGCTAAGCTTCATATCACTTTATCAAGCAAACCAACCACTGAAGTACAATTTTACTGCTAATTATATGTGAGCCCCTTAAATACAGCTTAATCTGTAGTACACAGAAGCATTAAGCAGACCGTACTGATGATTTTGCATGTTTAAGACCAATAAATACAGTATAACATACACGCTACGTTACTGCCAACATTTTCCAAAACATAAAACCGTATTTTACTTATCGTGTTCTGCCAAATCCCCAAATCTTTCAAAATCAAATGTTTAGGTGATACACCCAACCATAAATTCAATGTGTCACCTGCTGACACTTATGGATAATTGTAAAAAGCACAGTTGTTTTAATTTCTTTGGAAAAGTAGCGCTCTCCTGGAACTACATATTTATTGGACTCAAACATGCAAAATGACAGTATTGTCCTTTAATTAAGTGTTACATCACCATCTATCTGTCAATCAAAAAACTGTCACTCTAGTTTATTTTTATCCACATTGCAGCAGTCGTGCAGCAGCAGCACTGCACAGCAATTTATGGTTGAACATTGCTTTGTAACAGCCGATTGAGTAGCAACATTTCTTTAGTTTTCCCTTTGCCTCTGTCCTTCATGGATACTTCTCAGGATGAAGTATCTGCTATCCATCTCACCTGCCATCTCCCTTTCCTCTCTATCTTTGATGCCTCTTTCACACCCTCAGAGCCTCATTTCTCTCTCTGCCACCCATCTCGAATGGGCCTTCTCCCTCCCTCAATCTTTCCCCTGATCTCTTCCTATTTCTCATGATGTCATGGGAGCTTTCCTCCCCTATCTTTCCTTCCTCCCCCTGCCAAAGTTCTGCCCATCCCCCACACCACCACCACCACCACCAGCACCAGCTACTCTTCATCGCTTCATCTTGGTGCCTCTCACTCTTCCCTGGCTCCAGTGTTCGTTTCTCTCTTTTGGTCTCTTTCCTTGACTCACTTTCCCTGTCACAAGCAGATCAAACAGATGGAGAGTGTCATGTGACCGAAACAAAGCATCCTGATTGGAGCAGTGTGGGAGTGTAGTGCAGCACTAGAGGCTGTTTATTTATGGTTTGTTGATTTAATCATAATGTGTTGCTTTTCTTTTAGTTATTTAATCTCAAGCTTATTGCTCGCTGTTGCTGAGGAAGAAATGGATGAAAGAAAGACAGGAATGTGAGTTGAAGAGGGTGTGTGTATGAGGATACATACATCAGGCTTATCAGGATGTGGGATGGAGGGACACGGGTAGAGTTGATGAAATGATTCAGAGATGAGGAGGATGCAGGAGGTAGAGGGGGGATGTTCAGGAGGAGAGCATGATGAAAGAATGAGAAAAGGAAGAACAAATAACTGAAGGCAGAGCTGTAGATGTGAGCTTTGAAGAATGAGGAGAGAAAAGCTCGATCCGGCAAACAGATAAGATTACGTAACACAGTCCCAGGTTGTCATTTCATGTTTCCTGTCCATAAAGGAAAACCTGGATATTCTCATTTCTATCAAGGGTTTAATAAAACCTGAATGTATTGAGTTTATTTGCAGCAGAAAACTTCATCTCCACCAGGTTTTATGCTTTAATAAAAATCGATTATGCTTTATGAATCCCACCCAATGTGTTTTATTATTTGGGAACATTTTCTTTAGAATCACCTATTATCCACTTTTGAAGCAACATGTAGCTGTAATTAAAATGTTGCTGATATTAAAACTCACCATTTCTGTTTAGACAAGAAATTTGTTTAGACACAATCTCAGTTTTGACTGAGCTGAAATTTTGACTTTAAACATTTTAAGTTTACTTATAACAGCATAATGATCAAATTAAATCGAGAACATGGTGCTTATAGAACATTATCCTAGTTGTTTGCATGGCATTTGGGACCTGGGGTGGAGGTTGCTCTTTGAAATAATTAAGGTTAGAGAAGAGATAGGAGAAAGGATGCGACTGGGATGGTTTGAGCAATGAGTTAAGGTTTGACTTGGATTTTTATGAGAATAATAATGGATTTCTGATTCTGATACTGAATATCATATTTGAGGTTTAGAACATTTTGATAACAATATATCAGACAAATATTAGGTTGTTTTTTTTTGTTTTTACAGAAAATTATTGGTTATTGGTTATTAAATAAAACTGCAGTACTGTGAAGTTTAGTCACAACAATAGTTATATATAGTTATTATTTATGAAGAGCAAAACTCGCACATCTTTTGGTAAAGAAAAGATTAAGTAATAATATTATACAACTTTTATAAACGTATACAGAAAAAGCAGAAAGGTAAATTAAAACTTTAATAATAAATCTAAAAATAAATATAATTGAAAATGCAGCAACAGTTACTACTGCATTGCTATGATAAGCACATATTTTTATTGTGATGAAATTGACAAATACAGACATATAATAGAACACAATAACATCTTTATGTTAAAACTGGCTCATAATCCAGAAGGTAAAAGGCACTGAGAAGGGTAAAGCTCAGTTTCAGCAGTTGTTACCGAAAACCAACCAGACTTTTGGGTAAAATATGTGAATTTTACCCTCCAAGGGAGAAGAATAATAGCATGCTGCAGTAAATGCGTGTAGCCATTTTACGACGGCCGGTCTTGTCAGTCTGCCCTTCACACAGCTAATGCAGCATGACGTTAGCTGAGGAGTGAATATAATGGAGCCACAAGTTACACTTGACAGCAAAAGAGACACTTGTTCAGGTGTGGAATTGTCATAGAGAAGCCAGGCCGTGAACAAATCCCTGAATAGAGAAATAACTAGTAGCTACCAGGCGTTAGACTGTACCACCACTTTCTCTTTAATACTTTATCAAACCATAATTACGGGGCTGAGTCAGAACCAGATAAAGTCAGTTATACAAACAGGATGGACAAGAGAAAGATAAGTCAGATCAGACTGAATATTATGAAACTGACTGTCTGTTGGGGCCAGTTTTGGTCATTTTATGTTCTCAATAACTCTCTTCATTTCTAATGGTTCATTGGTTGTTTAAGGGTTACTTAAACAATTTATTTTGCAAGAATGTAGAAGGAGGTGGGGTGAAGTCATGGAGTAAATATTCTCAGGATTATGCTCTTCTGGATTGTATTTAGTCTTTTATGCTTTTTTAATGAGAAAATGGTGATTGGAGTTTAGGAATCAAATCAAAGAAATGATCCAAGACTTGCTCAAGGGCATATTTGTACCATCAACCTGAACTCTAGTCCTGCATCAATGCTTGTAAATTTGATTAGTAGAAGTGGTTCTGACTGAGCTCAATGCAGATAATGTAACAATAATAATACTAATACTAATACTAAAACTGTTCAGCAAATGCAGTCGGCAGTCCACCAATTCTTGTATGCTAGCTATTTTTAGATCTCAAAGTATTACGTAGCATTTCTGCAAGTAACCTGCTGTGGCCGATTACCCTGCTGGAGCTTGTTTATGAGACAGCTTGACATCATGAAAATATTCCATTTCTTCCTGTGTAGTTTGAATTTTTTTAATGTGGAAAATCTGCATTAAGATTAAGCATCAAGGGTCATTTTGTATAATCTAAAACATTTAAAATATGCAATTTCTACCTATATGGCATGCCTTAGTCTGCTTTTTACTGTTGTTATGGCATACAAACCATGATGCATTTCGGTTTTAGGTGCAGTAATGTATAATAGCTGCTCGTTATGCAGCTCCTACTTGTAGTAGTGATCACTAGTGATGTGCACAGTGTGAAAGTGTTCTTCATAGCAGTGTGTTTGCATAACAATTATGGGAAAAGGCAAGAAATTTTGCTAACTAGCTCAGTATTACTGCAAGAGTTGGCATAGAAACCAACTACATCATGCACACACACAAACACACACATACTAACACACAAACACACACCTGGACATCTCGGCGTGGCCATCTGTCATAGGACTAGCTCTGCCAGCATTTCTCTCCTGTCTTCTGTAACTAAAGTTGCTGTCTTGCTTTTTGTGGGCTGCACCCTTCAGGCCATATTGTCCTGTCTGGTTAACGCTCAGTCCGTGTTTTAGAGGGTAAAGTTGACATTTGGCGTTTCACAAATGCACATATTTAGGATTACAACACTAGGACATTTAAGCAAGTCGAATCTGACTCAAAAATGCCATAAGGTGTGGACTACAATCCACAGTGCTTATATTTTAGAACTCACTGGGCAGCATGGACTGTATAGCCTTACCAAAATCAAAACAGGCTTTTTAACCCAGGCTTGTTAAAACTAACCATCAGTTACCACACCTGAGCAACCTTTCTTTTACAGCCTAAAACAAAGAAAAAACTGTAGTTCCACCTCCCAAAGAACCAACCAACCACAATGCATGTTGGCTTAAGGGCCCTTTTTTGACAGCCAATCGCTACTCCTGACGCCATCATAACTCCACAGAAACTACAGAAACAGAAACAGTTTATCTCTACTTGTATCACCTGAATTTTCTGAACCAAACAATCAGTATTTCATGATTTCATTTTAAATCGTTGTGTGTTTGTGGTTTAGAGCCTACATACTCAAAGCCTGTCTCCGGGGCCAAATCCGGCCCTGCATCATAATAAAGACCCCCCCCAAAGTCATTTAAATCCAAAATGAAATATGAGTAAATTAAAGAAATATATGGAATTAGAAAAACTGGTTTACTTGTGAATTATGTTACAACCCTCCCCTAGACTAGGTCATAACAATTAATAGACATTATTTTCATAAAGCTGGAGAATACAGCATGATCGGAAATGATGAGGTGACTGTTTTGGATGCACGTTCATTGTCTGCGCCCCACAAGTTTACCCATGAAAACAAGCTAGCGATTGTTGTCGTGCCCACCTGGCCATTAGCATACAAAAATAAGTACTTGAGAAACGTTGATTGTGAAAACAGCCAATTTGATACAAAATGGACTGAGGATTACACATTTATATTAGCATCTCGTTTTAATCCTAAACTGCCGTGTTTAATCTGACAAAAAAACAGCTGCGATTTGCAAGGCTGCTAACATCAAGTGCTGCTATGAGACAAAACATGCTAATGTTCATTTGGCTTTTCCTCCTGTTAGTGCATAAAGAATGGAAAATATAATCTTTGTTCAGTCTTTGTTCATTTTGCAAGACCATGATTTAATGGCACATGTTGGTTTCTTATGTGACTTTAATATAAATAAACTTAACCTGCAGCTTCAAGGTGGAGGGACAAATTAGTGATATTTTGTTTTTTGTTTTTTTCCCAACGGCCCCTGGCTCTCCTTCATTTTGCAAAATTGGCCCCTGGACAAAATTATTTGAGTATCCCTGTTATAGAGTTTGGATTTGTGCTGTTTTAACAGTGACTGCACTAAATTGTAACTTAGTTCATACTTGCCTCTATCATGCTTGCAATTTCAGTGTGAAAAATCTCTTTAATAATTAACATTTGATTTACTGGATGTGTTTGCTGTTGAGAACCAGGTTGAACACGAAGATGAGGAAAATTCCACGTGTCCCCGAAACAAAAGGTAGCGAGGCAGTAAACACGTCAAGCACCAAACCAGATTTGGAACAGCAGGACACTGATTGTTAGCCAGAAATAATAATGTGGTTATGACAAAAAAATGATGTGTCATCAAAACAGCAAATTTATTTACCAATGACAAATCAGTCTGGCAAAGCATTAAACCTCTTCTGCTGAATTCTGGGATGTTGTCATTCTGGCAATTTAGAAACCCGATCATCTGTATGCTTTTGTTGCCAGTATGGCAGCTAAACAATTCATGATGTAACCAAAAAGCTGCTTGCCAATAAGCTGCACTACATCTCTGTTAGGGTTTCTGAGATAAGATTCCCTCTCTCCCATCCAATGTGTCGGAGATGCAGAAAAAGAGAAGCAAACATATGCTTCTCAGTTTATTCATTTTCATGATGTGCTGAGATTCATACAAATTTCAACTCATACTTGTATATTCAGTAGGAATATTTTATTAAAAATGGGGAGTCCAGAGCAACGTTCCTAAATTTGGAGGCGGTTCTTTTATTTATGTATTTACAGATGGTGACGTGCAGGCACCAGTGTGTCTCTTTGATTTGTTGAAAAATCATACTGCTGAACGCTTATGTAAGATTAATTGTGTTCCCAATTTAAGCCACTATATTCGGATGTTTCATTATGTAATAGCAACTATTATTCTAGAATCCTGAGAGTTGAAAAAGTGACCTATACAAATAAAATCCGATATTTTTAAGGATGATATAAGATCACAAATTTGTTAGTTGGTAAAATGACATGTTAAGACTATTTTTTTTTTTTTTTTTAANTTTTTTTTTTTTTTTTTAATAGTAAGATCCTTGAAACAACATTGTGTGATGATGGTTAGTAACAGATGGTGTCAGAAACTTACTTACAAAATGGAATTTACTTTACTTAGAAAATGGAATTTGTTACAGTTGACACCTTTTAAAATAGTGATGCTTTGTAAAATATCACAAAATGTAAAATCCTGTCAGCTTCAAAACATGCAAAAAAAAAAAAAAAAAAAAAAGGAGAGATACAAAGTCCCATGGGCTGGTAAGACAGTTCTTGTGTTTGAAAGCAGCCTGTACTGATCTCATACGGCAACACACTGACATCTGGTGTTAGAGAGAAGTACTACAATGGAATCCCAAAAATCAGCACAGAATCATAAGAAACATTCATGATACTGCTATTACTACTTACTTTACACACACAAGAAAAAAAAAAAAAAAAANAAAAAAAAAAAAAAAAATCAGAATGCAGAATTTATTTTACAAAAAGTCAGAATATAATCGAGAGCTTGCAATGTTGCTGTCATTTCCTTTTGAGAATCTTTTTCCCAGCTGGATAAGTGATCAATTATTATCCTCTTTTCTGCAGGACAGCAGTCTTGGAGCTAGCAGAAATTCAGTGCTAATGCTAATTTAGTCATGTACCAATTTTGGATGACAACACATTGCTGTTATCACCTGAGAAGACCCTGATAAGCAATGTCATCATGAAGAAGTTTTGCAGTTCTGAATTATTTATATATTTTGTGTAAACAGACTTAGAAATTGGGCATTTTGTGAGAAACATGAACAAAATTTGATTGACTGAAAACTGTGTTTTGCTTTTCTTAGATCCTTTGATCCATCTGCGATAATAACCCTCCATCTGTGCAGCTTCAATAATTGAGCAATTCATTTGCTATATGCACTTCTGTTCTGGATTTTTGATGAAATATGTTACCCATCTTTGTTTTTGGAAAGGTGGGGAATTATAGAGTAGCTTAGAATTAGCTTTTTGTTTGCTTTTGAAACTCATTTTTCTTGTAGAAAGCTTTGGTAAAGAAAAGGCAAGGAGACCCATCACTGAATTAGAAAAAATGGTTGATGAGGCATATTAACATTGAAGCAGTTACAGTCATGATTTTACTTTGGCACTTTCACATGGAACCTCTGCTGGGTAAAGTACCAGTAATAGCATATATATAGTACTTTTTTTTATTGAGTAAGATATTGTAGTAATGCTTCGACACCTATCTGGATATTTGCTTAAAGGCATACTGTGGTGAAGTAGGGATGCTTCATTATGTAACAGACACCCACTTTACAATATTAAAATATACAGTATTTTATTGATTTCCTTAGATATAACAGCTCAGCATATTGCCAGCAGGCTGGTCGCAATTCTGGTAATATAATGTTGGTGCACTCGAAGCTGAACTGGCTCAGAGACTCCTTGTTTTTGTTATAAACAGACAATGCTGTGCCATATTTTACATTCTCCATTCAAGCTGGTCTGTTCTTAGGAACTAAAGACTACTACATTGCCTGCAGCCATTTCTGGAAAAAGAAAAAAGAGCGAAAAGAGGCCAGAGACAAAATGTGGTGTGAGTAGGATAAAAGGATGGGGGAATGAGGGAGGTTAGGGCTGGTGGTGGGGATGACAGCCAGAAAACTGGACTTACCATGTTTGACAGGCAACTCAGCTGAGAGCAGAGGGGGAGATTGTGTGTCTGTATGTTCAAAGATCAGACACAGAGACTTTTTCGGTAAATCCACTGCTGAGTCGTACAAGTAACATCTATCTTCCTCCCCCCTCCTTCTCCTCCTCCTCCTCCTCCTCCTCCTTTTCTTCAACCTTCTCCTCCTCTCTTGGTCCAAAATATTTTTCTTCCAGCTCGTCATCATGTCCGGTACGGTGTTGTTGGCCTACTACATGGAGTGCACGGACTTGTTCAGTGTGCACGTGCAGGGTTTCTTCTGTAATGACGCTGAGCTGATGAAGCCGTATCCGGGCTCGGAGGAGTCCAGCTTCATCCCTCCCCTCATCCTGTATTGTGTGGTGGCTGCTGCACCCACTGCCACAGTGAGTAAACCCCACTTTATTTATTTTTCTACAGCACAACTAATATTACTCTACAATATACTGCATACTTCAGTGACACGATGATAATTGGAATTGACACAGGTGCATTTACTTTGTTCGTTCCTCACCTTCCCTTCCATGTTTTTTGCTCACTGCTTTATATACTGTATATATATATGTATATATATGTATACTTTTTTAACTTTTGAAACATATAGTTATTCTAGAAATAAGCTTCAAATGAGAAAGGCACTACCAAAGATCGTTACAGAGCATTATCAAAGATGATTTTTAAATCTTTTTAGGGGTCAGCTGAAAAGTTTACAACATATTTTATACAATCAATCATCCAGTTTACCAAATCCTCTTACTATTAATACAATTCAAAGTGCTTTTCAGAGGCATTTGTGACCACAAAAAAAAAAAAAAAAAAAAAAAAGGAGGGGGGGTGTGCTTAGTCATGAACTGAGGTTTAAAAAAAGGAACAAACAGTAAACTTAGGTAAATACATAAATAAAAATAAATAAATAAATGCATACATACATACATAAATAGATAAAATTTGTTGTGGCTCTTGTGTAAATTGAATAATTATTTATTTATTTAACATTTTAGCTTGTGCTGAACAAGATGCAGTGTGTATGTGTAAGAGTGGCAAGGCAGCGCTTAAATAACAAAATCTGGAGTGGAATATCATGTGATTTTTTTTTTTTTTTTNTTTTTTTTTTTTTTTTTTTTTTCTAATCCATAGAACATAACATACCATAAAAACATACAGATCGTGGGATTTCTAGAAGCAAGAACATTCATCCAAGTTTTTCAGTACAATGACAAAATATGCGCAGACAGTATTTTCAATTCCAAGGTCTCATGTTGGAGTACAAACTTCCAGCCACCAGGTGTCACTTTCACTCCATGCCAGCAGAACAGACCAGACACCATATGTTTGTGGACCTCTGGGTCAGTTTATTATTAAAACCATGTCATATATTTTCTGAAAAGCTTTTGAAGAGTTTTTGCAGCTGCCCGATAAATATTCCACTTTTTTGCACATTCCAAACAGACCAAATGTGAAGGACATGACAAGTCAATTCCACAAAATTGGCTCAGTTTGCCCAAAGGAGCTGCGACTTCAAGGTCACACAGGCTTCAGTGTGCTTTGAATTCTCGTAGTATACATGCAGTCACACACCTTGCACACACACACACACACACACACACACACACACACACACACACACACACACACAATCACACACCACGTCAGAGCAGCCAGGTGTTCAAAAAGAAAATTGTGCCCTAACATGATTACCAAAAAATCATGGATGTAAGTAAAACATGCAGTAAAGGTGTTTCATATAAGGAGTGAGTCATAGTCATAACTGCAGGACATTTTGACTCCAGCTGAAAATTCTTGAAGATGATGACTTTCAAAGAAGCTGAAAACCTGATAAAACTCTGGCTCTGTCTCTCCATCCTGGCTGCTTAATACATTGTCCTTGCATCATCATGGTTACTCACAAAGTCACCATTTTACTCTGAATGCCACACAGTGACACAGAAAAAACTGACACTTCTTGCTTGACTGCATATTCAAAGTGATGTTATACGATTAGGATTTATTTTAGTTTTTGTCAAATTAACTTTATTTAACCAATTCCAACATGGAACTGCACGGAAGACGATGTATGACTCCACCAGGGAATATAGTCCCAGGAGAAGACGGTTTTTACCAAAAAAATTAAATGAGCATCCCTTCTACAATCATACGTAAATCTTAGAAGGTGAAACATTGAATTTTATGGTGGATGTATCACCTGAGCATTTGATTTTGAAAGATTAAAGGATTAAAAAAAAAAAAAAA
>VXCM01000967.1:150925-200925 GCA_014773175.1 Lucifuga dentata
TTTTTTTTTTTTTTTTTTTTTTTTTTTTTTTTTTTTTTTTTTTTTTTTTTTTTAGTTTTGAGGTTCACATATGTTTTATGTTTTATGGAAAACTCCATCTCCATTGTGATACCTCTACAGTTTGACGTGTGGATGTATAGTATGTTCATATGGATTGGTGAAGGTCATACAGCATATCATACAGCATATCATAGCATTTCTTTTTCTTCTCACTAATACACTGCTGGACTTTGCCACACATCTTAATGTTGTGATGAAATTTAAAGTTAAAAATTTACTACAGGTGCTTCATACATCAGCCCCTTTCTTGCATCACTGCTTCCAGTCATCACTCATTTTATCTGAATGCTGCATAACAAATCTTAAGTATGGTAAAATATATTAACTGGGGGGTGGGGAGTAGGTCGGGGGGTATGGCATGGTANTTTTTTTTTTTTTTTTTTTCTTTTAAGATTGCAACAGCCATGTAATCAGGAATGTGACAGTTAATGATGTCTGGCATCTATTTGTAATGAGATATTCCAGTTCTTGCGCATCTCAGTGTCTCCTGTTTCTGTTTTTTTTTTTTTCTTTTATGTGGGATTTTCCATTCTTTGCTTGCAGGCTGTGATGGCTGAGTGCTGTTGCTGTGGCTGGAGTGAAACCAATTACTGAATTATAGTCACTTTTATCTCCCTCTCTCTCTCTCTCTCTCTCTCTCTCTCTCTCTCTCTCTCTTTTTCTGTTTCTATTTCACGGTTTCTTTGTCCATCTGTGTGCTATCCCAAACTTTTTAATTATGCCCTTTGAGAGTGCTGTGTCAGGTAATTAAGTTTTGCTTGACACTGTACGTCGTTCTGTCTCTATATGCATCATAAACCAGGGAAGCAGCCAGTCAGAATTAATGATGACAGGGTTGAGATACTGGCCAATTAGCATAGCGATAATTTATGCAGAATGCTCCACAAAGGTGGACCAATGGGAGGCCACTGAGGGTTAGATGGGTCATATTCATGTATAAACCCATTCAGCCCTGGACAGAAATCAGAAAATCAGGTCCTTTCAATTCAAAACCAAGTTCATACAAGCTGGTAGTTGCTCTTTGAAAAAAAGAAGGGAAATGGAAGCCAATGGATGCAAAAATGTGAATTTTAATTTGCTCAATTAGTGCCTACTACAAGCACGTGGAGGCAAAGTCAATAACAGATGGACAGATAAATAACCAGCAATAACAGGCAGATGACTGGTTTTTAAGACCAAGTGACCAAAGCCAGCATGTAAGTGCCTGAAATGAACTTTTGTACAGACTGAGAGAAGACAATTTAGACTGAAATCATTGGAAACTCCTGTTTTGAAAGAGGAACTTTTACCATAACAACTTACACCCTTAATTGGCATCTTATTTTATGTGTTTGTAGTGGCAATGTTTGGTCATCAGAATACATGACTTTTTAAAAGTAGGTTAGGTGGGTGCTGTTTATGTCACTAGTTTTGATATCTCAGTTATTTTATGGACTTTCAAGAGTATCATGGACCTGAGATGGTGATGGATCTGTGTGACTGAGATAGTAGAAGGTATATCAAACTAGGTCATTTTTTCTTTTCATGTCAGCTGAATTTTACTCCTGAATTAGACATCCTATGAAAGCTTTTAATGTTCTTTATTCTCTCTGGTTTAACCTTTTCATTTTCTGCTGAGACATTGCGGCGTGTCACATAGTTGCTGTGAGTGTTGAGCTGTTTCTCAGGCATTTTGACATGATCCATTTGGAGATGGTTGTTATCAGTCAGTTCTCAGCACACACACACAACGTTTGTGCATTCGAGTTGAGGATACATGAATCAGAACAAAGACACTGAGACAGAAAGACGTTAACCTTTTCAGGGCTGAAGCAAACTCTAATAAGACAAATACTTCAAGACACTCTGAATTATTAGCTGTTAGGAAATGTTAACCTCTGAATTGATTATAGAAGATGAGAACCAGAAAAGGAAGGAAGGAAGCAAGGAAGGAACAAATTTGCACATTACATAATGGACACCAGTATTATTGTTTGTGTGGTATTACATATGCACGTGGAACAGAAAATTCCAACAAACCTTATTTATTTGATCAATAAATTTAGTCTTGTAGAACTTGAAAAAGCCAAAATTTAAAGCATCAAGGGACATTTCTGAATATGTTTATCAGAAATTACACGCACACACACAACTGTGCAAAAATACATTTTAATTTGTCAAAACCACTGCTCAGCCCCAACCAAACAGTTTTTACCTTGTCAGTCATGGTCTATTTGAGGATAAATCTCTTTTTGTTTGGTTACATTTCCCTTGAAAACAGATGTCTGTAGGTCAGTGGATGGATGTTTATGTAATGACACATTTGATCATAGTTTCATGCATGATTTGCTTTATGTCATCGTTCTCTGCAAAAGTGTTTGAAAATGATTTGTTTGAAAGTTGATGCCAGTAAAACCAGACAGTGCAGAGCTTTTAAGCATCCATAACTGTTTCATGAGACCGTTGTCAGTTTTTCTTTCTTCTTTTTTCTGAGTTTTGCACACATCAGTCACTCCTGGTGCCCCATGGCTGCAAAGAAAGAATTAAAGTTGCAATTTACAAGGCCATGTTTGAGGCAGAAAAAAATACAAAAAAAAAAAAAAAANAAAAAAAAAAAAAAACAGGAACAATGCTCAGGAAACCACCTTTGTTAGCTGCCCTGGGGTTCAAGCAAAACACCCAACAAAGGACACATATACACCCACACTCACTGTCTGCATCACCTCAGGCAACTGGTAAAGAAGTTTATTTTGTGTGTCCAGCAGCAGTTTTTCCATTAGGCCTAATGTGATGCCCACAGTATAATGGACTTGAAGAAAAGTTGCATTAAAACACACTGGGTAACATGCACGGTCCAGACAGGAGCAAAATGCCGCGGTGCCCTATAATGTAATGCCTGACTTTGCATTATTTTCCCTCTTTGTGTTTGCAATTCAAGAATCTGAATATTGCTCTTTGTGTTTTTCTCTCCTCCTGTCTGTATCTTGGGTACTTTTTTTTGTTAATATGCATCTGTGTGTGTGTGTGTGTTCATAGATTTTCGTTGGAGAGGTGTCCATGTACGTGATGAAATCAACCAGGGAAGCTCTCTTGGTGCAGGAGAAAACCATTGTGACAGGAGATTGTTGTTATCTCAACCCTCTTATCCGCCGCATCATCCGCTTTATAGGTAAGAAGGTTCTGATGCCAAGAGCTCAAACCTGCTCAAAGCCCTGACAACTCAGAAACACACACACTCACACACACACACACACACACACACACACACACATCGGTTTGTATTTGTTTCCAATAAGGATTTTTGTTCCAGCCTGAGCTGGAATGCTCCATGATTTGCCAAGATAACTTTCTTCTTCATGTACTATAATATTTCAATATTGGTTTAAATTATATTTATCAAATTAATTGAAAGACAAATGCATAGTCAGAATAATAATGAGTTACAGGTACTGTTTTTGAAAGTTTTGGCAGAGCTTGTTTTGTAACTGTACTCCACTGTATTTCAAATTTAGTCTGTTAAGTTTATGTGTTTCTAGTTACTAAGCAAGTAAATATCTTCTTACTTCTGCCAGGGAGTTTTTTTTTATGTCTATAAATGTCTTCTCTAATACTTGTTTACAGTTACATCCATTATGGTGTTTTGTTTGCCTCTGTCTAAGTCCTTATTAACCTGGATCCTGATGGTCTGAGGTAATTCTGGTCACTGGCAATTCAAATACTTCAAACTGGCCAAACTGGACAGATTTCAATTATCAGTGATCTTCCAGCTATGGTTCATTTGTTGGAGTTTACCCCGAACTGTGTTAACTCCTGCAGAATTTAGCAATGCCTGTAATTATGTTGGTAATATACTACTTTTACATTTTCCCGGCATAATCACAACTGTTAAATACTCCCACCTGCATTTATAGCACTGTTCCTATAATATATTTTCTTGTGTGTTTCCAAGTGATCTCTCACATTTGTGGGGGCCATAGAAGCTCTTAGTTTCCCACTCTCTTGCTCCCCCCCCACCTTCTTTCCCTCTCATTGCCCTTCATACATTCTTGTCTTCATGTTCCCCTCACAGCCAGCCCTCCAAGTCTTCTGCAGTCCCACTGTATGAGAATACAAAGCAGAGTGATTTCATGGCTAAGCAGGCCAGATAATCAGCAGTCATATTTCATAGCAGCAGCAATGAGGACTCAGACAGACCACACAGACCTCGCTGCACTGCTTAGGGTTCCTGGTCTAAGTGTCGCCATAATCACTCATATAAGTCACTGAGTTTCTTTATATTTCTTCTCTGCCTGTTGTTCATTTTTCTTTCCTTTTCATTTTCTTTTATTTCACTTCTTCATTCAGCACACCTTCTTCTCCGATTCATCTGTTTCAGTCCTCTTGCCCAATGTTCTTTCTCTCCTCTCCTCTCCTCTCCTCTCCTCTCCTCTCTTCTCTCTTCTCCTTTTCCTCTCTTCTCTTCTCCTTCCAGCTGTCACGTGACATGACACTCATCACCACATAGACAGATGTAATAACAATATAATGATTAAAAACATTTTAAAAATACATTTCACTTTTAAAGTCCCGCATGTCATGGCGACTTCAAAGATGCAAAAACTTTAATAAGGACTTAATGCTGCACAACAAAGTGTAAATAAAAGCTCTAACCATTAAAACCATCAGGTAAGCCACCGTTATGTTTGTACTGAATGTATAGATATAAGGGAATGTGTCACGGTGTAACACATAAATGTGATGCTTTTAAAGCATTGAGCTCACATTTATGTATGAAAGTTTATGGGTTTGGGTGTAATGGATATGAGTGGGTGTGTGTTTTTAATTATTGCGTAATTTCTCATTGTGCTGTGTTTGCACATCCCAGGTGTGTTTGCATTCGGTCTGTTTGCGACGGACATATTTGTCAACGCAGGCCAGGTGGTGACGGGAGGTCTGTCGCCCTACTTCCTGTCTGTCTGCAAGCCTAACTACACCGGCACCGAGTGTCGTTTTAATCACCAGTTTATCATCAATGGCAACATCTGCACTGGGAACCCTGTCGTCGTGGAGAACGCCCGCCGGTCATTCCCATCCAAGGATGCATCGCTGAGCGTATACTCTGCTGTTTACCTGACGGTGAGAAGCCTTTAGGAGTTACACACACACACACACACACACACACACACACACACACACACACACACACACACACACACAAAGTCAAAATGTTTAAAGGTTATACAAACATTTATACATTTGTCAGTATATTTTTAATCCAAGGTTAATTTTGCTAGGCCTGCTCAGCCTTGGTGGAGGTATACACTCTAATCAATGACCTTCTAGCTGAGTTAATTATTTGTATAATAATGTTGCATTTTTCTTCATTTTTATTCTTTGCTTTGAAGCTTTTTTTTTTTTTTTTTTAANTTTTTTTTTTTTTTTTTTAACCCATTCCGCTGTTTTATTAAAACTCAAAAACTTCAGGACAGTCTTTCACTCTGTTATATATTGCATAACAGGATGCTTCTTTTCTGCATCTTCCTCTGGTGTACTCATATCAATCTAAAGCAGTGTGACATGACACCATGTGAGGGTTCAGTGTCATTTCCACAGAAACAAGCACTTCGGCATTTGCAGGAACCCTCTCTCTCTCTCTCTCTCTCTCTCTCTCTCTCTCTCTCTGTGGTTATGTACTTGCTTCTCATGTATCAGCGGCAAAATATCACATACAAAGAATTCTAAAAGCACGTTGCTAAATGCAACATGTACAAAGTGACAACATGTTTTTGTTAGAATGCTGAAGCTTGCAATCTAAAAAGAAAAATGATGAATAAAGTGACAAAAGGGAAGTGGAATAAAGTCAGAGACAGTGTGTAACCTCGAGGTATTCTTCAGCTAAACTGTGGAGAATTTAAAACCTCTCAGCTGAAAAACTGATATTCCAGCTTCCAAAAGAGATGCTGCAAACCTAATTTATTGATGAATACAAATTCTAGCAAATCAGACTTCATATTAAGAAAATTTTAAAGTTATATCCTTGAGTGGTTTTTGTTGTTACTAGAAGTTTAATACTGTTCCAATATCCCTAACTGCTTGCTGCATTTAGATTCTAATATCCTCATTCTTTAATAATTACTATGAAATGTATTTGTTCATTTCAGCTTAACACAGAAATCTCTTGACTTGTTCCCTTTGTTCCCACTGTTTGTTCTTTTGTTTCTGTTAGTTTCAGTGAGAGCAGCCTAATGGAGTATAACCACACAAATGTCGTTGAAATTCTCCATCACGCTCTCTGATAGATTTTCTGACAGAATCTGAGCACAGTTAATTAAAAAAACTCTATCAAACCTACTTGAAACCATAGAGTTGCTCATTTGGGATTGTATGTAATTAGTTTACATCTCACTGGAAATAAATTTTGGGATGTTGAAAAAAAAACAGAGACAGTGAGAGATTTATAAATGTTGTTCCCGGATTGTTTCTAGTTAGCCAGATATTACTGCAGCCTCAGATAAATGACTGAGTCTATAAATTATATTGAGTTTAATACACAAAATATGCAATATGCAATAGAAGATGGTGCTTTTATTGAATGAAAACACTCAATTTGCAGGATACACACGCACGCACATGCTCACATAGGCACAAACAAGAATGCAATCTGTCTGTTGCAAATTAAATTGTGTATATATACTTAATGCTCACACTAGAAACTATACACACACACACACACACACACACACACACACACACACACACAGACAGATGGGTTAAAAAAAAAAATATATATATATATAAATATGTGCATAAGACTTGCTCCTGTTCTTGCCTACCTACCATTGGAGATATTGGTTCATTTGAAACTTATGGGACACAAACATGCATCCAGGCTTTTGCATTTTCACAGTGTTTTGTCAATCTCCCCTTTTCTTATCCAGATGTACATCACCAGCACCATCAAGACCAAGTCCAGCCGTCTGGCCAAGCCTGTACTCTGTCTGGGCACGCTCTGTTCAGCCTTCCTTGCTGGTCTCAACCGAGTCTCAGAGTACCGAAACCACTGTTCGGATGTAATAGCTGGATTTATCCTGGGATCAGCCATTGCTTTGTTTCTGGTGAGGATCACAGAAGAGATCAAAGTTTGGGGAAGCATGCAAAGAGTGTTTGAGCAAAAGAGAGAAAAGAGATGGTTGATGGTCACAGCCTGTTTTGGAATTGTCTGAACCTAATTTTAAAACAATTTGAGCAACTAAAGGACAAATTCAGATTACAGGCCTTACCAAAACCTTTAGCAGGAATTCAATTTTGTTTATAAAGTCAGCCGTGATGCCAATTTGTGGTCTGAAATTCTGTAGAGACTAGATTTTCCAGTATTCATTTCTTATGACAGTTTCACTTGCAGTAACAAGGGTTGGTTAGGGAGATATGTCTCACCAAGCTAATTTGGTTCTTAAGCAGGAGTTTGTATCTCTAAGTAAATCATCTGATAGGTATGAACTTACATAAACGCTGGCATTTAGTTGACCTTTTCTATGACGTTTTAACAGCATATCAGGTTCAGTTAGGTGTGGGAGGTTCTACACTCTAATTTGGAAAAAAAAGGGATGAAGAGTAGAGATGATGAAAAGATGCGAGGGGAGATTTGAAACAGTGTGAAGGATGGTTTCTTTGTGGCTCTAATGAAGTTCAGGTACAGGTGAAATAGAATAGAGGGATACAGTCAGAGATGCACTGGCGGATTGAATGAGAGGAAATGAGAAGAATTGAAAGAAAATACAGAAGTGTTATCAGGACTTATACTGCGATTGTGCTGTTTGAGTGAGCATGATGCACAGGGTGATTACGAGTTGGAAACATGAGGAAAACACTAGTTTTAATTAGTGGCTGAGTGTAATTCAGTTTCTCTTAAAGAGGAGATGTAGAACTAATCATTAATTGTGGTCCCATATCATTGTTCTGCTGAGGAGCAGCAGGAGGTAGATCAGTCTTTCAAAACCACTGCTATAAACAAGGGGACAAAGTGGACAATTTGGACTTGGCAGACATCCCCTGTGCTGTAGCCTTTAGTGTAAAAACCTAAAACATGACTCTCCCACCCTCCTGTGATGCGTCTCAAAACAGTATTAACATGAGACTTGAGAAGCTTCTACTGAAAATTAAAATGTCTTTGTCAACAGCAGCCTTTTTGCTGTGTGGTTTAAATGTGGAGTAGTGATTACAGTTAAAAACTTCACACTCATTGCTGGGCTGCAGCGGGAAGCCCTCTGAGGAGGAAGGAAGGTAGAGGGGATCTGCAGCAATTCTAAAAAAGATCATTTAAGAGTCTCAGAGGCTTTATTACATGTAATTGCCGCTGGGCCCCCAAGTATTGAAGTGGGTGGAGTGTGAAGAAGAAGAAGAAGAAGAGACAAAACAGAGATGGTATTCATGTGCTGGCTGCTGGTTGTTAATCAGCTTTTTGATTGAATATCTGCATTAATGAGAAACATAAATATCTGTTTCTGTGAAATAGGTGGACTTACCTGCTTTTGTTTCATATTTTAACCCCCTCCTTTTGTGTTAATTTCATGTTAATTAGTTTCGTGTTCCCTGTCAAAAATGACCGCCCCATTATTGCTGATCATAAATCCATAATAATACATATATTATCACCTAATGTTGTGTTAGATCTTTTCATCAACTTAAGTTCTTATGAATATTACAAGTTTTGAACTTCTNAATGTTGTGTTAGATCTTTTCATCAACTTAAGTTCTTATGAATATTACAAGTTTTGAACTTCTATTTACTATATATGGTCTGTAGGTCTCATTAACTTAAGCTCATACAACTCGTTTTTGAGTTAGAAAAAAAAGCATAATTTATGGATTATTTTGACTATAACAAATACTCAGATGAAACATAATGTACTATTTATCACAGACTACTTTGTGTCAAAGTTTAACAAGGACATTTGATTTGAAACCATATAAATTTTTTTAAATAATAGCACAAAATGACATCTGTTGTGTTTCCAGTCAAAACTGATCAGTATGATTTTAAAAGAAAAAGCCAGAATATTAGTAAAATAATCACCCAACATACTGGAAATGCTTTTGTTTTGCTATGTTGTAGCATAAAGTCACAAGTTTTCATGCATGATGGCAAAGTTAATCTAAATGTGATTAGATGCACAAAATTATTTTGTGTTGACGATCCCTGTATATTAAGCATACATATGATAAATACGCATTTGTACAGACTTAGTAGTGTAAGATGACAGTGTAAAGCCCTGCTGGATATTACCAAGTGTAGGGCAGCAAACAGTGACAGCAGTAAGATTTACAGAAGCTCCCTGGGGGTGAGCAGGGTGCAGATATTGTGAAGGGAGAGCAAGTTAGCAAGGAATTGAGGTGACAGGTTTTTTTTTTTTTTTNGTTTTTTTTTTTTTTTTGGTCTTGTCTGTTAGTTGCATCCATCTTGCTTTTTTCTCTTCTGTTGTTTTATGGACTTCACTCATGGAGGGAATTTAAAAGTCAGTCGTGCAGGGTAGCCAACGTTGAGGAGCTCGTCCTTGAAACACGAAGAGGAGGACACAGCATACCTCCCTCTGTAATGAAGGATATAACTTTTCAATGATTGGTCTATAACAATTGACATATATTGAGCCAATAATCTCCAGGGAGAGATTAACATGTAAAAGACAATCATCACCTCAGGAGTTTTGAACATGTTCAGCTTCAGGTTATTATCAGCAAACCATGACGAAGCTCACCAGGGTCAACTAAAAACATGATGAACTGCTATCTGGAGATAACGTAATCGGAGCACAGAGAGTAGAAAATGAGTCAAGCACCGATATCTGCGCTAACAGTGCTCAGAGAGAATGGCTCTGAATGAAACGATCCCATCAGAGACCTCAGAGTCTTTGAAGAACTCTTGCTGTTGCAGCAGATTGAAAGATTAATATTGAGCAATTGTTAGGAAACTCCGACATGATGTTATGAAAATTCTAACATAGGAATCATAGTGGTTAACAAACTCCCATAGTAACTATCTTGTTCTCTGACAAGTGTGCAAGAAATGCATTTGTTTGGCTTTTGCTGTATAAAAGACGTGACTGACATATTTTGTATTTATGTTACAATAGTGACTTAATGTCCCATTTCTCTTATTTTATTCCCCATTCATCAACTCCTTGATGTTTGCCAACAAAGCAGCAACAAGAACAACATCCACCTACCTGAACTTCCTTATTTAGGTCTATGCTCCTTATTGGTTGATTGTCTTGCTACCACAGCATGGCTCTAAGTTGCAAGCTAAACTTTATTTATTTAGTTTTTTTCATGGTTCCTCAGTGATAGAACAAGATTCTACAAGTTACAAGAGAACTTTTTTTTAATCCAAAAGAGTGAACTGAGTCTTCAAATAACCACCCTAACACCTTCGCACCTTCATTCTACCCATGCTGCAGCCTGATGATACTGGAGCTTTGCTGTGTGGATTCATTCTTTACACTATCTCCTTGAGCTTTTGTATTGTGCTATACCTCACCTGTATGTCACTTTGGATAAAAGCTTTTCCAAAATGAATTCATGTAAATGCATCGCCATCGCCTCACCTCGTACAGTAGATGACAACTCAGTTGAGGTGGGGATGACGTGCATGACAACAAGACACAAATACTGAAAGGAAAACTACTCAGCTGACTTCCTCTGACTGTGGGGATGCATCACAGTTCAGTGAAAACTCAAAACATACTGTCCTGAAATGCATATGAAACGAACAGGAGGTGCACAGATTAAAAACGGCATTGTATCCTACAGTAGAGAGGAAGAACCATATAAAAAAATACAAGAAATAAGTCACAGGTATAGATTTACAGACCAAACAAGTTTACCGTTATGACACATTTTGACATTTTTGGAAAGTATTCACTATGTCAAAAAGTTGTCATTAGAGTCTGTTTCAACAGCTGTAATTCATTTGCTTCTTTGGTCAGGGGAGTGAGCAGTGGAGAAACCATGCACTGCCACAAGCAACAAAACCCTGATCCTCTCCATAGCGAATCACCCCTCCAGATTCTCTCTTTTTCCAATGCCTCTGGCCATGCGACGCCTGGGGCAGGAAACTAGCATGTGGAGGAGATCAGAGATCCAGCCATGGTAGTGTCCCTAATGTTTCCATCTGACTGCTGGAAACATATACAGTAATTAACAAGTGATTTCCATGAATCGCAATAGATTTAGAAATTTAGAAATGAAGAAGCAGAGCATCTGTTCACTGTGGCTGTCAGTTCCATGACTGGAGCATCACCTCTAACAATTAATTAATGAACGAAGTTTTGTAGACTCACACAATTGATTGAGGTTTAATAGTTGTATAAACTTTTTTATTATAGTGATAACTCTTCTGAGCCAGAATTCNCCCCCACCCAAAAAACAAAACAAACAACAACAAAAAACATGGCTGCTCTGAATTCTTTGTCATCAGAACTTTGTAACCGAATTATATTAATAATTGGTAGTCAAAGTGGTCTCTCTTATTACTGCAGGTAACAGGTGGTGCATGCTGTATGATACATATATATCTATATCTATATCTATATAGATATAGATAGATAGATAGATAAAGTATTTCAGATCAATCTGCCTTTAACAATAGTATGATACTTATGGTAAATGGATTTATGTCTGCAGGTAGCAAGATTTGTATCTGGTGAAAAATACTATCCAATCAAAGAATAGGCAGTTGAAATTAATTTTGAGACACACACACACACACACACACACACACACACACACACACACACACACACACACACATACACACACACACACTGACATTTGCATGCATTCACAAGTTAAAGGGCTGGATACTTTGCAGTGTTGTCTTGTCCAATGGATCACATATTTGTATGCCAGTTTGTATGATATCTTATGAAAAGTTGGAATATATCATTTTCTAACATCAATAATGACAACATTGGCTACTTTGAGCTGTCTATCTGTTTCAGTACTTTTCATTCTGTTTCCATTTCCAACCTGTCACACTAACATTTAACTGTCTTAATCTTTTACAGGGTATATGTGTTGTCAACAACTTCAAAGGCGTCCACAGTGCAACAGTTAAACAGAAGACTGAAGACTACCGTGGTCTTCCTCTGATGACTTTCCCCCGTGTGGAGAGTCCTCTGGAGACCCTCAGTGCACAGGTACATTCACATAATCCAGCATGTGAGAGGTTAAGCACAGATATAACATCATAGATAATGGCTGCATTCCATTTAGCTGCACCTGTGTTAAGTTGCACACTTAAATGCAGTGTTATACCTGCCACTTTCCTGCTATTGCAAGTTAATATATTTAACATGAGAAATGTCTGTAAGGATAGTTTTGTGTGGTTTTGGTGTTTATATGAAAGCATGGCAAAACAAAATATTAAAATTTCAGTAATATGATTTCGGGTAAATATGAATGTTTTATGGTTCTTTCTTTCTTTCTTTCTTTCTTTCTTTCTTTCTTTCTTTCTTAACACAGAAATGAAACATGTTCATTAGAACATACAGGCTTGCACGCACATACACACAGTGTTTTTATAGACTATTTTGGCAAGGATTGTTCAAATTTGGTTATTAACAAGTTTACCAACTATATTTTACAGTTGTACCAGAAACTTTATCATCAAAGATAATAGTAACATTAAGTATAAAATAACAAAAAATTTAGAACAGTAACATCACTGGACATTAAATTATGAACAATCATTGTTGTAAATAAAAATGCAAATAATGAGTCACATTTCTAATTAATTATAATTTATAATTAAAATTCATGTTTTTAACTTCTCTGCCAACATAGGCACCTGAAAACAAAATATCTATGATAACCCAATATTGGTCAATAATATCAGCCTGTCGTTTTACTGGTCGGGCTTTGAAGCACACAAGCGCACACACACACACACACACACACACACACAACCACATACAGAACATTGCCACTGGCTGACAAATATTTTTCCTACCTCTTTTCACTTCCATGCCTTTACCCTCTCCTGTCCCCTTCTCTCACTCTTTTTTTTGTGACATTTTCCTCATCTCTCTCTCTCTCTCTCTCTCTCTCTCAATCAATCAATCCTTATTTCTCTATCTCCATCCATCTTATCATATCTACTTTCAGAATCACTCGGCATCAATGACGGAGGTCACATGACTAAGGGGGCAGCACCGGGTCACGTTTGCGTCTCCGCAGCACTTCCAGTCACAATGATGAAGACGCATGCCACGTGGCTCCGAATGCTTAACAAAAACACTGCTGATTTATCTGTCTAATTCACCTTGGGGACAAAATGCGCCATGTTTGTAATGGTTTTTAGCTAGTTAGGCTGTGCTCAGTTCAGCATGCCAAGGCACATGTCAGTAGTAAAACATTGCCAGACAAACATAAGCACAGATTCATTTTCAGATATTTGAAACCATTTGGAACATGGAATTTTTTACCCCCATGGTGTGATGTTTGTAGTTAGAGGACAGTGTTTTGTATATTTTGTATGAGCGAGTGTTGTAGCCTATCCTGATGGTGTCACACCTGCACACTTCCTGTCACCTTTCAGCTGACACACACTGTTTTACATCACATCCTGTCAGGTGACTTGCCTGTTTGAGCACCACATTCATTTCTTCAGTGTGAAAACCTGCTAGAGAAAAAAACATATTGATGTTGTTCTGTGATATTTGTCATTTGTACAGAAAAAAAGACATAATTTTTCTTTTTATGATCTTTTCTGTATATTAATTGACCATGTCTGGTCATATTTTGTAAAGATTTTTGTTAATCTGTATGACTATTATGATCCATTTGGACCTGTTTGCCTGCTGTAAACCTGGATATGTTTTGGTATCAGTTTACGTGTTTTGGGGAGTTATGCCTGTCCCTTTGGGAGGAAATGATAAGGAAGAGTCAATTACATCCTCCGAGTCAGAAAATGGGGTTTGGTGCCTGCAGAGTGCCATGTTATCAGCCACGATATATGTAAATGCGATTGGATGAAATTCTTATGACTGTGTTTTACCCCACTTTCCTGATTCACTGTGATGTTAAAATGAGTTTCTGTACTGAAAGGTCAAGTGGGCTAGCCTGTGAGATGCAAATGAAGATTTAGCATGTGTGAGGCTTTACTGTTTATTTGAAACTGCATTCCTTGTGGCTAAAAGAAAACAAAAAAAGAAAGAGAAATGCTCTTTGGAGGGAAACTTATTGACTAGCTCTCATTTTATAAACTAGGAGAATGACTCCTGCTTCCCTTTTCCTCCTTGAGGCTCTTCTCCCCCACCCAACACACAGTGGATTGTAATGCAATGTTGTGATTCCATTTCCTATTTGACAATATGCCCAGCATGAAGAGAGAAATCAAAGTGTTTTATAGATATTCATGATTTGAATTATACTGTTATCATCGTTGTGATTAGAAATGTCTTTTACTTTAAGAACACAAAAAGCGTTTCATTTGAAATGCTGCATATATTTTTCTTTCTTAATTTGTCCACAAATTAAATAGTCAGTAGCAAAAATGTTTCTCTTGTGTTTTTCATTATGTGCTCCATTCAATGACTCTTCCTACATACAATATAAAACCAATAATTGTTTTTTTGTTTTTTGTTTTTTCCCTGCTAGTTTGTTTAAGTTGAATATCAAAGAGGGGAAATCAGGTTCAGAAGGTGGGAAAGCATCCTGCCAGGCACCCCAAAACAGTTTCCTTGCTTGGAGGATCATGAAGCATTTCATCTCTTGTGTTTAGCTGAATTCCTGAACTCTATCCTCCTTTTTTTGCCCTGAGTTGAACCTTGTAGGCAGACCTTCATCTCCAACTGCATACATATTCCACCTGCTTTGTTGAGTTTGACAGACCCATGGCTCGAACTCTACAACTTGAAGCATTGGAATAGTGGAGCATGTTAAGAGACGAGTCATTTTTGAGGGTAAAGGCATCCATTGTCTGTGTTTATACTCATTAAATATGTATTTAATCATGTTGGCTTTGGAGAAGATAGATATTGATGTTGGAAATAGTTGAAAATATCTAAGGAGGACAAGTAAACTTAGGTACACATGGTTTTCTCTGTTCTTAAATCTGCTAAACTCATTTCAAGGAGAGTTGAAATCAGTTTTGTGAACTAAGCAATAGCTACCAAGTTAACATAATGTCACTTTTTAATCAAGGGACCTGTTTATTGGACAGTAGAGGTCTGACACACCATGTATCACAGCGTTGTCTCTTAGAAGTCAGGTGGTGTGATGTTGCAGGGATCCCACATTTTAACAGGCCATGAAATAGTCTTTCATCTTGTCTAATCTACCAAATGTCACATTCTGGGAGGGAGCTCTTTACTCCCTACACCACACCCATGTCCCTGTCCAACATGTTTTCCAGCCAAGTGATTACAATGAGCGTAGACTTGCCAACCTAAGGCTGTTATTTAGTTGGTTTTTTTCCTCTGTTAATTCATTCTGTTACAAACACATCAGCTTCGATGATGTTTATAGTACTGCAATGCAATACACACACGCAGAGACACAAAGCGAGCTGACAGCTCACTCGGTGCACTTGCTCTTTTGCTCTGTCAGGTATTCATTTCAGCTGTGACAGCCTGCGCTTACCCTGCAGATACACTGGCTAAACAGATAGGGGCTCTATGTGCGTGCAAGCGTGTGCGTTTGATCATGCCACATGTTTATAAAATGTCATCATCTGCTCTTCTTGACTATGTTTGGCTGCACTGCCCAAATTGCTGTCCTTTAGCAATAGTGCAACAACCAAATATCATTTTCAGGACGTATAGTAAAGCTCTGAGGGGGCTTGGCTGTGTATATAGCTGCAGGGTGTTTTTTGAACAACAATGGAATCCATTTGGCTTGGAGGAAATGAATAACTGCAGGTAGATCTGCACAACCACCCTGACAAAATATTGTAACAGAGTGAATGCAGCCTTTATGCAAAGTTTGATTGGTGTAGCTGTCCATCAGCTAGTGTTGGAATATAATGTCGGAACGTTGAAGTTTGAAAACTGTTACCTGTCAAACCCCTTACCTTTTACAAAATCTTTGTATATATATATATATCACTTAAATGTCACCTAAGTTAATGGTCAAACTTAAACTACGCAATTTAAGCTTATATATTTAAGACCTATGCTTTCTTAGGAAAATAAAATAAATTCTTCATTTAAATCAGTGCAAACAAGAGAGGTAATTTTTTTTTTTTTTTTTTTTTTTTAAATAACAGAACACATTCAGAACCAAATGGAACTGATGCCAAAAACAAAATAGCAGAACAGATCTCAGGCATCACAGGGTGGATCATTTCAGTGTGTTCAGGTGAGAATGTTCATAATTAATTTGTAGCATATGTTCACATTTACATTTTTCATTTGTTTTCCCTGTTCTTATTACTAATGGATTTGTATCCAAACTGAATGGTGATCCTGTATTTGTTTTGTCACATTTTTTGTCACCATACAAACATGGATAGATTTGACTCTTTCACCATTTCATCTTTACTTGATTACTGTTATTCATATCCTTACTTAAAGCCATTGTGAGGCAGATTAACATGGGCCTCTCCATAAGAACTCAAATGCTGATAAGTTAAACAATGTCTGGTGGACCAGAAGTGCATCTGTGGAGTGAAGGACAAAGTTATATAGAGGTTAATCAAATAAGGTTTTGGTATGTCCTATAATCCACCACAAAATGCCAGCCAGCTAATGGATGTAAATGTCTTGATAAAGCCTTATTACTTTGTTCTTTTTGTTTCCCCACTGTAAATTACTGCCATCCCAACCTGTTAAGTCACACTAGAAAATGTTTGACCTTGGGAATAAGTCAAGTCATATGAAATGTATTCTCAGCGGTCAGAAACATTAGGTCATCAGTAGTGAAATCGACCTGTTTTCTGGAATCCCTGTAGTTCCATTTTGTGGTATTTTCCTTCAAGATACAAGGATTCAGCAAGATATTCAGAGTATGAAGCTTTAACTGGCTGGGTTCAACTGTAGGTCATTTGCACTTTCAATGAGCCTCAACATAAGACTCAAATGGATTAGGCCATTATGCTTAAATACCATGGAGTCTTCATGTCTGTGATCACACTTATCATCATAGCAAGCAAATCTCCACCCTTGCAGAAAGGGGGCTTAAGAGGGAAGGTATGAAAGGGGCAAAAAGAAGTCGGTGGAGAGGAGTAAGAATGCAACAAAAAATAAAAAGATGAGAAAGGGGTGAAAAAGAGGTGAAGAAAGTGGGGAAAATGAGAATTTGAGATGTGGGCGAGACTTGTAGATGTGTAGAGAGAGGGGTTCACAGCTCTTCAATGAAAGCGACAAGCTCAGTAGGATCTCAGAACACATTTGGTTCAGGGTTCCTGGCTCACTCTTGTCCAATGCCCACTGTCCAAGCAAATCTCAGGTTCCAAATGTCAGGTAAAGTTCTACTGGCATTTCAGAGCAGGTTCTTGTCCCTGGAGAAAACATCAGTCCAACATTAATAGTAACTCCTGAGCTTTGCAAACAACTCTGCCTCCACCACTTTGTGAAGTTTTCAACTCCAAAACTCAGGCAAGGATCCTGTTCTGTGACCAAAAAGAGGTTTGGAATCTAGTCCCAAATCTAACTGAGTTGCTCCGGGCAAAGGAGAGAACAGCTTCAAATCTCAGGAAGTGTGTTTGTGTGTTGGTTAGTCTGCTGGTGGGACTGGGTGTACTGAGCAAACTGACTACCTTGGTTAGTAGGCTGGTGTGCACTTGGCTGATTGGATTCAGTCTGGTTTGCTGGCTGGTTTTCTGATTGGCACTTTTCCAGCTCCCGCTTCCTCCGCATTGCTGACTGCAGTTGCTGCTTGATTACAACGATTTGATTCTCAAGTTCGGACAGCTCTTGAACTAGTGGTTTCTGACTCATACCCAGGCCAGGACCACAGTCACTCATGCCCAAACCACAGCAATGTGCTGGTGTTATGGCCTGTCCTGAAACTCTCTGCCCTGGACCTGGTCCTTGGCCCAACCCCAGCCCCAACAAGTCAGAGCGGCCATTAGATGTGGTCACTATCGGTGGATGTTTTTCCACGAGGGGAAGAGAATGGGGATGAGACAGAGTAGAAGAAGGTGGGAGAGAGAGGAGGTCCTGGGAGGAAGGATGCTCAAGATCATTTTGCACATCTCTGGTAAGGACCCTATGTCTGTTGCAGTGGGTGGACTCTGAGGGATTCCAGGAAGCTGCTTGGTTGTTTCCTTCATTGCCCCTAGAAATCAGAAAGATCCAGAAAGAAGAGTTTCAGGCTAGACAGATATTTTTAAAATTTTAAAGCAAAATTTCTAAAAAAAATAAATAAATAAAAAAAAAAAAAATTAAAAAATCAGCAAAATAGTTGATGGACTCTGAATTTTTATTCTTTAAGTTTTGGGCTTTGTCTAAAGTAGTAGTAGATGAGGAAGGTACCACAACACCAACTTAAAAAAAACAACAACAAAAACAAAAAAAACCCGTCTATTTTCATCCATTTTCTGTACCTGTTTGTCCTGTTGTTGGGGGGGNAGCCTATCACTAGGCAAGAAGCGGGGATACACCCTGGACAGATTGCCAGTCTATCACAGCGCTGACACAGAGACAGACAAACTCATTCACACCCACGGTCAATTTAGAGTTTCCAGTTCACCTAACCTGCATGTCTTTGGAGGTGGGAGGGAGCAGGAGCACCCGAAGGGAACCCACGCAGACACGGGGAGAACATGCAAACCAAATTCCACACAGAAAGGACCGGTCAGACTTGAACCTGGGACCTTCTTGCTGAGAGGCGACAGTGCTAACCACCTTAATCCATTTAATATAACACAGACATTTTTTTTAACCTCAGTCAAACATAACACTGCCTCGCAATCTTTCAGCATTTTATGAAATTTTGAGCATTTCCACTCAGTTTATTTCATAAGTAAATTTAAAATGCCCATAAAAAAATATGGTGGGTGGAAAACTGTTTATTCTGTCATCTTTCTAAGCCATCTAGTGCATTAAAATTGTGCAGCATTGGACAACATCTCTACAGGCTGAATTCTGAGCAGAAATGGCCTGAATGATTCTCTCATGGCAACTGTAATGATACACAAATAATATAGACGCTTTGCTCATACTTTGAACTACTCCTACACAATGGATTTTATGCATGTTGTCTTGCAGATTGCAATCCTGCCTGGTGCCAGATGAAATGAGAACCAATTTGCCTAAACTCTTATCTGGGGAAGTTCCAGATGGCGCTTTTGATAAGAGGGAATTGTCAACATTCTCAGTTTGAGTGCTTACCGAGATGCAATACAAATATTGTCATAAGTGTACCAACACATAGACTTGCCATCCCAAAGGGAACTGGCAGTACTTCAACTTTAAGCCATCTCAGCATCATATTCAGGTATTTTAAAGTTCTGCAATTGCAAGCAAGGTACCATATATGCGGCCCCCATATGGGCTCCGCTGTGACAGCTATATTAGGGTTTAAGTTCTTTGTACATGACCAGTGCCAACTTTGCTTTGTGATAGTGTTTCTACTTTTATTTTTAAACATTTGCTGTGCTACTAATGCCTAATGATCTGACTAGTGCTATGATGGCCTCATTAGCAAATTAGTTCTGCAGTAAATTTGGACATTAGAAATTAGATTTTCAAGAAAAACACATCTATTATACAGCATTTGACTGGTTTTGAGGACTGTGATGCAGCCATTCAGAACAACAAATCAGATCAACAAATGCCTGAATTTCATTTTAGCCATGCCATGCCATGTCACTGTTTAAATATAACAGAAATTACCAGAGCATTTCTTTTATATTCTTATTTGGAGAATTAGGATTAAGAGGGTGGAGCCTGAGACAGGTAGTGAAGCAAATGACTGAGTGAGTGGCTGTGGATCAGAAGAAAGGTGAGTGTTTGGAGACAAATATACCAGTCAGTAAGTGTAATATCATAGAGCTGGAATGATTATAATAACAGAGAAGGTAAATTGACTTTGTTGGTTTCATTTTTGTTTGACTGTGCATTCTGTTTTTTTTTTTTTTTTTTTTTGTTTGTTTGTTTTTTTTGCCCATGCTGGTTTCAGTTAAAAAGCTAGCTTGAGGTAGCAGGTACTGCAGCAAGATTGTTACTTATGGCTGCAACTTTGTTGTGTGTAGAATTGTCTTGGGTTATCACTCGCATGTTGTATTTCAGTGTTAGGGTTTTGATTTTTAGCCAGGTTAGCTGCAGGGAATCACAGTTTCTGAAGTTTGTGCAAATGATTGCTGACTTGCAAGCATGGCTACAGAGTTGTGTAGAGTTGTGAGCAGGCAAAGAAAAGAGCAGGCTTCTCCCCAGTTACTGAGATGATCCTGAAGACTTGCCCTCATACAGAAAATTTATTATGGTTTAAATTACTTGTAGAAGTGTGATACTCATAATTTGGAAAGCTTGATCATAGAGCTTCTATATGACAATGGCTGAACAACTGAGCAGGCCGTATGACTTTCATTTTAACTTCAAGCCAGTAGTGTTAGCCACACTTGGCTTAGCCGAAGAAACAATGTGGATATGTGCTGATTAATCAATCATACATCTGCTATTGCTAATCAACCATATACATGTACATATATGGAAAGATACGTGCAGGATGTAGATGCAGGAAATGGTGTTTCCTATTATTCAATTCATCGGTTTTATGAGGACACAGCTTGATATCCACTGCTGGGTCTGCTGATAAATACATCATCTAACACCAGCTCTGGGCTTTAGTAGGAATCTTACCAGCTTGCTCACATAACACTATGTGTATTAATAAATGTTAAAAATAACCATTTTCAATATGACTGCTATTAAAGACAGAATAGTCTTATCAAATGTCTCATGTCATGATTTTTTAAAAATCAGTTTCTCTCAGTGTCTCTTGTTATTTTACCTCTGTTTATCTTTTATGTAGCTTTAATTTGTTAATGTATCTTTTCTTTTTATTTATTTGTAAAAAACAAAAAACAAAAAAACACTGGCTGCTGCATTAATGGAGCTCAGCTGAAGCTCAGGGAAGTCATGCATCACTGTGCTCCTCTAGTAAACACGAGAAGGATTCTCCACTTGTAACCAGAACAAGATAAACAATGTTTTACTGACACTGAGAGGCCACACAACCTCAAGTCAGAGGAATTGCTGTCTTCCTTCGGAGACAAATAGGTCTTTTTAACCTCTGCTCTGAGATTTTTATCCTTTCTTTCCCCAGATGGGCAAAGGCCTCCCTCCTCTTTTTCCTCAAAGAAATCACATCCCTTCTTCCCCCAGCAGATCTCAGACATCAGGTACCCCCTCCTTCCATTTTTATATTCACAGGTGTCTGATTTTGTCAATATACTGTATTTCAACAAACATTTTGTTTGTTTCTGTTCTGAAGTTTTTTTTCCATGAGCCTCTAATCTAGATCTGGAGTTGGAAAATTCTAACTTCATAAAGCATTTCAGGCCATTACTAATTTGCTATGCAAAAAAATCACAGATAGCATGTTCAACTTGTAACCCCTTCAACCACTTCATGCTGTGTAGAGGGGACAGCTCTCACTATCTATTCACACTTGCCTGAGGTGTTTCCTCATGCAATAACCCTGGAATGGATTCAACAAAATTTCACCAATATCTGTATTTCCCAACCCATCTGTCAGTACAGATGTTTCTTCCTCCAGTCATAACCAAATGTAAGCAGAGGCTGCTGCACAGGTTAGACTTTGCTGAAGTCTTCCTAGCTAACACATTAAATCCCTCCAGCTCAGGGGTGATGTTCTGTACAGCAAATCTTGACAACTTCTCTGACAGGTATGACATTTTTTGGTGTGAAAGCAAAAGATGTTGGCTTGCCAAATGCAAGTTTTCAACTTGAAGGAAATATTTTCTTGTAAACGCCACCAAGCTGGGACCATTTCCAGTACACTACATGGACATAAATGGAAAAAAAAGTCCAATTTCAGTGTAGCGCTTCAAAAGCAGATGGTTTTGATGCACATTTCTGCGTGACGCTTGTGATATGACAGTAATCATTTCCGACTGTCTGACAGTGCTCAGGTATGATGCAGAGGAGCTTGATTGAATGAGGGTAATTATGTAGGAATAGGTAATCTATCCTCATTACCAAAGACATCCCTCAAATGGCCTTGCCTCCATAATAATTACATGTTTTTAATACCCACTCAGAGCTCCACCTGAGCAACCCCTCAACCAGCTTCCGGTGAGAGTGTCAAGTAGAGTAAAGCTGAATTAACCTTAAGTGGGACTCTTTTCTTTGCAAAACTTTGAGAATGACTTTTTTAAAAATCTCCATATGAAAAAAAAAAACAGAAGTACATTTCTTCTTNTGAGAATGACTTTTTTAAAAATCTCCATATGAAAAAAAAAAACAGAAGTACATTTCTTCTTTTTTTCCCTTGCATTTAATTGCCCTGCTGCTTATCTGAAATCCAAGAGGAAGCTCCTAAGTCATGTAATGACCATGTGAGCGATAACCAAATGTGAATAAATGACATCTACAGAGACATTAATGACACTCTTGCCTGAAGTGTGGTGGTCTGGGATAAATACTGGCAAAATGTCAAAATGAATATGGTGTTGATTCATGATTTATTTGGACAAAGTTAAACTATACAGCACTTAAAAGCAATTAAAATGACCAAATAGAAGCCTTTATGATTTACTAAATCTCTCTTGTCTCTCTTTCTTACTTGGTGACGTCAGTGTGAGATTATTTCCTCCATTTCCCTTACTGATAATTAGCTTTCAACAGACTCTGGCCATTCCATTTAGTTTCTGATTAAAATTGGATCCTCTAACTGCCACTTGGCTGTTAATTGATGTCACTTACTCTCAGCCCAATAATTTGGCCAATGGGCCGTTTAAGTTTGGAAAATTGCCTTCCTGCTAGAAATGTGTCTGTGAATGTTTAGGGTGAACAAAGGTTACGTGACACTGTTTAAGACATATGGGGTGTAATTCATTAAAAGAATCACGATAACTACGCAGCACCGCGGTAATTGAAGCTCATTCGTTAAAGCTTCCCTTACGTCAATTAACATACCGGGGTCCCATTAGCGACATGTTCTGGGTAGGTGTGCTAGCATGCTTTATACTGCTTCCTCTGGTGTTACGGGTGTTTATGAATGGGGGAGGGGGAAGCATAGTCACGTAATGCAGTCAGCTCTTTCCGACATGTTTAATCTGGTGCTGTGTTTAGGCCTCTTCAGTCTTTTCATAGTGATACCTCAGATGTCAGCATTGATTTTTAATAAGATGTAGTTTCTGTTTTTTTTTTAATGCAAAAAATGTAAAACTTGTGTACACATGCATTTGTTAGAGTTGTTTGCAATGTAATAAAATGTTTAAAAATTTGAAATAGTATAGATATAAACTGCAGTTTGTGATGAATGTAAAGGTTTGATATTGCTCTGTGAGGCAAGGAGCAGACAAAGATGCACAGTATATGTAAAAGATTGTAAATGCAGCACACATCAGCGTTATTTGATTTTTGGAGCTGGAAAGTTCCAAATGAATGGGCTTTTTTTCTGCTGTATCCATGCATGAAAAGAGCTTAAATGAGCCTTAGTCCCAGACCAAAACTAAATTTACTAAACAAGTCTTGCTCTGTTCGATCAATTTGGGAATTTGGATTATTCTCAAAATTAATTTGTATTTTTAAAAAAAAAGAACAACACAACAAAAAAAAAAGAACAATGGTGATATTACCTCTTCTGAGGCTTAGTTACAGTTGGTAGTTTGTCATCAGTGAAGACTGAGTTGAGGGCCCGGTGTAATCTCTGGAAAACAAGCAAATTATTATCTGTCACATTCAGAATATAAATGATTTGAAGCGTTTAAATTTTTTTAAGTAATTACTGAATTTTGTGTCTCTCTGTGTGTATATGTGTGTGTGTGTGTGTTTACGAGAGAGAATTCTGTACTTGACTAGTGTGCAGCCAATATTTGAAGCGTGGCTCCTTGACCCGGGGGATGACCAGCTTGTACACAATGTGTTCTGCTATTGTGGTCAGTAGTGATAAGGCCACACCCACACACAGCATCACAAAAAGACCCGAGAAATGCTTTATGCCCATCTGCAGTGTCTGGGGAGAGAAAGGAAAAGGCAGAGAGAGCGAGAGAGGGAAGAGAGAGAGGGTCAAGTGAGGGAGTGATAGAGGAAAGCAGAGACAGAGGCCTGAGAATGAGACATGCATTGTTTTACAGAAAGTAAAAATTTTAATGATTCACTCACGCTGACAGGCTTAAGCATTTCATTCTCACTGGAAACAATACTGCAGCTGCAGGTATTGAGCATCTTAAAGGCATACCTGTAATTTTGCATTTTTGAGCCTAATACATACTACCCACATACATACTGTCAACCATTTTCCAAAACATAAAACCGTATTTTAGTTTTTGTGTTATTTAACCAAATCCCCTAATCTTTCAAAATCAAATGTTCAGGTAATACACCCACCTTAAAATTTAATATTTTACCTCCTAACATGGTAACACTTATGCATGATTGTAGAATGCACGGCCATTTACATTTCTCTGTAAAAGCAGTCTTCTCCTGTATGTATTACCTGGTGGAGACATACATTTTCCTTCAGTGTTGGATCGTTTAAATTACAACCCCCCCCTNCCCCCCCAAAAAAAAAGCTTAATAGGTTTTGTGTTCGCTGTGATGATTTATCTCAAAAGCACATTTAAAGTCTCTACAAGTTGATTTTTATAGTGTACTAGAATGAACTGAAACCAGTGACAATCTGGAAGGTAGGAAAAACAAAACAAAAAAATCATACCTTCCTAAAAAAAATCCTACCTGTAACATTGAGTACTTTTATTTTTGTTGCCAGTTTTACTTAAGTACAGCATTTGTGTTTCTAGCCACCATTTTTAGTGCTGTAGACTTTGGTCGATGCATGCAAAACTGTTTCCTTGGCTAATGCTTTAATGATAACACTAATATGATTTTAAGTTTTCTTTTTGTGACATTATTACCCATGGGAAAAAAAAAAAAAAANAAAAAAAAAAAAAACACTGATGTATTTACACAGTGGGAAGTTCCAACTTTCTGTATTACAGAAAGTTTGGCTGACCTCCCAGGAGTCATGGGCTCCTACTGTTTTCAAAAAGCCATTAAAAACAGCTCACACAGACAGAATACTGCATTGACAATGTAACCCATCAGGCATTTTATCCCAACATCAATTTATAACTCCACAATTATTGTAGCTGCAATAATTGTGGAGTTGCGGTTTTATCTAAAGCTCTTCCTTAAATTAAATATGAATTAAATATGAGGAGCCCATTAGTTGTATTTGCATTTTCTTTACCTTAAAGAGTAGGATGGGATTTTTAAAGTCTAGATCTAACACTTGCTGCCCATATGAACAGTGTAAGATGCACTGGTTGCTGTAAAGTTTTCTCTTTTTTTAAACTGGCTATGAATACTTCCTCTCTGGCATGAGTGTATTGTTAGAAATGTGGGAAATCCACAGTCCTCATTCAGATATTTATTTGCATTTGTATGTTTTCAATTTTCTAAAATCCAGATGAAGAAAAACCCTTGATATATCGCATGTCTCACCAAACTTTCTAATTTTTTTCCCTTCACTTCTAAACTTGCAGTGATTGTAGTCTAAGTCTGTAATGGGCCAGCAAGGAAAAACGGCTCAGAAATATATCATGAGTCTGCAAATGTAGCCATCGTCTTGATACAACTGCAGCTGCACAGATTGAGGCATTATAGTCACGCTGTGCAGAAAATACATGATGAATTACATTTATCACTGCAGTATTATTATGACTCTGCAAGCTGTTGCTTTAATGGATTTTTTGGAAAGAGTGGGAGTGATGAGTCCCATGAGGTCGGGCTGGCATGCAAAGAGACAGTAGGAGCTTTTGACTAAAATACCTTTGGGGGATTTCAAACTTTCTGTGAGAATTAACTTGGGTAGAAAAAAAAAAAAATGAAATTACACTCATATTATCCCGTAACAGTAAAAAAGGTTTAGCCAAGATACATTTGTCGAACACTCAGCTTCTTTTGCACATGGAGGTGAACTTTGAAATTATTTAGTTCTATAGGATTAGCATTGAAGCGTGCACACACACGCACACACACGCACGCACGCATGCATGAACACACACACACACACACACACACGCTCCTTTTGTTTCTTAGTGCTATATGTCATTGTTGTGAGCAACAATTACCCACAGTGCTTTCAAAATTTGGAACTACACCTTTGTGTTGTTACCTTCACTGATTCGACAGTCATTGATTAACTGCAGAATTTTGCTTTCAAGATCCTTCTAATAATGTTAATAAAGCGTGTAACACTTGTAATCCTCATCACTTCAATCACAATTTAATTTGTGGTGATGTTAAGTTTGGCCATCTTCATTTTAGTTAATTGAATCATGTGGCTTTTATTGGTAATAATTTCATTACTTCAAATAGGATCAACTTCTTGTGGGTGGCACAGAACTGGTTGACTGCCAGTGAGTTTGGCTGCTTTGCTGAAGCCAATCCATCACATTTCTCATCTTTTCAGAATGCCGAGCTTGCTCTGGGCAGTGTAACAAGCATTCACCAGAATAAAGAATAGCTAAAAAATGCTGAGCATGCAGGACTAAAGGGAGGCAGGCTCGTCAGTAATTCATATCGCTTAGATCACATGGATTTCCTGCTGATGTATTACAATGTTCCTTTTGACAGCATGTCGTGCCTTTGCCAAACTATGCTACGTCTGTTTTTGTTTTTTTTTTTTTTTTNGGGGGGGGGGGTACCCAAACCTGAACCCGAACCCCAGTAAATTGATAATTAAATGTAATTAATTAACAGGAAATGATATGGAGACGATTTGATTTGATTGATTAATTGTGATGGATTAGATAGATTGATCTGTCTAACACATTGCTTCTATTTTGTCTTACATATTATATGTGCTGAATTTCACAGCATTCCATTTTCATAGCTAAAGAGATAGAATTGAGTACATCATCATTATACAATTCTGCTATTTTCTGCAAAACTTTGGACTGGTATACTTGTATACTTCCTAAACTTATATGACATACAGCTGAAACAAAGGCAGCTTTCTGTATGCAGTCTGAGGCATGATGCAGCAAAATAAAATATATCTGCAGCAATTTAAAAGTCTGTGAATCTAGATAGCACTGATAACATGGCACTATGTGATACAGTAGGAAATGGTTCTTTTTTTGATATGCCGCACAGATATAAGATAGTAATTTAAAAATCACATCAGGCATTTAAGTGATGTTCTCGTCCAAATACAGAATGAGTGTAACAGCAGAATTCCTTGCAACATTGTGGAGAACAAAGGTTAAAGCCACAACAGGTTAAAGCCACGACAGGATAAAAGAAGTGGCTTACAGCCTTTTGTCCATAAAATTTCACACAAAGCATAAGAAAAAAGATATTTAACAAATCAGAGCACAAATACAGGATGGAGACGGGGCAGGAAGGGTATAAGTCCTTGAAGAGAGGAGGTTTTATTCATGCTGGATGACAGGGAGTGTGAAGTGCTGACTGAGCTGGGAACTACTAATGGAGATTCAGAAGTCGCAGCTGGGTGAAGAGATGCAATGCTGGTGGGTGGAGGATTACAGTATTTTACATTTACTTTGACTCAGTTTTCACTACATAGTTTTATTGTGCAAAACTCCCAATGCTCAGAGCCAAAATGACTTGTCAGTTTTTTTTTTCTTTTAATGTAATGCTGACGTACCCAGCCAGTCATTGTTATAACTCAATATGTTTGCAAAAAATGTCTCCTTACTTTAACACAATTGCTGAAGTAATGCTGTATGGCAGCACATGATAGGAAGGTATTTCAAAAATCAATAGCATCTACAGTAAAGTCTCTGTTTAACAGAAACGGTATGTTTCCTGCTGTTAAAGGTGGCAGGTGGTACTGTGCTTACCTCAGTTACAGCAAAGCTGCGCTTCCCACAGGGCACAACCTTGTACCATTTGTCATGCAGCATGTCCATGAAGCCATCTGACTTATACTGACTAACAAGCTCTGAGATGTTGGAGGTGAGTGGAGAGTTCTGAGGGAGGCCAATGCCATAACCTGAGAGAAGACACACACAAACACACACATACAGAGGGACAGATCACAGAATATTTAGCAATTATCCCTCTGTCACGACAACCACTGATATTTTAACCTCGATGTTCTGCCATGATCTATCTAATGCTCCTACCTGTTGTGTAAAATAAAGACAGCACAGGAAGCAGGGAGTCTTGGCAAAGTTGCCAGTGCTTTTAAAAAAGTGTCCTATTTATTCTAAAAGAAGGCATGTAATTAAAAATGTCAGTGCATCTCAGGAACTCTTAGCATGCAAGTTAATTGTAATGAATCCAGTAAATGCCAGACAGAGCTACCTTTCCTTCATAGAAAAGTGTGCTGATTGATCTGTTTTGTATCCTGAAGGCTTAACGGTGCATTAAGTAATTAAAAGCAACATTTGTATCTGGCACTAAAGTACTGAAGTAGCCTGTAATGAACAGAAAAAATACATTAGCAATATTTTAACAGTGAGAGAAATGAGCTTGCTAAAGCAATTGGAGACTTAATAGTTAAGGAAGTAATAAAGCAGTAACATTCATAGTGAAAAATGCAATATTTGGTTCTTTTGCCACTGAAAAAGTCATATGGAGGTCAGAGTGGAGTAGGAAGGTGTCAGGACAAAGTTGTGTGGAAATGTGGAAAACTCACTATGATGATAAAAAGCACACTGTTTCCTGTCCCACAGCAGTCAAATAGCAATGATAAATCACTTGTACCTTTTGAATTAATATCCATTTCCTCCTCCCCCTCCCCTTTTTTTTACCATCATGGACAAATGCTGTTTGACTCATTTGTGGCTAAGCAACAGCTGCAAATTCTTAATAAATCTGCCTAAGTGATTTACTTATGGCAGTTTTCTTTGTGATACTGTGTAAGACTTTGCAATGTGATAAGCTTCCATGCATAATCTTACCTTCTATAGCAAAAGGTTTTCCAACAGTTAGAGTTTTACAATCTGCATCTATGGAGACCTCATAGTCCAGCAAAGCCTTGTCCATGATGAATGCATCCAGTTTCTGAGGGTCAGCCCTGCAAAGATACAGCGACAAGATTATGAATGCAGAGCATGTGTAGATGTAGCAAAAGTTGTGTTCTGGCTCCATGCACTGCACATAACAATAAAGTGCTAACTTGTTGCTCTGCCTTTTAAGAAAAATCCGGCTCCTGTTGTCTGGGTCTTCAAAAAGTCAGCTAAACAGAATGTGAGATTTTATGCGATAATGGAAATTCAGCTCTGCTACCAACTGTATATGACACCATTCTTTTAGCCCAGTGTAAGTATATTGGCAAAACTTGTGGGTGCATCCAAATTTTGTGAGACATATCAGTACATCAGAGAGTATATAAAAAAGATGACTGCATCAGTCACTGAAATATTGTCAAATCAAGCAGATTGAATTTGAGACAGTTGATGCTTAATTAATCATGTTGCATGAACCAGCTTTGTGAAAATCTAATCATGGGCATTTAGCTATTGACAACTGGCAAACAGAAAGATGAACAATAGGTGGGCTGAGGTTTATTCCCACTCCCAATTTCACAATGGGGACAGTAACAACTATAGTGTTCATTAAATAAGCTTTTGGGCATCAGTCTTAATTAACGACCATCTAAAAGTCACATGGAAAATAATTAAATTGTATCTCCCTGTAAATACACTTAGGTAAATTTTACTTTTTCTTTTTCTTGGTTTTCTTCTCTGAATCTTTTCCTGTGCATTTGTCTCCATGCCACTCCTTCAGCCTTGCAGAGAAAAGGATAAGACACTTCCTGGTGCATTCTGTCAGTCCTGTTTGTTATGCTTAAGACGTGTGCTTTGGTAGCACAGAGTGTGGAGGCTTGCATTTGGCTTCATCGTGGGTCAAAACAATACACATTAAAATGTGCATTTTGCATAGTGCCTGGTGTATGGAGCAATCAAGCACCACAAGACACAATGATAACATAATGTAAATTTCAACATGTATTCAGAATATTAATATCTCCAAACAAGTGCAAAAAAAGTGGAACTGTTGGTTGAGATTCATAATAACCAGTGAGTAAGGCATTAAAAAATATACCTGGTTTGGGGCATTTCAGAAGGTAGTTTACCTAATTTACCCAAAATGGGATGTAAATTCATAGGCATGCATTTTAAAGGACCATACCACCTACTGTGTATGTTTGAGCCTAATATATTCAATTTTCATACATGTAAGGTTACAAGCATACTACTGGAATGGTGAGTTAATTTTTTGTTTTTTATTTTATTTTTATTTTTTTACCTTCCAGACCACCACTGGTTTCAGTTCATTCTGGTATGCTATTAAAATCAACTTGTTGAGACTTGAAACATTCTTGGGATAGGTAATCCATCATCGCGAACGACACGTATTCAGGTTTTTTTATTTTTCAAAGTTTCATAATTTTAGCGTTTAAGCACAATAAAAAGTGCAGAGTGAATGTATGTCTCCACCAGGGAATATAGTCCCAAAAGAAGACCTGCATTTATTGAAAAATTTAAACGACCATGACTTCATAAGGCTGCATATGCATAACTAGTAGCAGGTGAACCAACAATTTTTAAGGTGGGTGTATCTCTTGAATATTTGATTTTGAAAGATTAAGAGGTTTAACAAAAATATCAGGAAAGCTGAAATATGGTTGTATCCTTTGGGAAATGATTGTCAGTATCGTTATGTGTATGAAAAAATTAATATATTAGGCTCAAACATGCAAAATGGATGGTATGGTCCTTTAAAGGTGGCTTAACAGGAGTAAGAAGGCAGGAGCTTGAAATAGGCAGTGAAACACTTGTCTGAGGTAGCACTGAGGACTGAGTGACTGTGGGTCAGAAGAAAAGGGCAGAGAGACCAGCCAGTGACTATAGCAGGTGGAGATGCTTATAATCATAGACAAGGTAAATTGTGGCTTGCTGTGTTTGTTTGTTTCTGTCACCTTGCAAATCAGTTTGTCCTTTTAGCAAAGCTAGCTAGGTAGCAGGGTAGCATTAACAGAGCAGGGTTGATAGAGCAGGTCAAATGTCACTCGTGGATAAGGTTTATAGACAGTTCCTCTTCTATTTTCTGTCCAAATCTAAATCCTGGCTGCTCATTACAGGCTGATTCAGTTGCAGCTGACTGCTAGAGCTGATAAAAGCTAAGTCCTTGTTATTCAGTACTCACATATGTATTTTGTGACTGGAATGCTACCTTGACACCAACCAGTCAACTAACAAATATGATTAAAACATGATGTGCTTCACATCCCACCCACCCACCCCGTGATATTACTAGAGCCTGTATTGCATTTCATTAGCATGGATTGAAAACAGCACAGGTGTCAGGAGACATCTCTGTGACATGAATACAGTGCTGCAAGATACAGCAGTTCCATTAATGAAGAATTTCTTTTTGTAATACACTGCTTCTTTATTAAAGATCATACCCATGTAGATATTGTATGAAGTAACCTAAGAATTTTATTTTCCATACTTGTGCCAGTTTATTAAGAAAAAAGCAACAATACATTACAAAATGTTCAATGCCACTTTCACTATTGGTCGTTGGACTTCAATTCTGGTTCCTTAACAGTACTTTTTTTGAGAAACCAAGACTTAGTCATATGCATACTTAAAGTAAAATATGATGATTTAACTTTAAAGCTCTTCTCAGCTTCTAAAAAGAATGACAGATGAGACATTTAATGTTTTATACACCATTAGTTTGATGATAATTATAGTACTTTATCAAAATTAAGTATTGATCTTTGATCACCAAATGGATAGAAAATGGTGATTAATACAATCACTACAAGTTCATATTGCACTTGGGGCTACTTCTGTCAATGTCAATGTCAAAATAGTCACGGTAGTAGAATGATTGATTTATGCATTCAGCAAGTAGCACACCTGCACTTCCCGGTCCTTTGGTGAGTAAACCCTGACCACTGACTGTTAAAAGTTGCATTGCAGTGCTGCTGTAGGCTGTGTTGTTTCTGTGTTGTAATTTTCAAGAAAACATATATATGGAGGATCTTTCCTTATACTCTCTAATCAGAATGCTACAAGATCAGTAAAAAAAAAAGAATTCTTGTTTCATCCATTAAAATTCCATGCTGCCAAGCCTAAACCTGCACTCCAGCTCCTGCCTTTTCTCACTATATTCTGCTTTGCTCCACAGGGATGCAAGTTGAATGTAGAAGCAGCTTAGGATGACAGCAATGGCAGAGTAAAGAGGAGGGTGAGATCAGAATGCGAACAGGCAGGCTTGCAGTGGGGAATGACAGCAGCAGTGGTACGCTTTTTTCTTCTGTTTTCTTGAAAAAGCTTGACTTTTTTGGATACACAACTCCCATTCAGTTCTGATGTTAGTGCTTTTACTTTTACTGTTTCTTTTTCGTGTGATCAGAGAAGAGTTAATTGTAAAGGATGATGGCAGTAAGAGACAGCTGTTTGGATAATTATTGGAGTACAGATGACAATGGGAAGTGGTTTTATGATGAGCTTTTGTATCTGACAGCTTATATGTGTACCTGCATACTGTGTGTGGACTCAAGGTTTAATAGTATCTTACTTGAGATGCTCTATGCCATCTGGTGTTGCAGGGGCATTGTATCGTCTCATGTACTCGTGCATCTCAGGGAAGCTCTTCTTGACGTAGTCCTCAGCACTGCTTTCCCTCACTGTGGCAAATCGAAAACCTTGGGAGGGATGGTGCAACTGCAGCAACAAGACATAAACTAAGATGTGACGTAATGTGGCTTCAAGAGGCATTACTTTTTTTTTTTTATTAGTAGTGATATTTAGATTTTCAGGGTGTTGCCTGTCTAGAGAATTTCTGCATATTCAGCTGTTTTTCATTTTTAATTGCTCAGAGCTAAGTCATGCAAGGAAAAATATTAATATTTGAAAATGGATGAACAGGTTCCCTTCTAGAAGCATGTTTCAAGTTTTATTCTCATGTACTCAATCGTACATACAGCATGATACTGTATAACATGATACTACAGCAATGTAAGTTGATTTCTTTTCTTTTCTTTTTTTTTTTTTTTTTNTTTTTTTTTTTTTTTTGTACTGTTGGCCCTCAATATTCCTGTAAACCAACAGTGTTTGGAAAACCAGATAAAAGTGACAAACAAAACTGGTATACATTCTAGGCCAACACATTTACAAATATAATACACTGAAATAAGTATTATCTTTATCAAGGAGTCGAGGAGCTATTTATGCAAGGGATTTATAGGGTGCAGTGTGAAACTTGTCTATTTGCCCCTTTTTACCTTTGGGTCATGTATCCCTGACAGTTGTTCATAGGTCTTCTCCCCGACCATAACAGCAGCCAGATTAGCAGTGTAGCTGGACAGACAGAACAGACAGAAGATGGCCCAGAGATTCATCAGCAGACGACCTGTCCAGCACTTTGGGGGCTTAATGGCCACAGTACGTCCGAAGAGGATAGCGTAGCACACATTGAGTGCTGAGGAGAAGGAGAATACCCGATCTCTGTTGCGCCCACGCGGTGTCATACCAAATGGGCTGTGCCATTCATACAGGGTGAGGAAGATGGCGGTGACGTGGAGGGAGAGGAAGATGCCCAGCCACATGGACCAGTGCAGAGGCCACATGAAGGCCCCTATGGGTGCAGCCGTGTCCCGAGTACGAACCTGGGCAGGTCAGGATGCACACAGGAGTGAAAAACCTTAATATCTTATCATGTAACTGATGGAGACTAAGGATGCTGGTGTTGAAATGAGATTTTAATATTTTTATTTTTAATCACTTGGGCTGAGTAAGCCCACAGTGACAGTATAGTGCATTGTGTCATCCAGTCCTGACAAGAGAGGACTGGAAAACGAGCCACATAAGTGGAAAGGAATCAGGACCAATTTAAATCTCTTATGTATTATCATGTGACTCTGGATATACTGTATATGCAGCAGCTGTTTCGACATTGGGCCATTGCATATGACATTTCCCTTATTAAAAATTCAGGAAATAAATAATACAAAGGCCTGCTTCACCAGTTGGAGCTGCGATTAAATCCATTGCAGGAGTTTCAAGATTATCACTGTAAAATTCAAAGTTAGGTAGGAGGTACTAGTCAATTAAATGCAGTTATTACAGAACTTATTGCAGTTATTAAAGAGCACATATGTGTTGTCAACCAGCAAAGATGACAGTAAAAGTATATACGAGGTAATTTCACAAGAAAATAAATTATTAAACAACAACTAAAATAAAAAAAATCAAAAATAGGTCAAATTTACATTAAAAATTGAGGCATTTGAAATGTCTCTCAATATACAGTATATGCCAATTCCAATGTGTCTGAGAAAAGCCACTGTCAACTAATAATACTGGCTGACATGCTGGACCTAACCAGATTTGGGTCAAAGCCCTGAAAGTATCATGATGAAAACAGTCAACATGATACTAATTGCTGAAACAGGATCAAGAGTAATTAACAACAAAGGTTACAGGAATGAGGTGAGATGGGATGTGAAGGAATCAATTTTGACCAGACAAGATGGGAAGACAATTTCACTCGTGATACTAATACAAATGAATAACAAAATTAATGAAGCAAGGTCATGCAGGGAGGCAAATAAGTCTATAAATTCAAAACAATTTGCATTATAATCCAACATTGTGGGTGGGCAAAAAAAAAAAAAATAAATAAAAACAAAAACAAACAAACAAAAAAAAAACATATATGAATAGCAAACCTGCAGGTACATTTGGCATTTTTATCATGTCAAGATCCTGGTGTTTGTTTAGTTAGAGAGATAATTGAAATGAAAATGCAGACGGAAGAGAGAGCTGGTGTAAAGAAAGAAGGAAATCTCTCGCCTTGGCAGAGTGTAGACTAAGAAGGGGAGAGTAATTACCACCATCACTACATCTGTCAGCTGGTGAGACTAGGTAAAGTAACTGCAGTAATAGGGTCACCCCACAAAGACTAAGAGATAAGAGAAATTGCATTACAATCCAAGAATATGTGGCTTGCTGAAAAAAAAAACAAAACAAACTGTGCCATACCCTGATTGATATTGTCAGGCTTGCTGAGAGGAGAGAGTTGAGGTGAGGTCAATGAGAGAGAGCAGGAGGGGGCAAAAGACTGAGTCAGATAGAAAAGGGAGCTAGTGGAAAGAAGCATTGAAAATTCAACCCAACTTTAGTATTCAGAGACGAAGAGATGAAGTCAAAGATGGAGTGAAGTACTGACCAGAATTCCCAGGCTGGTGGAGAAGAAGGGAGAGGTGAAGTCAATGACTTGGCTCCTGGCTGAATTAATACTAAAAGATGTTACTGCCAGTTGGGCAGCACCACTGAGCAGATCTCCCACCAATCCTGTCCAGCGACCATTTTTGAAAGCCCCATACTTCCCATCACCAACAATGTAAAGATCAAAAGTAAAGCCCATGTCTTCTGCCAGCTTCTCCAGCAGATCAATGCAGTAACCATAGCAACACTTCTTCAGCTCTGTAGGAACAGATCCATTGGATCCCCCAAGGTTCTGGAAAAGTCCCTCCAAAACTGAAGTTTCATTGGTGAGTGGATTGAGGCACAGCTGCCCTGCCGGGCACAATCCATCCCCATCCACTTCCCGGGTAAACACAAACGGGTGTTCCACCAGGGTCACCACCCGCATGTGCAGCCGAGTCGATCTGCGCCAGTCACCTCCACCTCCAGATCCGTGATGACTTGGCCAGACACCCTGGTCCATCAAAACTTTCCCTCTGCGCCAACGTCCCAGGCGGGTCCAGGTTGNGCCAGACACCCTGGTCCATCAAAACTTTCCCTCTGCGCCAACGTCCCAGGCGGGTCCAGGTTGGCTGGCCTAAGGGGTCCAGCTGGAGGGACCAGATGTAATGATGGGCCTCAGAGATGACATTCTGGCTCCGACCATCACTTGATATAAAACCACTTTGGCCCTCAAATGATGTGTTGGATAGAAATCTAAGGGTGATGGAAGGACAGAGGGAAGGGGGATGGGAAATAAAGAGAATGGAACAGAAGAGGGAGTTAGAAGAATGATAATTTTAGTCATTCTGTAATTTATATGTTCTTGTTAATAAATAAAGATAGTTTGGTACTTATGGTACTTCTGGACCTTCAGGGACTGAGTTAATACATTTGCTACCACATAATGGCTTCAGCATTACAAAGTTATGATTTCTTTTTCTTTTTCACCTTTATTGGACAATTGGCCGTGGAAAGCAAAAGGAAAAATTGAGACAGAAAGTGAAGCCCCAGGCCATCAAGCAACCAGGATATGACATTTTATAATTTAAACACTTTCTCAGTTCATGTATTACAAATGATCTTAAGGTCAGCATAGCAAGAATCAAGAGAAGCTAAGAAAATGTGAAGGCAGTTTACACAACAATGTGTGTGACTTCTGCATTTCCTCTTTGTAATATAGTCTATATTTCCTGAGATTTACAGGCTTAGACAAAGCAATGTATACACTTTGTACAGCAACTTTAACTCCTGCCACTTGGCAGCATTGCTTAGCTGTAAAAGAGTTGGAGCTCACCACAGTGATAACATGAGGTGGCTAAAAGGAGCTCACAGAGGCTCAATTATCTGTGCACAAAGTTTGCACTGGTCAGAGCAAAATATTAAGTATGTCAAGGGCATTTCAAAATCACAAGAAAATGCATTGGAGCAGTTATCACTATTTAACTCACAAGGATATTATGCTTAAATACAGTGTAGAGGTGACATACACTCAATACAGCTAACCTCTTCATGAAGCATTTTACATTTTGCATCTTCCTATTATACGCTGTATAAACTGTATCTTCTTATGCATACAAAGAGTAACTATACGTTTTTCTCTATCATTTTGAGAGACAGAGAGAGAGAGAGAGAGAGAGAGAGAGAGAGAGAGAGAGAGAGAGAATTATTAAATCATACAGCTGAGTTAAGGGTCAGATTAAGAGCTTTTAGAGCTTTCTTTGGTATTCTGCAGGATTATATTTGTTGTTCATTTACCGTTAAGAATATCACTTTTTCCAGACATTTTGGGGATTTTGGTGATTGGGTGTTATGTGCTTAAATGTACTATTATATTTTAACCTTGGATGGTTTGTACAAAATATCAATTTATTAATGTAACACCAGCACCAGAGAGAGAGAGAGAGAGAGAGAGAGAGAGAGAGAGAGAGNGGGGTGGGGGGGATAGCGAGACAGCATAAGACAGACCACAGTCCACTGATCACACCATGTCTCTCACTGAGCCGTGCTACTGGCTGTCTGAAAGTGTCAGATATCAGAGCAGACACAAACACACACACATATTGCACACATGCATGCGCACATATATGTCCACTAAAATTCAAAGGTTTGGATGTTTGTAAGCATATAAGCGTCATTTCTGTTCAGGCAAATGCAGCCCACTTTGAGTACCTTCAGGACTTCATGACATGACCTCTCTGTAACATCTCTTTCGTGTCACCTTGTTCTCCGTTAACTTTCTCAGTGGCACCTTGTCTACTTTCCGACATCTTTAACAGCCATCCTGACAGCTCAGCCACTCTGTCTCAAAGTCAAAGTCTGGTGACACTTTTCCCACATTGTTTACAATGGAAATTACATGATGTTTCACATTGCTGACAATGCACTGTGTGCTATATGATATTACATATTTAAAGATTAGTTTATTGATATACACAAATATTTAAATGTGATTATATGATTAACATTTTATTGTACAGAATGAGAAGTTGTTTCTTAGAAAGTGAGAGATCTCTATCCTACAAGGATAAGACACTATATGCAAAGTAAAACCTGCACATACTGTATATACACCATGCATCTGCTAATAAACTTCAGCACAATAAATAAATAATTTACAATCCTAGTTTCATTTTCATTTTTATTATTTTATACAGTGTATTATAATGGTAAACCTTGTATTTATTTTCACATTTACTATATACTTTGTGACATTTAAACAGTATCTCATTTAATTAAATTTTGTTTTAATTAGTTTATCAGTCTAACCAATGGGGTAGCTAGCTTGTCCTTGTAGCCATTCTCTATAGTAGTGATATGTATTTTTATTATTATTAATTAAAATATTTAGCTGAGCTCAGTTTCATTATCAATTGAATGTCTGCAAACATCAAAACACCACTTAAATATCAGATCATAGATCCCATGTTACAAAACAGTATACCCGTTGTGTTCAAGTTCATTCAGTCCAACTACAATAAAAAAAACAGCTTTTAATGTTCCACGCTGGCAAAGACTCCATTGTTCAAATAAACTTTTAATTAACTGCATTTATTTGTGACCTATTAACCATGAAATCCAAGTAGTCAGGGACTTTGGGGAATTTTTTGTTTGTATCACTTGAAATGGATATCCATACATTCTTTTGAAAAGGGTAGAACATCAAAAGCTCTTACACCCAGCAGGCTGGTTACTCCTGCTGGCTAAAAAGAAAAGAGCTGCTTCTTTGCCCTCTACGAGTCATTTCAGGTTGAGCGATGGTCAAATAACATCTTGACTTTCTCCATGCCTGAAAATGCAACTGTACCTCCTACATCTAACTTTATATAAAACGTGATATGATTCAAAAGGAAAAATGGTGGTGTATGATGTTTGAGTCATGCCATGGCATGAGCGATGTGTGTGAATCACATCAAACTCCTTTTCGAAGTTTTGTCCAACTTCTGTTCTCGATGACTGAGACTCTGTTTGTGGTGCTTCCTGTATAACTCACTGGAAAGATTTTCAGTGTCGGTTATTATCGCACTATCACAAACTGCACATCAGAGTGTACAAGCAAAGGGAGTGAGTTAAAAAAAAAAGAAAAAAAAAGCAAGCTGAATAAATTGAATTACTTGCAATATATTTGTAAGTTATGACGGTTCCAAAAAAGATGCAGCAATGTTCAAAATGAAGCTGCCTTTTCAGCAGAATAAAAATGTCTGCCAAGACCTTGTTAAACCAGTCTCTCCCTGAAGCAAACAGAAAGCGTTTTACTTACATTAGTTCAGGGAATACAACCCTCAGAGGAGACATTTATTATATAGGGTTTTCTGTCTTTATAACTCAGCTGGCTGGCACATTCAGGGAATTCTGCTTGGCTTTAGTAGGCTTCCATCAAGATTCCTATCAAGACGAACTGTCTAGTGACAGAAAAACTCAACAAGATAAGCTACCAAAATGTGTTATGGTAGTATCTTATTTTTTTTGGGACAGGACTTTTGGCCCGTGCAGGTCATTTGATTCCGCAGCTCTCTTTCTGATTTCCTCTTTCCCACTCTGTCTCTATCGCTCTCATTCCTCTCTCTTTCTCTTTGTCTCATTTTAGTTATTTGTCACTTATCCCGTAACTCTCCTCCCTCTGGTTTCTCAGTCTGGGGGACAAACCTTATTAGCTTCACACTCTCTGTCTGGCCAGCAGAGTTGCTATATGCAGGGCAGTAGCACATGGCAGGGAAAGCAGATGGTCTTGTTATCCAGTTCAACCATCTTGAATTAATTTTGCCATGGTAACAGTCTCTGTTCACTCTGTGCTGTCTTCTTGAAGTGCATGAAGATTTTTTTTTTCTTTAACTGTGTAGAATCACTAAGTGATTGGAAGGTTTTGAAAAAAAAAAATGTTTGTGGATGTTTGGATGCAATTAGCATCTTCCTGTTGGAGAAAAGGCAAGATTGCCTTGAACTAAAACCAGAAATGAAATATGAAACTTGTTACAAAAAGCTAAAAGCCCCAACTATTAGCCAGTGATATAATAACTCACTAAATCTCTCATAACTGTGAGATGAATATCAGTACAGCAAGGTCCATAATAATGTGTTGTGGTCACATTTAAAGGGCAGGCATGGCGTTAAAAAGGTGATGGAGACTTGCGAGTCAGGTTATATGCTGAACTGCTGTGGGAATTATTGTGTTTGACTGAGCTTAACATGTTCCTCATTTTCAAATACCTGCATTTTTTTTTTTTTTTTTTTTTTTAACAGGCTCACAAACGGTGTCATACAATCACAGGCTGTGGAATTATTTTGGAAAGCTATGACACAAACTTCTGTATATTTATACATTTCCTCATTATTAAGGCTGGTGAGTTATTTAATTAGTATATTGTGCTTGGCATCAGAGTTTGGTGTTTTCCTTTGAGACAGTCTGGGTTTTGTCATCGTTAAAGCTACAGAAAGAGCAATCAACGTGTCATTTAGTTTGCACTTGGCTGAGCACGTGGGTTTGTAGTACTGTGAATAATCAGGAATAAGCTATTCAATTGTCTTCTTTATTTATCCTTAATACCAGTATAGCTAATACATATAACCACTAACCACTAAACCACTATAACCACTAAAACTATTGAATTGCCAAAACACATTTACCCACTAATGTGTAAATTATACACTTTACCCTCATATTTAATGTAATTAAAATCTTCAGGATATAAATTCAAAACTTTATCTGTAGAACGCAGTCTGAACTTAGTTATGTAAATGCAAAAATTCTTGAGCTCTAGGCTTCCTTAAAACAGAAACTGAAAATTTTTCATTGCATAGATTACAAAAGCTTAAAGGGAGTCTCATAAATATGGTTTTATATAATATATTTAAATCAGGCTATTGGGTATAAGTAACTTGGCTACTCAACATGACTGCTGTTCTGTTCACTCTTTTAAAATCCCAGCAAGCAATAATATCCAGATGTAGTCTAGCACATATCATGTACTAGTTAATTAGGTCATTGTTTAAAAAAAAACAACAAAAAACCTGCATACTTGCATATATACAGCACATACTACTGTACTGTTTGTATATGCACATACATATCACTGCAAAATTCCTCCTAATTTCCACAAAATTTAAATTATAAATGAAAGGAAGCCCATAAACTAGTTCAGGGAGGAAACTGAAGTTGGGCTGCTTCTTTACACTAAGTCAGCATTGCTGTTTGCTGTAGCTGCACTTCACATGTATTCAGACTTGTTTATAATTTCATAAGCCCCACCTCCACCCGCAGCATCACCTGTAGGCTCTGATTGCTCTCCTGGAGAACAGCTCACTGTGCTGTGCTTGGTGTATGCTTGTAGGAATTAACACAGTCTAAATCTAAAATATACAGTACTACTTAAACTCAGCATATATTTTACATAAATGTAAATCCATTCCACAAATTAGCTGACTGAAGAGGTTTACATGAGATTTTCAGTTTCTTCCCATTTTTGGAAGGCATTTACATTTGTTTATAATATTACTGAAGCTACACTGGATGTGTTTGCATTTTAGCAGCAAGAAACTGCAGCAGGAATAAACCATTTCAGATTTAAAAATTAATCTATTGAGGAAAGATGATGGAAAACATTTGATACTGATTAAGTCCAGCTTCTCTTGAACTGAGCTGCCAATTGTAACTGTTATCATAACCACTTGCCATAATTTCATTTAGGCAAATAGAGAAAACCAGCAAAGTCTGAATTGGTTGGGCTGGAATGCTCTTACTTTGGGGTGGGAGTATTTTCAAATACTCATCTAGTCTTGCAAAGTGTAGATCAGTGTTTGTCCAAATGTTATTTCCTGCACATTTGGTGTGCTGCTCACCTTTCAAAGCTCTTACCTAATTGTTATCAACCTGATTGCTTGTTATGTTGTGCTTTTCTTTTATTCTTGGAAATGTTTAATAATGTTTATAAAAGTTTCATAAGCCTACAATTTGGGACACTTTTCCATCAGCGCAGACCTGATTAGCACAATCTAACATACTTTAAAATTTAGGTATCTTAATACAGTAGGTGTTTTGATCATTTAAATTATGGGTTTTTATTGCCCTTCAGTATATTTAAACATGAAATACTCTCTGTACCAGCCATTTGTTGCTTTATGTGACAAAATCTACAACATTTGGCATGGCTCGGTCACACTGAAACTAGTTTAGCATGTAGCCGGTGTTTTCTACAATGCCTCACCTGCCAGGAACCTCCTCTGGGATTCTGGGATGCTGCTGTTGTCTCATGACAAACACCTCTACATTTCATCTGTTATCCCCCCCTTCATGGCTGATTGCTTGGCCAGAGACTCTGCTGTGGCCATAAGTCCTTTGCCTGTCATTACATGTACCATTTCCTGTCTGTGTTCATTAAGTCTCCTTTTAATGGAAACACCACTGCTTTTTTTTTTTTTCGCCCCTGAGCCTCCATCCTGTAGTTATGTTTTATTTGTCTTTATGTGTACAACAGTGGTTTCCATTTGTTCTGAGTTGCCAAAATATGACTACATGTAATGAAAATGGGAAACTGGTCTTAATGATTTTATGCTTCTTTCACCATTATTACTTTAATCATTTGCACAAGGCTACAAATATTATCCTAGATAAATGACAGTTAATACAGGATATTACAGAGCGTAAAAGACACATTTATTTTAATATGCTGTAATAATTATTTTGTGACCACAAATATGATCATCTTGTGATTTTAGTGAGGTCTTCGACCTCCAGCTATCAAACCGCTCTACTACCAACCCTTCTCCTCTGTCTGCCATCTGTTTCTGGCTTTACCACTTTACTGATGACAGCAGCTCTCTTTTGGTCACTTCAGCCAAATTGCACCATGTGCTACATCTGTCCACCCTGATACAAAATCAATAGTGATGTCACATTGCAAGAACTTTTTCTAAAATAACAGATTTAAAACTAAAAGGCCAAAGGATATGAAGAGTCTAAGAGAAGGCCAACAATCTGTTAACTCAGTGGTGTGAATATTCTTCCTAATTTAGTAATCTACATGATATTTACAATGTAATAACACTGCTTTTAGGAGTTTTAGAGAAGTCAAGGGGAGCCTTACATTTTCAGTGCCCTTTGAGCCATATTAGATTGTCAAGAGTGAAGGTATTTGCCAAGTATTTTTGAAATTTTTGAAATACTTTGTGATTCTGTTTTCATTCAACATAACCTTAGTAACACTATGTTAACTTGCAAAAGAGAATAAATGTATGCAGGCATTCACCAGGCAGAGCTGTGGAAGTTGCAAAAGCATGATTTACTTCGAGCTCTGCAGAATGAGGAGTTTGTAATCTGCATGTCTAAGTCAACGCAAAAGTTTATTCAGTGATTTTCCAACCAGCAGCAACATGCTACCACGGTACTTTGCTGTTAACAGGTGGAGATTTGGAAGTGCAGTTCTGAGCTCACTTCAGTTATGCATAATACCTGACCCACTCCTCCAGAATAGCATTTATAAAATGCAAGGTGTTGTTTACCAGAAAATGACTCTGGGGCAGTGAGGCGAGCCATTCCCAATAAATGCCACCTGCTTTTGCTGCCAGCTTCTCACATCATTGCTTTGTAAACATCTTCTATTTGTCAGCGGCTCCTTTCAATACCTACGTCTCTTTCTGCAGAGTCAGTGTCAAACATTTGCCTCACAGCTTGTTTTCATATCAGCTCTTCCTTATGCAACCTTTAGTTTTTATGATGACGTACTTATGTTTTTAACACTTGCCATAACTTTGTGCCATTACGCCATCATCGGTTTTACAGGATGTGAGCATATTATATTTTAGACATTTCAAACAGGAAATTATATCGTCCCAAATTATACACTTTGATGTTAAAAATCAGATTTAAAGTTTTTTTTTTTTTTTTTTTTTTGAATTTACTTTACTGCTTAAATGGTCATAATGGTGATTTTAGCATATTTGAGCCCAGCATAGATATTACATTACTGCTTAGCATTTTCCAAAACGTACTTCTGGAGAGGTACATTTTACAGTCTTTTTTCCTACCTTCCGGACAGCCATTAGTTTCAGTTTATTCCAGTATGCTATATAAATCAACCTGTAGAAACAAACATACGTGGGATAGGTAATCCATCATAGCAGACCACATGCCGGTAGTATTATTATTATTTTTTGTTTTTGTTTTTGTCAAAGTTGCTTAATTTAACTGATCTAACACAGATCTGCATAGAAGAAAATTTATTTCTCAGCCTGGGAATACATTCCCAGGCTTTTAGATGACGGCTTTTAGAAATTAAAATGACTGTGTCTTCTACAATCGTGTGTAGGTGTTAGCAGGTGAAACATTGAATTTTGAGGTGGGTGTATCATCTGCATGTTTGACTTTGAAAGACAAGGGGTTTTGGAAAAATAACATGAAAACTAAAATACCATTACGTTTTGGAAAATGGTTGGCAGTAACAGTAGTAAGACAGTAAGGTGAGTGCAGGTAGTATTTATTGAACTCAGTTTTGCAAAGCTACCAGTATGTTCCTTTATTATTGAGAAGTAAAAGTCATATGGAACAGGTGAACTAAAACAAATTTTAAATCTGTGTGTTCATTGGTTTAAAGCAAAGAAGGAATTTGCAAAAGGAAAAAAAAAAACATATATTTATTTCCTAAATCTACAGCCACCTCATTGTCATATTCAGATTCCTAGCTGTGCTCAGATGTAATAAAATTAATACAACTACTGGAATGGTATTAAACTTTAATATCTCTGGTTGTACTTTGACTTGGAGAAATATTCATGTAGAACTATCAGCTTCTTCTTCCCAAAAAACTGGAGGACAATCAACTTCAACTTTTTGCTACACCCTCATACATCTCTTAATGTCCTCCAGCCTTTCTACACCCAAATAAAAACAGTAAAAAATGAAAGAGTTCCAATATGAATATGGAACTTTGAAAGGTATTAGTGTATGTTCAGCTGCATGAAATGATCTTAAGAGTAATACAGACAAAGTTATGGCTACTTTGCTGATGCAGTTTCTACAAGGAACAGACAAGTCACTTTTTGAAACAAAACAAAAGAGTCTCAGTAATTTGAGTAAAGGCGCATTTGATTTTACATGATATTTTATCAGTGCCTGACTTCAAATATTATACTCAATCACTCGCTTGAACATAAAACTAATGACTAAACACAGTCTAGGGATTTGAACACACAGCCTTATGGCAAGTTAACCAGGCTAATCTGTGAACAGCAACAAAACTCAGTTCTGCACAACACTTTCTGTATGGTGGCTCATCACTTATATTTTTGAGTTTATGCTCAATGCTCACATCCAGAGAAACATGCCACAGATGGGAAAATAACCATAAACTAGCATTTATTAATCCCTCTACTATGGATGCAAATGGATGGACCAAAAAAGTCCCAAAGCATTGCAAAATGGATTTACAGTAGCCTCCCTCTTACTCATTGTCAAATATCACTCTCCAGTAGCACAGATTTTCCCAAGCTATGTACTTGGCTGACTTTACTAAATCCCCAGTGTGTGTAACAGTTTGCATTAGGCCTGGTATGCAATGGTGGGAACTAAACCTCTCCAGGTAAATCCTCTGTGTTCACAGGGTCAAAGACAGGACAGTTCCAAGCCTGGTGAAATGATGGGCGACATCTGTCCTTTGTTCCATGGTATTTAAAACGCTGACAGGCCAATTGACCCAACATAACACAGCTTAAAAATGAGCCAAAGAAATGTAAACACATGCAAAATTGTCTTCCAGTCCCCAAGCTCACCATCATTCATCCTGCTGATTCAGCTGTTTTAAGAGGATCTTTGTAGGAAAGGTCAAACTCTAATTGTAATGCAGTGGTGTGCGATCACACACTCATCACTCATATCTATGCAATATAAAGTCGAGTGCTCCAGCTGCGTATCTCAGCGCTGTCGCTGAATGCATTTCATCACACATTATCTTTTCACAGTGCTATGGTTAGTGTGCGTAGAATGTGTGTTCTCTGTACGTACATGTGTTTCTGTGACTTATCTGTGCATTGTGGGAGAAATATATTCCCCTACCACGAAAGTAATGAAGAAAGCAGAAACATTGATGCGTCCGTAGACCCCCACAAAGATTTTCACCTGGTGTTAAGTTACCTTTTAACCTAAATGTGTTTTATTTGGCTGTAAGAACAGACATACAATACTATATTTGTGGTGAAGCACGACTTTCACATTACAAGTCCATAACACATAATCTCAGAATTTGTGGTCATTTCATAAACTTTTGTGACTGTGTGGGTGCAAGCAGTAATTACGATCCATATGATTTCATACCTTGCCAAGTATGCCCCCGAGCTGCCGTTACTCTGCACATCCATACAGTTCGTAGTCCCGGGTATAAGTGCCAGCGCTGGATCCTCCTGGGCTGCAGTACCCACTGCCCGTGCCACCAGCTCCAGTGAGTCGTGGACATAATGATCGAGAGAAGGGGATCCCATGACCCCATGGGCCAGTAGCCCAAGAGGCAACCCATCTGTTCTCAGCTCAGCCACATTCTGGCTGTCTCCCAGGATCCAGTGAAATTGTGGGAGCATCATCCGGGCGATCAGCATCCACAAACGCCGCACTTCGCGGATCTCGCATCCAAATGTCACCACCACTGTTGTGGATGTGGGTTCTCTCAAGGCCTCCAGGTGTCGCATGAGAGCCTGCTGCTGGTCTGTTTTAATGGAGGAAACAGAGGATGAGGCAGCAGAGGTGAAATAAGGTAAAGATGATGATGACCCATCTGCTCCTGTCACGCCACCTGATGCCATTGCTGAAGATGACGGTGATGATGACGAAGATGAAGACGCTGATAAGTTTAAAGTAGTACTGGTCAGATTGACCAGAGCCCCTAGGTGAAAGCGGGTGTTGTTCTTAATAAGCAAGAGAAAGTCACTAATGTTCCATTTCTGGCAGAGGAGAATGCTGATGTCCCACCAGCCATTCATCATCAGGAGTGTATAAAGGAGACGGGATTGCAGGACCTCCACAGTCCGCATGGCCATTTGGAAATGTAGAGGATTCTGTGAGGAGACAGATAAAGGGGACATCTTGTAATGAGAGAGATCTGTGGACAGGGGATGTGAAAGGTGGACACAAAAGAAGAGCGATAAATAGAGAGGGTGAAAGTTGCAGTCAGAAAAATAGTAGTGATTTGGGAAAGAGAAGAAGCGGAGTTTAAAGGCAGTAAGAAAAGGTGTATTTAAAGAGAACAGAGGAAGGAAAGCTTGGAAGAGGTGAGAAGGGTGAGGAAGATTTAGGGGATGAAGTGAGATTGATAAAATTGGGAAGTGGTTTGGGGAAGAAAGGAAGGAAAGAGTAAAACAAAGAGGTAATGGAGGAAAGTGGAAATGAAGGGTGAATGGTGCCATAGATAGGTGGTGATGGGAGGACAGATGGTTGGTCAGGATCAGTTGGATTTAAGAAAGAACATAGAGACAAAAGACAAACATGATAGGAGGATTATGGGAGGGAAGGTAGGTTGGAAGAGAGGAAAGGGAAAGAACCCAGGGTGAAGAAAGGGTGAGGCAAAAGAAAGATAAATGAAGTTGGTGGAGGACGTGGGGATGCGCAACCGTATGGTTGCAGGAGATGAAGGAACAGAAAGGGGAAATGGATGAAGTAGAAGGAAAGAAGATTGAGAGTTTGAGGAAAAGAAAGAATGAGATATTCAGGTGGGAATACAGAAAGGTAAGAGGTAAAGGAAACAAAGAAAAGTTAGAAATCTCCAGTAGAATTACTTCCTACCTTCAAATTCAATTTGTTCCTCGAGAACAAACACAGTCTGCTGAATCTAATGGATTTCTGCCTCCACTGCCTCACCTCCTCTCATGAATATCATTATTCACATGAGAAATACAATACATCTGCTTTGCTATTTGTATGACCATCATTTAAGGGAATAGGTTGACCTAAAGATACACAGTCGAATCCTACTTCCAGAGGTTCTCAGATGTACTAAAATTAAAGTCAGTCTTGTAATTTGGGATTCATGAATTCATAAATTGATTGATGAGGATTGGACAGATAAGTGGGTAGAGCATCAGCCCAACGCTGTCGACATCTGCGGACTGATTTCCACTGGGATGATGGATGCTGAAAAGTCTGTGAACTCACGGTACTGTGCAATGCTTTGAAATAAACCACCCACCCTATGGCTAAATATGCATGACAAATGTCAAAATGAAAAGTAATCTACCTATTCTGAAATATCAAAAACATGTTTTAGCAGCCGTTTTAGCCAAATGCATTTTTTTTTTTTATGGCATGAACACAATGTTTTCACTCAGTATGATCAGAGGTGCTGCAGCAAGTGAGAACAGAAATGGATTGTTGTGTTTTAAAGCATTTAGACTCAGGAAGAAATAAATAAATAAATAAATAAAATAATATAAGAATATTGTAAACTGTTTAACTTCAATTAATAATATTGTTGCTTGGCACTCCACTAAATAGCAGTCATTCTGAATGCACTCAGACTTTTTAAACTCAAAACAAATCTGATGAATAAAATCAAAGCAAATAGAGTTTAAAGTTGAATGAACTGAAACAAATGTCAGCCTGGAAGGTAATAAATCAGTCTAAAAACTCATGCTACAGAAAATAGATGTCAGTAAAGTAAAATATGGCTGATTTATTGAGAATTGTGGTAACATGAAAAACTACCAAATTGGTACTTTTTTTACCAGTCTGATGTGAGCAGAGTACAAACCTATAGAACACACACACACACACTTCACATGCCCTCACTAACTCTGTTTAATTGATCTCACTAACTTTTATCTAAGCTTTGCATTAAAAGTCCACTGCAGCGATCTACTGGTTAATTTCATTTGTCTCATTAATCAGTTTAGCCATTACACATGCAAATAAAACAATCATTATTAATCTCCACAATCTGCTAGTTGCATATAAATCATGACTGCAACCAAAAACACTAACAAAAGCAATGCTAAATGTTTTATTTCAGATTTGAAAGTCCTGTGTCAGGGTATGAATGGTAATGCATCAGAATCTCACCTCGTCTTAACCCTCTGGAGGATTGTGTGATTTATTTTCAGCTGCAACACTTCTACAGTATGATCACCATAAATCTGTATCTCTCTCTCTCTTTGTTCTTTGTGTGAATAAATATAAAACATTTGCAAAGATGTCTGACTGTCTTCAGTCTTCCTTCATTATTTCTTACTGTACATAAATCCAGAAATGTACTTCTTTCAACACACTGGAAATCACATCTCTTTTATTATTGTTCTTGGTTTATTTTTATTTTTTATTTTTTTCCTGTGATTTCTACAGCTAAAACACCTTTGCTGTGAGTTTTTATACAAATAAACTTTAACCTTTACTGTAGGGACCAGCGGTGGACAAATCAAGTAGTAATGAATTGCTTATTGATCTTTCCTTGCTTAGATGATTCATTGCATTGAAAGTGATTCAACTTGTGTTTCTCTTAAAAGATTATAGTATTTTTATTTGTTAGACAAACTGTATGAAAAGTGTCAACTGGCATGTTGTTGCATAACTTGCTTTATTGTTGTTATTGTTACAAAACTGTTGATTTAGCAAAAAAGGAAGGCAATTCTTGCAAAAATTTCAGAGTAATAAAGGCTCTTACTAATTTTGCTTCTACAGCAAGAAATCCCACTTGCCCCAAACCTTAACTTCACGTTGACCTTCCCATAGCTCTTAGTACTTCATCCTACTGACCTCCTTATGCCAAAGTTATTTATGAAGGGACAATGAGCAACTCCATGAACAACCCCCAAAATTAGCAAAGCGCCATCATTCATCTGCTGCCCCTGGATAGGTGCTGAGGACATAATTATTACAACCTCTTTATCAGCCTGATCTACAATTTAATTCATATGTACTGTATGTGATTAAAAAAAAAAAAAAAAATTCTGAGCTTGTGTTTAAGTGTGTATGTCTTCTCAGTGCTTCACCCACTGACAAAGAAGAATTACCATGTCCCCTTTATATACTTAGAGTCTCCTTGCTCCTTAGCAGAAACTCGTAGTGAGGTGTGGAGATTCAAACAAAAATCAATGTATCCTAATTACTCACAAGTCCACAGAAATCTTAAAGGCAACAGCGGCT
>VXCM01000967.1:205925-233425 GCA_014773175.1 Lucifuga dentata
ACACGGTTGCGGGTGCGAATGAGCGCACGGCGGGAGAAACACGAGGGCGCACAGCAGCGGTAACCATAACTGTGGTGAAACCCCGGTGCCTAGTCGAGCTCCCGGACCACTCTTCATCATCATCATCATGATTACCATCTTCATCATCGTTGTTCCACAGCTCCAATGGATGCCCCGTCCGACAACAGAACGACCGAGCCCATGGGCCGCACCGTTGGTTCCACTCCTGGCCCCACACGTATGACCCTCGTGCACCGCTCAGACCAGATGCACCACGCTCCAGCTCCAGCTTCCGGTCCTGGTCCAACCGCGACTCCAGCTCGAGGCAAAGTTGTGCGTTTCTCCACAAACACAGACAACAGGCTGCTGGGGCGCGAGGTGAAGNTCGAGGCAAAGTTGTGCGTTTCTCCACAAACACAGACAACAGGCTGCTGGGGCGCGAGGTGAAGCACGAGCCGCGCACACGCAACAATCCAACGCCAAAAGTGCCGTTTTTCATTTCAAAAGATTTTCATCATTCAAGCCTTTTCATTGCTAAGCTGGTCCTTAAATCAGACGGTAACATTCCTACATATTCCAGCTGCAGAAAAATGATAAAGTAGATCAACACAGAGGAGGGAATGTCGAGAAAGGGTTATTGCGCATCATACATATCCCCCAAAAAGAAAGGAAAAAAAACAAAACAAAAAAAACAAAAAACGCTGAAATCCGATGAAAACATCTGATAGCTTCGGAGAAAAATCATCCCGTTATCATCCAGAGAAGCGAAGACAAATTACTGAGACTGGAAATAGATTTTTATTGAGCTTTGCAGAGCGCGCGCGCGCTGAGCTGGACCCTCTGTAATGACACTTTTACCGGGAGACCTCCGGCACGAGACCGAGGTCTTTTGCGCACGTTTCGGTGAGAGTTTGCCCCCCCCCCTCCTAGTTCTTGGCGAAGGAATAAGTTGCATAATGAAAACAGTACATTCGATAGATTGATGGATAGATAGATAGATAGATAGATAGATAGATAGATAGATAGATAGATAGATAGATAGATAGATAAAACAAGTGTATCGAAGAATTAAAAAAAAAAATGAAAAGGTGCCATGAAAAAAAAAAAATCATATTTTCAAATCACATTCACAGCTCAGATTGCCTTGATGGTGAGCCTGAATGCAGGCTCAGATCGGCAGATTTGTATTTTTTTTTTAATTTTTTTTTATTCCGGTGAAACTTGTCCTGTTCTTACTTTATCCTCCTCCCCCCACCCACCAACGCACCCCCAGCCACTACACACATACCTCAGCTCAGCGCAGCTCAGACTGCTTGAGGGGGAGCCTGGACGCAGATGTGATGAATCAGATTAATAGATTTTTATTATAGCTTTATCCATAAATCAAAGGAATCTTATAATAGTCTTTTTTTTTTTTTTTTTTTTTTTTTTTTTTTTTTGTTTGATCCTGTGGTTTTTGACGCTGTTTTATGGGAGTGCATGAATTTGAAAGATGTACCTAACTGAATTATATAAGCTAGGTGGTGTCAAAATAAACACCTAGCACTATTAGCAATAGTTCCAGGTGACACTATCCATGTGCAACACTTACTTACACACAGGGACCACATACAACTTTATCACACACTAAGCATCCGAAATTACAGCTGAATAAACATGTTTTTTTTTTTTGTTTTTCCAGTGTATGCCTGTATGTGTGTGTGCTTGGGCCAATTATCTGACAGCCACCATTAATCATAATAATATTGTTTCATTTAATCATTTATAATGACATTCAATTAGAGTGGGTATTAGGTGCTGAATTAGGGTATGTTTAACTGCTGTAGCTTTTTTTCTGTGGTAACCCACAGGTCAGAGGTCATGATTGACCCAATCAGCAGGCTCAGTTTAAATAGAGAAACAAATTAATGATTGGTTAATGGTCTGATCTAGATTAATGAATGGCTAATGGCACAGCTTGAAATGAGAGACACGCCTACCAGGATATTGGAAGATCAATGACCCTCATTGATCTCACACAGTATTACCTCAAGGAATGGGATCTGAAATGAATGAGAGCGGGAAGACAGGGGTTTGGACAGGAGAGGAGAAGAAGTCGGAGTAAGAGGTGACAAGAGAGGCATGGGGGTGAGGTGGAGAAGATGGGGAGAGCAGAGGAGAGAAAGAGGATAGGCAAAAGAGGACAAGAAGAAAAGTGAAGAATAGGTAAATGAAGAGGTGATGGCATAATAGGCTACTTCAACTGCAATCTCTCCAGAGAACCAAGGGTAAAATATCTAAAGATATTTTAGAGGAGATGATGAAACAAAAAACAGAGGGGGGGNAAGAAACTGACAGAGAGGAAAATCCATGGTGAGATATGAGAGCGACTCTTTTGGAGTTGTTGTTTGCCAGAAAAAGCAATTCCATTTACGTATGTTTTTCTTCTTCTTCTGCTGTTTTTTTTTTTTTTTTTTTTTTTTTTTTTTTGACACTGGCTGGTACAATTTGATATGAGACATAGCTGTGTGCTATACAGGACTTTCAGCAAGGTCAGAATATTAAATCAAGTTCCAGCTCCTAATGGAAAAACAAACAAACAAACAAAAAAAACGAACAAACAACAACAACAAAAAAGAAAAAACAATTAATCACANAAACAAACAAACAAACAAAAAAAACGAACAAACAACAACAACAAAAAAGAAAAAACAATTAATCACACAAAACTGGGTGATTGATGCATAATCGGTTGCCCATGTTTAATTTAATGTGTCCATCAGAAAACATTTTAAAGCATATTTTTCAAATGTCATCTTACATAAAATTTTAAATCATTAACTAAAAGATTGCTCTCCAGCAACACGTGTTCAGAATTTGAGCAGGTAATGTACCTTTAAGCTAACATTGAAGGACCATACCAGTGATTTAGCATGTTTGAGCCCAATAAATCCCACCTGCATACTTATGTTACTGCCAATCATTTTACAAAACATAAAACCACATTTTAGTCATTACAACATTTTGCCAAATCTGTTTGCTGTGATGGGTTACTTATCTCAAGCATTTCAGTCTCTACAAGTTGATTTTAATGGAGTACAGGAAATAACTAAAACCAATCGCTGCCTGGAGGGTAGAAAACACTATTTACTGCTCCAATACTGTGTTTTGGAAAATATTTGCCAGTAATGTAACATGCATGTGTCTCATTTTCATTGGTCTCAAACATGAAAAATCACTGGTATGGACCTTTAATACCCAAAAAAGCTTCAACTACCCTTCTTTGAACTAGAGCGGGGTTACACATGGGGGTGGAGTAACATGTGGAACACTGCTCATGGCCATCGGGCCAAGGTGAGGGGTTAGGGTAACGTGTTACTCCTTCCCTGTGGCTTTTTGGTTGCCTGGATTTCTGTCCATCCAGTCTGTCTCTGTATGTGTCACCCTCCTTCCTGTGTGATTGCTTATATGCTGATCTGGTTTCAAATGTCTGCCTATCTCTTTTGTTTCTGGCTGGATATGTGTCTGTCTGCCTGTCTGGTTGCGGATTCATCCATGTGCCTGTGTGTCTGCATGGTTGTCTGATTCACTGGCCATTTCCTTCTCCACCTGTCTGCTTCCTGGCTGATCTGACCTCAAAGCTCCTGACTTATTCCGCTGCCAGCGTCATTGCATAACTGTCTGCTTATCTGTCGCTCTGCTTTCCTTCCCACCTGCCTGTCTGTCTCTCAGTCTGAATGCTTTAGTGATGCTGCAGACTTCACTAACTCTTACACCCTCCAAAAAAAAAAAAAAAAAAAAATCTTCCATGGTTTGATTCCCCCTACAGCAACAAGGCGTATAAGCAGATCAAACAAACCTCAAAGCACAATAAATAAATAAACAAAATAAAATAAAATAAAAAATCCAAGGTTTAAGCACCTACTAAACACACATATGATCACATGGGTCTTAATGCACACACACGCACAGGCATCACATAGGCACGCTTTCAGGGATGCAGGCACAGTAATTTGCAGGAAAACACAGGCCACTGTACAGTTTCATTTTCAAGTTAAAAAAAAAAGTCTGAAAAGTCAAATTTTTGCAACCAGTATCATGCATTTCAACCACTGCCTTGTTAAAAAAGAATACTAAATAAAATCAAAATAATCATAAAATAACATGAAAGAATACAGAAAAAAATCAAATTGCTGTCCGTTTAAGCACGCTATTAACTAATTTGTTTATTTATTTTTTACAGTTCAGCAAACCCTCTGGTTTGAGTGGAAGCCTAATGATGCAGTCCAGCATGACTTATTATCTGTCTTTAATTATTTATTCACCTTTAACAACCTGTTGTCACAATGTCAGTTGGTTGTCATTGCTGCAAGGAGTCTTTTTGCCTTCAAAAATGTTGGCCTATATATTTTTTTTCTTATAAAATAATCTTATTCTGAGGAAGTGCATATTTTAAAATATGACAAATTACAGCATGGCATTTTGATGGCTGCAAAATACTAATTAAAAACACACACTGTCATTTCCTGTTTTCTTGACTTGTGAATAGCAACTTGAATTAGTCAAGCAAGACATCATAATTAACTTGCAATAAACAATGAATTAGTGTAAATTCAGTAGTATTTATACTGATAAATATTTTCAAGATTTAGACAGATTTTGACATTTCATCTTCCAAACACTATTCCAAGACATGCAATGAAACATTTAGTTATTAAAGAAAAAAATAACGAGGACTTCATATTGATCGTTAGTCAGTCTGACAGATGTGACAGCACTGCTTTGCCAATGTTAAGTTGTTAAAATAAAAACAAGAAATAAATTTGCCTCCAGTAGCTTTTCCACATATTTCCATTATGCATCATATTTGACAATAATTCCAATATCTATGTTTCTCTTTCTTTTTCACTCACTGGACCTCAAACTGTTTCCTTCTATAGCCCAACAGTTGTGCTGTATGTGCAGCATGTACAGCACCTGCACCATGTCCTTCCTCTGTAATTAAAGTAGTTGACAAATAGGAATTAATTTATAATAACTGCATGTGGCTAAATTAAAATTATTGTCACAGCCTTTATCCGTATAAATTAGAATAGATGTTATTATCACAAATCCACAGTGCTTCCTAAGAGTAGTAGTAAATAGAAAAACAATACCAGTGTTCTGTAAAGACTCACACTTAAAATAAACAGCTTTTATAAGCCTTTAACAGCCTTTGTATCTTTCTGTACAAGTGGGTACATTTTCACATAAAACTCACTAATGTAATTTCATGACAGTTAATAAATCCAGTAGAATGTACAGAATTGCACTTATCTTATGCCATCGTATTCTCGTGATCATCCTTTAAATGCATAAATGAGAGAGGCACACTTCACTGATAACTCGCAAGGTGCACTTCAGATGATAGACCAACAGCCTCCAGGGTGTGTGTGTGTGTGTGTGTGTGTGTGTGTGTGTTCAGGGCATGTGTGTGTTTCCAAGTGTGTATGCAGGCACAGAATCCATCTGAAATGAGGTGAAACAGTAAATCCGTCTTTCAGTGTTGCTGTAAGTTTTACAGTATTGTTAATTTATCGTCCATTTTTCTCCTTTCACATCACCCGTCAGTCTCAATTTACAACGTTCAAATTAAACAGGCTCTTCTGCAAGTAACAAAATGATCTACCAAACAGCTTTTGACAGTCATTTATATGAAATCATCAGTAGCAACATGGTGCAATTTGATCATTTTTCTAATAGAAAAGTTGCTTTGCTGTGATTAGTTCAGATATAAAATTGAATTACCTGTGGGCTGTAATTTAGCTGCAGATGCATTTTCTGTCTGTAATCATAGGCTCATGGGTATGATATTTACAGAATACATGAATGTAAACTGGCATCCTAACCACCAACATCTCAGTCTGGTGCTGCAGGTAAAATGATGCATATTTTATGATCTAGTTTTGGGCTGTGAATAGTGCATGGCAATACATTACCACTCTGGGATTGCACTACTACAATACATGTGCAATATAATACTGAAGCAGTAACTGAATAATGGTCTGTAGAAGTGGGGGTTTTACTGGAATCCAAAGAAGATAAGGGACGTCACACTTTCAAATCAAATACCAGCCTGATTTGGATCCAATTTCAGACACCTTTAGAGCTTCAAGTGAGTCATCTTTGAGTCTTGTACTCCTATTCATGGTGAGACTGTAAAATGGAAAACAAAAACATGTCAGACAGTCAGACAGAACAGTAGAAAAGGGTTTAGAACAATGAGACAGATTTCTAAGGAAGATGACAACAAATGGAAGACAAAACCTGAAAAAAATCTGACAGTGCAATGAGATTATCCCATTGTGTTTCCAAATCAGCCTCTGTTTTTTAGAAATGACACTGAATAAGATAGATAGTACATTAGAATCAAGAAAATAACCATTGATACTGGTGGTTTTGCATGTTTGAACCCAATATACACAACCCACATACACGTTAGCTTACTGACAACCACTCTGGAGAGGTAAATATTAGGATTGTTTGTCCTACCTTCTAGACAGCCATTGGTTTCAGTTTACTCCAGTACACTATTCAAATCAACTTGTACCTGAAACTTGCTTGAGATCAGTAATCTATGACAGTGAACACAATGTCTATTATTTTTTTGTCAAAATAACTTTATTTAACTGAGGCAACATGGAAATGCACAGAAGGAAATGTATGTCTCCACCAGGGAATATAGTCCCAGGAGAAGACAGCTTTTACTGAGAAATTAAAAATGACCATCCTATCTAAATTCGAATGTATGTGTTAGCAGGTGAAACATAAAATTTTAAGGTGGGTGTATCACTTGGACATTTGATTTTGAAAGATTAGGGGACTTGGCAAAATAATCGGAAAAGTAAAATATGCTTTTATGTTTTGGAAAATGGTTGTCAGTAACATAATGTGTATGTTGGTGGTATTTTTTGGGCTGAAACATGCACAATCACCAGTAAAGTCCTTTAATAGTCACTTTGGAAAAAGCAAGTTATGTTTTTTGCTCAAAGGATTGGCAAACATGTTACAGTTTTCACAAGTTAAACTGTCATCCTCTCTAATGAAACATATTTCACAATGTAACTTAAGTTTCAAATTAAAGCTAAATTCATTAAAAACTACATCAACTGAGACAACTTTTGACTCCAGAGGCTCAACTGCTGTTGCCATCTAAACAGCATTAAACTAAACAGAACTTTGCTCCTAAGTTTGCACTGTATTTATCGTACACACAGACATTGTCTGTCAGTTGTCCCCCTTGGACAACTGTCCCAGATTAGCAAACCCAGATTTGGCAGAAGAGGAAAAATTCCCTTATTTTTAGTTGGCCACTGAAAGGAAAACATGGTTCCACACAGACCAGAGGCTGGGGACCCTTTTTCTCTTGCCTCCACTCATCCTCTCCTGTCTTAGCCATATCCAACAGTATGCAGAGCTAAAGGATGCACAAAACAACATTACAGTGAAATGATTAGCAGCCAAATGTTTCAAAACACGACACAAATGTTCGTAATAATGATAATGGCACCACTATGAATGACTGCCTGAAATGGTTTCTAATGGCTTCTAAAGCCTATTTGGACATCATCCAATGAGACTGAGCTGAAACTGAGGGGAAACAAACAGACATAAACATAGCCTTGCATTAAAATGTGATCTCTGGATACGTTATCTCCATAGTGACATGTATGACGTGCACATGTGATCAGATCTCAGAAGTTCAACTGTTACGCATGTGATCAGATCTCAGAAGTTCAACTGTTATGCTATTAAAGACCAGTTACTCCTTTACTACGGTTACTCTGGATAAGTTACTCCAGTTACTCTGGATAAGCTTCATCCATTTTAAAACATAACATACGGTTTTGTGTGGGCTGTCTCTGTCCACATCCACATGCAGGTACCCATTCACGGCAAGTCGCAGCTCCATATTCAAAATAACTTTATTAACATGACTTAGCAGGAAGATAAAATTGGCATGATATTCTCATTTTATGGATGAGATCTCTCGAATCTGTCCCAGCTGTACGGATTGGATTTACCTGTATCTCCTTGTGACATGGCTGGTCTCAGAATGGATTGCATGATAATCTCATTGCATTCTGCATGTATTTACAAGTTGCACTGAAATGTGTTTTTCTTTATTTGGATAAAATATCTGGATGCAGCTCTCATTTTAATGCAAGGTGTAAATGGGGACATCGCAAGCTTGTGGTGGAGTATCTGTAGTTCTCTGAAAAATATTAATACTTATTTTTTTTAATATTAATATTATTTTTTAAATATATTTTTTTCAAGACAGTAGGACCACTTCTTGACATGTTAAACATTAAGGGAAACTTAACGATTGAAAGGGGTGGTGTAGATTTAATGATGATAAAAGGCTCTTCATGTGTCTGACTACTACACATGCATATTAAAATATTCAGGTTGGAGGAAAAATGAGCCCAGTTATTCATTTCCTCACATCCAGTCATATTTCAAAGATGTTACAGAGCCTAAGTGGAGTCAAAGAGTGTCTGCAAAAGCTTGAGAATTCAAGTTAAATGAAGTCCATGCAGGACATTAATGCTCTGTGTCCAGTTTCTTGCCTTCGCCTTTGCCCTCCATCCTGACCCCTCTGATTACACCTGCAATTGTAATGTGTCCCTGTGCCAACCGTTTTACTCTGTGAAGAGACTGTTCGGCCCTCTTCCTTCTCCTCTTAGCAGAGATTTCACACTTCACACTGAGTGCTACCTGCAGTATAACACCTTGCAATAGAGAGTTGGTTCCTCCACTCTGTAGTTGTAAGTCTTTCTTTGTAGTTTCTGTTCCGCTGTCAGTTTCTCATGTTGTGTGCCACTCAGGAGCTGTGGAGTTACTCTTTTGCCACCTCTCATAGCTCGCTCTCTGTCTCTCTCTCTCTCTCTCTCTCTCTCTCTCTCTCTCTCTCTCTNTTTTTTTTTTTTTTTTTTTTTTGGGACAGCCACTCCAAACAAAGGGCAGCTTTGAACTGTGCTCAAGACTTCAAACAAGGCTGGGAATTAAAGCTCTCAGCTCTTCATCCACTTTGGTTCCTACTGTCAGACACTGCTTCCGTACTGCTAACTATTTTATCCACTTCATTCTTATTTTTCCTGGCTCTCTGTTAATCAGTATACTTCCTGTATGCTTTCTAGGCTTGTCTGCTTGTTACAGAAATCCCAAAATGGGTCAACTGTTCAAAATGTGCAACAATCTGTCTTGCAATTTTATGTGTGGCAACCATATTGTGTGCACTCTACACACAGTGCACATTTACAAGATCACTCACCTGGGAGGACATGACCAACATCTGAAATTGATATTCAGGAAATCTCATGCAAGACATGAAAATGCAAAATACACAAATATACAATGGCAAGAAGTTGAAACACACAAGTCCTTTGATTCTTCCAGTGTGGATCCAATTCGTGTTTCAACCTTATATATGAACATGGGTGTTTCCTGATAGAAAATACAAAGCTCACAATGTACGTTGTAATTAAATATAATATTGAGAGTTATTGTGGCATAAAATCATACAATTCCAACTTCACACTGGCTGTGGAGAGCAATAAAAGCACCCTGAAAGCATTCAGTTGTAAGTACAGTAAAAACTAACAGTGGAAAACAAGATTTTTTTCTTTTAATGAAGAGAAAAGTACTTATCCTTGAAAAGCTAACCCATTTTACATTTTTTCTGACATCAGTATTATCCCTTTTCTGTACAAAGTTTTTTTTATATTTCATTTTGGAACGAGTGGCTGTGCCATGTAGAAGCAACAAGTTTTTTTTTTTTTTTTTTTTTTTTGTTTCCTTTATGTGTCCTTATGCCCTTTTTAATCTGCGATTTTATCAAGATGAAAATCATATTTATTGGATTCAAGTAAAACATTTAAATCTGCAGTCTATGCAAAATGCCAAGTTGTGATCCATAGTGTGTTAGGTAATTGCTTCTGCAAACATCAGTGAAATTTAATCAATACCTCTCACTCATCTCGATCAGATGCTTATTACATCAGCTCATGTGCATTTTCATTTCCCCAGCAGATGACACCAGCAGAGAAAAGATAAGGCTAATATTGACACCAGAAGACACTGTCCCTCGTGATGCTAATCTTGTGCTGACAATGGCGTCATGCTCATCATGAACATGTCATGGTCTGTTACAAAAAATGCAAAGCTTGTCAGCATTGTCCACAATTCTAATATTAACCCTGGAAATCATATGCTAATCTGATGTTCATAGCTAAGAAGTGTGTTATTAGGAAGAGAGCATTAAAGATGATATTTTTGTTTTGAATGTTTTGAGGTTGAAAGAAGAATGAGGGTAATAACATTAGAAATGGTCCCAGACTAAATGATCTGCGGGCATAAACATGACTTTTTTTTTTTTTTTTTTTTTTTTTGTAACGGTTGCAGGAATACAGTAACAATATGTCCTCTAAATCAATGAAAAAATCATGGATGGTAATGACTTCATTATTTCACAGGTGTGCAAGTGCAAAGTACACTAACCTCTGCATTTGTTCTTCAAATGAAGTTATTATCTAAGCACTCAGTTTTAAATGAGGACTAGATCACACAGAGAGAGAGAGAGAGAGAGAGAGAGAGAGAGAGAGAGAGAGCATTACTGCTAATGGGAATGCCAAATGAAGCTGTATGACTATTTCATATTTTACCTCAACACATATCCAGCTTTTGATGGTTTCTAAAGTTCACTCTTAATTTGAGATCGGACTGGGTACCCTTTACACGGAAAGTGAGAAACATGTACAATATGTTTACATATGATGGTGGAAAGTGTGCACATACCTGTAGACAGAACTGAGGATGGAGATTAGAAATTAGCCACAGTGTACTCCAAGATGATATGGAAAATGATGGATTGTTTGTAAGAACGGAAACAGTTATATAGAGAAGATTGGGTATGAGCCCAGCAGTCCTGAGCCTGAGGTAGGCAGGTATACATGCATATGAAAGGGAAAATTGTGCTGTATGATAAACACTTGGTTGCACTTTAATTTGTCTTCAAGACAATAAGTTATTTGACTGATTTGATTCAATTTTAATTTTATAGGATTATATTTGATGCAGCTATGAAAGGTACTTTGCAAATAGTCAATAATTGATTGATTGTTTATGGTTGTTAGGCTTTTATACCAAAAAAATTATTGTGAAAAGTGTTTAAAAGATAAGACTGGTTTTGACCAGCTTGAAGTATTATAGGATAGATTTCTATAAGCCTGTGACGTAATGGCACTCTTCAAGGATTTTGTGTATTCTAAGCCTCTTGTTGGCATGAAACTCACACAGAAATACTCACATAAAACACACACATATACAATCACAGACATGGCTGTCCCTCATGTGATGCACACAGTCATTAAAGACAGCTTGACATCGTTCTGACATAAGGCAGACATGTAGAGTAAAGCCTCTTACAACATTTCAGTAACTTAAATTTCACTCTGTTTGCTACTGGGTGCAGAATTTGAGCTACTATAATGACTACATATGCCTTAATAACAGCTGCCCTCGCTCTGAACCCTACATATATCTGTCTGTGCATGTGTGTGTGTCTATGTGTTTGTGTGTCTGACCAACAAGTGTGTGATGATTAATTCATTTTCCAAATGTGGCAATTACTTACAAATAATAGGAGTGGGTGGATTCATCACAATGCATCACAAACAAAACAAACGCTTTTTGATTTTTCGTACTGAAAGCACCTTTGAAACTGTAAGATGAACAATTCATTGTACCTCATGCAAAACATGATTAGCTATTGGTGCTCAGAGTTGGCCGCTGCAAACTGAATAAAGATGAAAAGCTATTTGCAAAACATTCTTCATTCCTCTGCTCAGGCTGCTTGAACACTTGCGGAGATGACATCATATGCTGAGCGCCTGAACTGAGTATAATTAGGTGATGTATTTCTTAAAAATTGGTCATAATCTGTCACAGTTCTGCATGTCTGGTCAGCCACTAACTTGCCATTTCTGCCTGCCTGGTCCTCAGCTACTCACCTGCCATTTCTGCCTGCCTGGTCTTCAGCTCCTCACCTCCGTTCATCAGCCTGATTCATTTCAGGTTTGGACGCTGTCACCAATTAGCACCAATCAGGCATGGATTTAAGCCCCAGTCTCACACTCACCCTTTGCCAGATTGTTCTTTGCCATCCCCGATGCGAGACATTCGAGCATTTATTTGTGGACTGACATTCTGTTACCAACTCGGCCTGTCTTGGACTATTCTGCTCGTCGTTTCCCTGGAAACCACCTCTGCCTTCTGTCCCCGACTCCGATTCTGGTCCCTGCGACTGGGTTCCCTGTCTGTCAGTCTCTGTGTTGGCGCTTTGTCCTGCCTGTTGTTCTGCCTGCTTCTGTATTGGACTGAGAACTCTATTGAAGAACTTAACTTGTCAAAGTTGTACTGTGTGCTGCATTTGGGTCCAAACCCCACTCGTCACATAATCAGTTGGAAGCATCAGAGTGACCTCATGTAGCAGCAGGATGGGTTAGCAAGGCAAGCCTCATTAGCTTATGTACAATGCAGACTCAGAGTATCTTGTTAGAATAGGCTTTAGAGATTTATTGGAGGCACCCCTCGTGAAGAAGACTTTGGAGAATGTCATTAGTTTTATCTGGAAGTTTGTGAATATACCCAAAATGTAGATGGCCAAATTTATTAATGTTGACTATTTGTTGTGTTTAGGGAGATTTTAAGATGACATTTTTAATGAGAGATCCATTACACTAATGCTGCTTTGATTAATTCAGTGAACATTTCAGGGATTTAGGACCAGAATAAATAGCAACAGTAGAATAACCACCAATTTCTGCATATGCAAGCAGTACAAGCAAACAAAAATAAAGTGTGCAATTGTTGCTTTACTCTTATAATATTGTTGTGGCCACAGACCAATCATGTATGACAAGATGAGCATACTTTTTAAAAACCTTTTTTTTTTTTTTTTTTTTTTTTTTTAATTTGGGGTGGATCTGTGGATAGAACTTTCCAGGGTGTACCCTGCCTCTAGAATGTACCCTGGGACTGGCTCCAGGCCTTCATGACCCTGCACAGGCTAAAATGGTATAGAGGATGGATCTTCTTCTTCTTCTTCTTTTCCTTTCGGCTTTCCCTTCAGGGGTCACCACAGCAAATCATCTGCCTCCATCTAACCCTATCCTCTGCCTCCTCTTCTGTCACACCAACTAACTTCATGTCCTCTTTGACTACATCCATAAATCTCCTCTTTGGTCTTCCTCTAGGCCTCCTGCCTGGCAGTTCCAACCTCAGCATCCTTCTACCGATATGTTCACTATCCCTCCTCTGTACATGTCCAAACCATCTCAGTCTGGCCTCTCTGACTTTATCTCCAAAACATCTAACATGCGCTGTCCCTCTGATGTACTCGTTCCTGATCCTATCCATCCTCGTCACTCCCAAAGAGAACCTCAGCATTTTAGTCTCTGCTACCTCTAGCTCTGCCTCCTGTCTTTTCCTCAGTGCCACTGTCTCTAAGCCATACAACATCGCTGGTCTCACCACCGTTTTGTACACCTTTCCTTTCATTCTTGCCGAGACTCTTTTGTCACACATCACACCTGACACTTTTCTCCACCCATTCCAACCTGCTTGCACACGTTTCTTCACCTCTTTTCCACACTCTCCATTGCTCTGGACTGTGGACCCTAAGTACTTAAAATCCTCCACCTTCTTTATCTCTATTCCCTGTAACCTCACCATTCCACTTGAGTCCCTCTCATTCACAGCCATGTATTCTGTCTTGCTGCGGCTAACCTTCATTCCTCTCCTTTCCAGGGCATATCTCCACCTCTCTAGGTTTTCCTCCACCTGCTCCCTGCTCTCACTACAGATCACAATGTCATCTGCAAACATCATAGTCCAAGGGGATTCTTGTCTAACCTCATCTGTCAGCCTGTCCATCACTACAGCAAACAAGAAGGGGCTCAGAGCTGATCCTTGGTGTAGTCCCACTTCCACCTTGAACTCCTCTGTCACACCTACGGCACACCTCACCACTGTCTTACAGCTCTCATACATGTCCTGCACCACTCTAACATACTTCTCTGCCACTCCAGACTTCCTCATACAACACCACAGTTCCTCTCTCGGCACCCTGTCATATGCTTTCTCTAGATCTACAAAGGCACAATGCAGCTCCCTCTGACCTTCTCTGTACTTCTCTATCAACATCCTCAAAGCAAATACTGCATCTGTAGTACTCTTCCTTGGCATGAAACCATACTGCTGCTCAGAAATGCTGACTTCTGCCCTTAGTCTAGCTTCCACTACTCTTTCCCATAACTTCATTGTGTGGCTCATCAACTTTATTCCTCTGTAGTTGCCACAGCTCTGCACGTCTCCCTTGTTCTTAAAAATCGGCACCAGCACACTTCTCCTCCATTCCTCAGGCATCCTCTCACTCTCTAAGATCTCGTTGAACAACCTAGTCAAAAACTCTACTGCCACCTCTCCTAGACACTTCCATACCTCTACAGGTATATCATCAGGACCAACTGCCTTTCCACTCTTCATCCTCTTCAGTGACCTCCTCACTTCATCCTTACTAATCTTTGCAACTTCCTGGTTCACAACGGTCACCTCTTCTACTCTTCGTTCCCTCTCATTTTCCTCATTCATCAGCTCTTCAAAGTACTCTTTCCATCTTCCCATCACACTTCTGGCACCTGTCAATACATTTCCATCTCTATCCTTAATCACCCTAACCTGCTGCACGTCCTTCCCATCTCTATTTCTCTGCCTCGCCAACCTGTATAAATCAGTCTCTCCCTCCTTACTGTCCAGCCTAGCATACAAGTCATTGTACGCCCTTTGTTTGGCCTTTGCCACCTCTACCTTCACCTTACGCTTCATCTCCCTGTACTCCTGACTACTCTCTTCAGTCCTCTCAGTGTCCCACTTCTTCTTAGCTAACCTCTTTCTCTGTATACACTCCTGCACTTCCTCATTCCACCACCATGTCTCCTTATCTACTTTCCTTCCAGATGACACCCCAAGTACTCTCCTATCTGTCTCCCTGATCACATTAGCTGTAGTTGTCCAGTTATCTGGAAGCACCGTATAGAGGATGGATGGATGGATGGAAAAATGGATTTTTAAGTCTACTACAGGCAGGGCCAGAGGGGGAAGAGTCAAGACCAGAACTGTCAAAAAAGCAGACCACGTGTACAACCTGCATGTATGGGGGTATAGGGCTGGACCATGGCCTGGAGGTATGGTGAGATTAAAGCTGACACACAATGTAGCACTCTAGATGAGACAGAGAATAAGACATGACAAATGGGAGATCTCCATAGCTCAAACAAAGAGTTTATGTGTATGAAGACTTCTTAAATCCTTGCAAATTCTAAGTTATGAGAATCATGTGTGATAACTCAGTATCTATTAATTGTTCCATTATTGCAACGTGTCGAGCTATTTTTGAATAATTAATTTACATGATTATTTTGTTAATCTGACTTTTGGTGGCAAAAGGTCTAATTTGAAATATGTTTTATGCTCAAGTGTCTTCAAAATAAGAACTTACATATGCTGCACCAGCACTACCATTGCTTGTGTGCAAGAGATAAATTTCCACTGTTTAGTGTGACCACACAATATCTTCGTGTTTTCTGTTGATAATGAGAGAATGTTTATCCAGACAGATTGTCATTGACAGTAAGCACTGTCCCATCAGCTAAAACCAACACAGCTGTCTGACCCAGAAATATTTAATTGGTGGGCAAACTCAGGCTGAGCAAAGCCACACTACTATAAGTGGCTAAACAAAAGACATATGCTGTTCTAGGGCTAATGGCAGCCTATTGCTGTAGAACGCCCGTTAATATAACTTTTAAAACCAAATTACTCCGAGGATTAAAAACAATGGTAGATTAAAGTAAAAGTGATATAAACTGATTTTATTGGTAACTGTGCAGTGAAACAGTCATAGCCCAATAAGGTCTAATAATATGTCTCAAACCCCAGACTGTAACATGTCTCAGCTTTGTTAGCAGCCCAAAACTTTGCAATGCCAAAAACTGCAGTTCCCTTCTGCAGAGGGAAGCAGCTCTACTTTTGAGTCAAAGAAGGCAAGATTTGATTTTCTAGCCACATTTGTCATCGTTATATAAACAAATACACACATGCACATGCACACACACACACACACTCACACACACAAAATAGACCCATTCCCTGATCAATGGATTTGACTGGTCACATCATTATGCTGTCTCACTATCACTGTGGTATTGGATTTTTTTTTTTTTTTTTTTTTTTTTTCAGTCATCTTAACCTCCTGTGTAATTACAGGTTTTAAAATGAATGAAACAGGCATGGGTATTAAAGGAAACACACAGATTGTCTGTGTTTCTAGGCTGCTGTGCCCTAGAAACAACCAAAAGAAAACAACAGGAAAGGGCTTTTGGACAATAAATGGAAACTATGTAAGCTGTCTGGATGGCAGCCAATTCTAAAGAGCCAAATATACTGTATGTGTGTGTATTATTTGAGCACAGCATTTGTGGCAGTCTGATTAACCTCTATTTTGTTTGGAATATGAAGAATCAAAATTAATCAGGAGCCTTTTTATGTAAGAAACAGCCATATCCACATGCTCTTTTTAAAGTCTGTGTGTTCATATTTTTAATACTTGTCTTCTGGTTTTGATTTTCTGAAATCATAGTTCTTGTTTGCTCCTTCATGCTTTTTTATCATCTGATTCTGACATCTCTGATATTGGATTGTCCTTGAATACACCAACAAGGAGTTTTCAAAATGGTCCCTGTTCAATGTTTATGAACCAAAAATAAATAAATAAAATAAAATAAAATAAAAATAAAAGTTCGGTGTGATGGAATACCTATTGTTGGCTTGTTTTGTTTCTTATTTAAAATTGAAATCCTAATTAAAAAACAACAAACAAAAGAAGTAATGATAATAATGATAGTAATGATTTTACTATTGTACTGACATGAATGGAAACCAATTATTCTCTGGGAAAATGATCTTCAGTAATAACTATACATAAGTTGTACTGAATGAGTAAAAAATGCATGATGACTGTTATAGTCCTTCAACCCAAACAGGACCTTATCTGCAATGTAACAGCAGCCATGCAGGTTGTTCTCTGCATATAAACGTAGTCAGTGAGGACATTTCTGACAAGGCCTATGCGCAATGAAACCATTTGGGATTAGATAAATGCAAAAACATAGAAAAAATATCCAGAATAATCACATTTATTTTACCAGATGGTGATTTGAACAGCCTTCCAGAATACCAGTGATTTTGCATGTTTGAATCCAATATACACAACCTGTGTACATGCTACTGATAACTATTACCAAACTATACTATTTTAGTGGTAAATTTTGGACATTTTGTCTACCTTCCAGACTGCCGTTGTTAGTTGCAGTGTGCTGTTACAAATCAACTAGTAGAAGAAACTTGAAACGTGCTTGAGATAAGTAATCCATCACAGAGAACAAAATGTCTATGAAGATGTTTTGTTGAAGTAACTTTAACTAATTGGTCCAACACAGAGCTGCATGAAAGAGGATGTATGCCTCCACTAGAGAATGTAGTCCCAAGAGAAGAATACTTTTACTGAGAAATTAAAACATATATATTTGACATTCAAATGTATGTTAGCAGGTGAAACATTGAATTTTAAGGTGGGTCTATAACCGGATCATTTGATTTTGAAATTTTTAGGGGATTTAACAAAATAACAGGAACACTAATATACAGTTTTATGTTTTGGAATTGTTTGTCAGTAACATGTATGCAGGTGGTATTTATTGGGCTGAAACATGCAAAACCACATGTATGGTCCTTTTAGATGACTATGAAAAGGATGCAAAACTGAGTGTTTGTTTGTCTTAGTCTAGTTGAGGTGTAAAAGATATCATGGTTAGTGATGACCTAACACCACACTGGTCAATATTTATTTTATTTTTCAGCAATATATGTTAAAAATCATATGAAATTACATGAAATGCCCTGTTATTACAGCTAATACTGAAAACCGTAATCAAACAAAACACTTCTGCTATTGGAGTCATAACAAATATTAGCCATCTGAACACTGAGTAAACCCAATACATGTGGGGATTAGTTGAGAAATTCTCTATTTGATTAAATCAAATCTTAAAAGACACAAAAGAGGTAAGTACAATAGAAAAATTATTCCGCAAACACAGATACAGATTCATTTCATTCAGAGTAGCTTCAGATTCCCCCAATGTGAATGTCTCCTTGCACAGAGATGAATATAAATGAACGCTTAACAAATGACTACACAATAAAAAGCATTTGAGTAATATCATACTATAATCAACATGATGAGCTGAATGAAATTGCTTATGCAAATGAGGTGCTAATTAAGCAATTAATTTACAAATAATTCTGTGTCAACATACTTGACTTTAGCGTACACACAATTTTAACAGAACAGGAAAGAAATGTAACTAGTTCAAAACTGGTTATCCGATTGGTTTTCCGATCACCTGGTTATCCGATCACTGGTTATCCGATCACCAATTAGCACCAATCAGGCATGGATTTAAGCCCCAGTCTCACACTCACCCTTTGCCAGATTGTTCTTTGCCATCCCCGATGCGAGACATTCAAGCGTTTATTTGCGGACTGACATTCTGTTACCGACTCGGCCTGTCTTGGACAATCCTGCTTGTCGTTTTCCCTGGAAACCACCTCTGCCTTCTGTCCCCGACTCCGATTCTGGTTCCTGCGACTGGGTTCCCCGTCTGTCAGTTTCTGTGTAGGCGCTTTGTCCTGCCTGATGTTCTACCTGCTTCTGTGTTGGACTGAGAACTCCATTAAAGAACTTAACTTGTCAAAGTTGTACTGTGTGCTGCATTTGGGTCCAAACCCCACCCGTCACAATGTAATATAATGGTGGGGCATAAACATGTTAATTTGGGTGAATGGGGTTGTTTGGAGTTGCCATATTGTTCAGTTTCATTTTTATGATATTATGAGACATAAATGTATTATGTTGTATTGTATAATTGGCGTGTAATAGACAGGATACCAAACCACATAGTTCTGAGAATGAGTCTAGTTTAAGACACTGATGCCCCATGAACTGATGTTTATTTATGAACTGTAGCATGTATGTGTAGCATGTAGTGTAACAGCATCATATAAATGCACCAAAGGGGTACTAGATCCAGTCAAAAAGTGGATTCTTACACCACCAACAAACCCTCTAACTATACTCAAACTCACCATGCTAGAAGCGATTGACAGTACCGTAATTGTGAGCAAACATGATCAAATTCAATCATAGTTAAGTGGGACATTATGAGTCCTTGTATGAGTTACTTAAAAATGTGATGTGAGCAGAATAATAGCTCACATCACATCAATAGAATAACAACAACAAACAATAATAATAATCATCCTCAGTTCCTCTCTGTGCATTGTGAAAAACTGTAGTTGTAGCTCATTTTTGATCTTTCATTCAGTGAGATCATTAAGAGACTACTTTTGGCCATCTTGAGGAAAGCCCTCTGGAAAGGTATTTGTAACATTTAATATCCATGGAAGAGCTGAGGCCACTGTTCTTTGTGGATGATACAAGATAAATTAATAGTAAGTAAGTAGTCAGTAAGCAGTGAGAACACACAATTATCTTTTCATCCGAAAAGACATGCGTTACCTGCAAATACTCCACATTTGGCTAATTTCCATTTTAAACATATTATCCATTTTACTCTAATGCATCTCCACAGTTTGACAGTTTTCAGAAGTGTGTGAAATGAGGAAATGAAGCTTGATCAAGCAGCAATAGCTTGAGGAATGCAAGTAATGTAAATGCATTAGCACTGCTGAGTAGGCTGTATACACATCTCTGGCAAGAAATAGTCAAATATGATGCCAGTAAGCAGGCAGAGTGTGGCCATGCTCATTGAACAAAGCCTTTGGTATCAGCCTGCCTCTCTGTGAAATCAACTAAATAATCCAATCATATTTTGGACCCTCTTGGTTTGAACAGGCACTGGCATCAGCATTTACTTCAGTCTCAAACTTTTCTCTATTTTCTATTTTGTAGAGACAGGGGATTATTGGCTCACAGGGGGCTCTCTTAGCCAGGTGTCTTACTACAGCTTGGACTCATATTCTCCCTGCTGGTTTCTTTTTTGAATCAGTGCTCCCCATTTCTGTATCTGACCCTTACTGTGTGTCTCTGCCCATCTCTAATATTTATGCTCCCATTTCTTTTTTACTACCCATTACTATTATATATACTGTATACCGTTTCCCCACCATAAATCTACAGTATCTCCCTTCCATCCTTGTGCCTTTTATTCTTCCCTATATTACTCCTCTGTTTTTCTTCTAATTTGGTTATCTGACTGTTCTTTCTTTTTACCATTTGCCTTCTTCCCCTATCTCCATCCTTTCAGTTATAGTGCAGAACAAAGCAAGTAAGAAGGAGCAAAGAGAGATTTATTCATTTGCTCTCTTCACTCTATCAATCACTCTTTGATTGCAGTGCTGCATCTATTTCATTTCTAAAGTCATTGCAATGTACAGGGACCGAATGAGACAGCAATTAACCACAAGTCAAAGTGTGTGTGTGTGTGTGTGTGTGTGTGTTTGTGTGTGTGTGTGTGTNNNTGTGTGTGTGTGTGTGTGTGTGTGTGTGTGTGTGTGTGTGTGTGTGTGTGTGTGTGTGTGTGTGTGTGAATTTCACATCTTCTTATTTCTGTTAAATCATATATGTTTATATGGTACGGGAGAGAAAACTTGCACATTTAAGGGCCCACATGCATGCCTGCACACTTCTAATGTCCAGGCCCTGCACATATAAATTAACTTAGGAAAGTGCATTAAAACAGTTGAATTTGCCCCATTCAGTCCTCTTTTTTTTGTGATGAATTTCAAGTAGATGGAAAGTAGATGGAACTTTCCTCAAGAACGCTCTATTACTAGGTTGTGTGCGTGCTGTGATACAAACAGTTGCAAGGAGTCCTTGGCTTGCAGACAGACTGTAGTTTGATGCTGTAGCTGTGTGTAAATATTGGGAAAGACATGATGGAAGCTGCTGAAGGATACCCTTATGAATAAAAGAGTACCTGCAGCTTTTTTGGCAAATTGTTAAACCAGACCAATACATTTTCTTATATAAACAAATGTTATTGGTGTAGGCATTATAGCCAGCCATAAATCTTATGGGTCCACAATCCAACATATGCAGTACAGTGACAGATATTCATGTGTAGTACATCTCCATGACCTGGAAATGTAAAATGGCAAAAGCTACAGCATTTTCTGTTTTAGCTTCACACTTGAAAAATGACTTGTTTAATATTATAAACTGTCATCTAGTTAAAAAAAAAAAGAAAAACAAAGGCAATATATTTAAAGTAGGACACAATTTTGTTTGGGTTGTCATCCAGAGTTATTGTAGTGGCTATGTTGGTGGCAGTGTTAGATTTGGTGAAATACATCACTTTGGAATTGTTAAAATTTAAAACAAGTTTCAGCTCAAAAAGTTTTGACTAAAGTATTTGGCAGCATATACACATCCAATGCTTTAAATAATTTACAAGATGCTCTACAGACACAATAGATCACTGTTATTGTCCACATAATAATGGGTTGCTGCATTTGAAAGATTCTCCCTAATTATTTATGTACAGTATGAGTAAAAGTAAAAGCTGTATTAATGCATCTCCCCGCTATCATCAGTGCTTCAGATACAATTCTCTGTTCGTTACAGAATACAAATACGTATCAGGATGTCATTTTATACTTATAGAGAGGACATAGTGTACTTTACATAGCCATGACATCACATCCTATTTTCAATACATACAGCACTGTTTCAAGCAGTCATCAAAAGCTTCTAAAGGCACCACATCACTCTGGGCAGGTTCTATTAAAGCCCCTCTGCTTCTCCTTGAGGACACAATAAAATACTTTTGGAATATAAATCCTATAATTTTCATGTATTTCATCTGCTGCATTTGATTCAACAAAATAGAAATGCTTAAAAACTAAGCTCTGCTGCTTGAAAACAATCATGATTCAAATAAAACGATAATTCAAAGAATGACTTTGGAAACTCCTGATCTGAAAGGGGAACCAAACTTTACATCATGGAGCAATGACAGTCAGAATGCTAACTCCCAAAAGCGAGACTGTCTGTGAGACAGGAGGGACATTTTCTTTTTTCCCCATGCCATTTCTTTCTCAAAATTGTGCTTTCTGTTTTCACCCTGCAGGCAAACTGAGATTTTACCATCATCACCCTGTTTCAGTTGACAGATGAGTGCCTTTTTTTTCTTCTTCTTCTTTGTAAATCGATAAAGTAGCAACCAAACTTCCAATGGAAGTAGATTGTAGTGTGATATACCCTAAAGGGGTATTTCAACATTGTCCTCATATTCTGCACTTGTTGGAAAAACACTTCATTAGAAGCCATCAAATTAAGACTCTCATTCTGGAAAGTGTTTTAACAGTCCATGAATATGGAAATATATCACAGGCCCTATACTCCCTGAGTTTTATTAGGTATGTGGTGGGGATGACTTTGTCTTTGTTTGCTATGTCTCTAAGTTGAGAAATTCTTGAGAAAAGTCTTAGCTAATCATTAAGTTTTAGCTTGATCACTTGATCAAGAGCTTATCAGGTGTGAGGAGAGCAAGGAGAGATGCAAAATATGCAGTGCTGTGATAGTGGAGCACCAGGTTTGAGAACCACTAAGACAAATATAAAGATATGATGCTCTTAATCTGCAACTGTATGTTCATTTTCATGTAGCAGTTGTATGTAATGATGATGGCAGGACAGCTGAGTAGCCTTGGCATTCAGCTTAACTGCCAATGACACAAGTACTCAGCCAACGTTAACGTAGCCCAAACATAAACTGTGAATGTGCGATTGTTGAAGCAGGATGCAGAAAAATGGTGTTTTCTCATCCAAAACAGTGTTTATTTGAAGAAACGATGTGGAATGTTGCTGTTATAAATCTAAATCTCTTATCACTCCCAAAAAGTAATATTTGGGATTTCCAAAACATCCATCATAACAACATGAAAAATATGAAAAATTCCCATGTAGCAGTATTACACCCCCTCCACCCCCNCCTAAAAAAAAAAAAAGTGTTCTGAATATTTTAGCTGAATCAAATTTGTTGTGCCATGTACTCATATAATTATCTTGTTCTGCTTTCTTCATTTCTTCATGTTCTTTATGCAGCTTGTCTTTCTTACAGTTCTCAGCTCCTACAGCAAAGAGCCTTTACACTTATATGCACAATTCAAGCTGATTATCCTGCTATTATAGTTGGAGAGATGAGCTTACAAAAGCTCATCTCTCCCACTCTCAATATGATAGGAGAACTATAACCTAACAGGAGTGTAGCATACATTAATAATAAATGGAGTTAATTTTTTTTTCTCCAAATGAATTTTTCTGTCACTTCAGAATTTCTCCCTCACCCTCCCTTTTCTTTTTCATTTGATTTGAAAGCCTGATGATCCATAAAATAAAAGACAACCTTCAGAGAGCTCAGGGAGTGATGAAAAATTAAGATAAACTCACAGCTCTTTTTTTTTCTCTCTCTCTCTCTGTGCAAAAGTATTCTGCTTTCAGCACTGAACTAAATGAACCTCTGTGTGTCCTTGATGTGGCATCAAGTGTTTTTTTTTTTTTTTTTTTTTTTGGAGTCCTTGGAGAACACAGCTCGTCATCTTTTCATATTTGCATTCTACCATTGCTTCTTGCTCTGTTTAATGTGTTTCTACTTCGCACAAAATAATTTTAGAGCTCACAATTGCTCCTCATGCAGAATGTACATATATTGTCAATGTTGATTTTGCCAAAATGAAGGTTTGTGGAGAGGTAATATGTTTAAAACAAACAAACAAACAAACAAACAAACAAACATATTCAGTCTTATTCATAATTAGCAATTAGAGGACAACTTACAGTACAGAGCATTTTGTGTTGAACTAATCCAATACAAAATGCTATTGAATTTTTGGACAAAATTGCACAACTTTTTAATATACAAAACAGTGTTCTTGTCAGCCTAATGCTACGTTTGTTGTACCTCAGAAATGGAAATCTTCAGCAACAAATCTGAATATGCCTCTCAAACACATATGATACATCATACATGGATGTTCAAATTTTGCTCTAATCTATTTAATCTGAAATTAATATATGAAATTTTTCAGATGTAATTTATAAATCTGCATAAATCAATGTTGGTATGCTCAGAGGAACAGACCTACAATATCCACATTAGTCAGATAAATGCTCCATTGGCCTATAATTTGTGCATGAATTGTTCGCATGCATTTCCTAACCTGTAGTGTACTTTTCTCGTAAGATGAGTAAACCACAACTCATGTATAACAAACAAAAGCAGGAATTCTATAAATTCCATTCATCCATGTATATGGGTTACTCCACATTTTTGCTTTAATCACAATACAGTTTTTTAACTCTCACACAAACTTCATCACTTGTTTGCTGTCTCACTTTTCTTCTGACTATCCTCTGTCTTTCTGCACACACACACACACACACACACACGCACACACACACACACACACTCATTGACTGAACCTGCCATTAGGTCTCTGTCATCCAGAAAAGTGCTTTTGACTCACAGGATAGAAAGAAAAGGGGACTAAAATGAAGCAACACATAATAATAAAATAATGACATAAGAGTAGAGAAAGATAAAAGGTTATGTAAGAGTCAGAAGGGAGTAAGTGGAGTTTACGGGGGGNTAGACAATGAGAGAACAGAAAGCTTCTCTGAGATCCGTGTCCACCCAGCAGCTTTTGGCTTTGGACTCTCGTTCAATGCAAATGGGGTTTCCACTTGCAGTCGGCTGCTGTACTGCAGCCAGCTGCAATACTGCACACCACATCTGCTGAGGCTGTGGCGTCCTGATAAGACTCCATTTTATGTCGACTCACTCGACCTTTTTTTCCTGTGATTCCACATTCCATGCTGCACTGTCTGCTCTTTTTCTTCTTTACTTTCAAGCGATCATTCTTCCATCCATTTCTGTGTTCATGTGTCACTTTCTCTCTGCCTCTCTCTCTCTCTCTCTCTCTCTCTCTCTCTCTCTCTCTCTCTCTCTCAATTCAATTCAATTTCAGTTCCATTCAGTGGGGCTTTATTGGCATGGGAAACATACGTTTACATTGCCAAAGCAAATCTGAAATGAAAACAAACAACAACAAAAAGATAAATGTGCATACAATAACTGAATAAAGAAATATATAANAAATGAAAACAAACAACAACAAAAAGATAAATGTGCATACAATAACTGAATAAAGAAATATATAAATAGATTGTAACAGTGCAAACTTGTTATATCAATTATATATATCAAATATATGTATCAAATATATGAGTACAATAAGTTAGGACTAAGTTAAACATTGCAACTCTTTTTTTTTTTTTCAAGAAATGTAATTAAAGGTATTTGTTCTACATGTACAGTATATACAGAGATCAGTTCAGTGCAGGAATACAGATGACTGACATGTCCATTATGTCTTCATGCTGACATGTCCACCATGTCTTCATGGTGGTTTTGTTCCATTAGACACCCTTTTTTTTGTCACAACAGCTGACAAATCTTGCTGCTATGTTTGCACATTGCTGTATTTCACCCAGCAGGTGTGAAAGTTTTTTGCTGTTGGTCATGTTTTCAGAATCTTTTTGGGTGTGTGTAATCTGTGGGTAGTACATGTCTCTGATGTCTTGGTACAGATCACAGGAAGTTAAAATGTGTAGCTCGGTTTCCACCTCGTGTTGCGTGCAGTGGCTGCACAGTCTATCCTCTTTAGGAAGCCAGATCTGTCTGTGGCGGCCTCTCTCTATGGCGAGGCTGTGCTCGCTGAGTCTGTACATAGTCAGACATTTCCTTATTTTTGGGTTAGCACAGTGGTCAGGTATTCTGCCACTGTGTATTCTCTGTTTAAGACCAAATAGCATTCCAATTTGCTCTGTTTTTTGGTGGATTCCTTCCAATGGAAGGAATCCACCAAAAGGTAGTTTTCTTTTTGTTGTCTTATAATTTGGTTTAGTTGGATGTGGTTTCTGTCTGGGGGTTCTGCTTGTGAACAGAGTCCCCGGATCTGCTGGCTGAGGGGACATGTCTCTACAGTCTCTCTGTAGGTGAGGGCTTTGTTATGGAGTGTGTCAGGGTTGCTTTCTTTTAGGTGATTGTAGAATTTCAGTGCTCTTTTTTGAATTTTGATGATGAGGGGGTATCGTCCTAATTCTGCTCTGCATGCATTGTTTGGTGTTTTCCGTTGGACACGGAGAATTGATTTGCAAAATTCTGCATGCAGTCTCAATTTGATGTTTGTCCAATATTGTAAAATCTTGGTTTGCGAGTGGACCCCAGACCTCGCATCCATAAAGGGAAATAGGTTCTATAACGGAGTCCAATATTTTAAGCCAGATTTGAATCGGGATGTCCAACTTGACGTTTCTTTTGATGGCGTAAAAAGCCCTTCTTGCCTTGTCTCTCAGGTCGTTCACAGCTTTGTTGAAGTTACCTGTGGTGCTGATGTTTAGGCCGAGGTAGGTATAGTTTTTTGTATGTTCTAGGGCAACCGTGTCTAGAAAGAATTTATATTTGTGGTGTTGGAGGCTGGATCTTTTTTGGAATATCATGATTTTTGTCTTGGTTAGATTTACTGTTAAGGCCCATGTCTGGGAGAAATTATACAGAAGATCAAGGTGCTGTTGTAGTCCTTCTTTGGTTGGAGAGAGGAGCACCAGATCATCTGCAAACAGTAGACATTTGACTTTGGTGTCTACCAGGGTGATGCCAGGTCCTGCAGACTCTTCAAGCGCCCTTGCCAATTCACTGATGTAAATGTTGAAGAGGGCTGGACTCAAGCTGCATCCCTGTCTGACCCCTCGGCTTTGGGGAAAGAAGTCTGTGTGGGTTTTACCAATCTTTACAGCACACTTATTGTTTATGTACATTGATTTAATGATGTCATAGGTTTTTTTCTAAGAGTTTGTACAGCAGACCCTCGTGCCAAATTGAATCAAAGGCTTTTTTGAAGTCAACAAAGCAGGAGAATTTGCTTTTGTCTTTGTTTATTTGCTTGTCAATTAGGGTGCTGAGGGTGAAGATGTGGTCTGTTGTACGATAATTTGGTAAAAAGCCAATTTGGGATTTGCTGAGGACATTATTTGTAGTAAGGAAATGTAGGAGTCTGTGGTTGATGATCATAAAGAAGACTTTCCCAAGGTTACTGTTGACACAGATCCCACAGTAGTTATTGGGGTCGAATTTGTCTCCATTTTTGTGGAGCGGAGTTATCAGTCCTTGGTTCCAAATGTTGGGGAAGGTCCTGGAGCTAAGGACAATGTTAAAGACTTTTAGTATAGCCAATTGGAATTTGAGGTCTGTGAGTTTTATCATTTCATTTAGGATG